>CM075303.1:4556291-5156291 GCA_037672795.1 Lagerstroemia speciosa | reverse complement strand
GAACATCGGATATGAGTAAGTTCGTAAACTACATATGAGATGAGACAGACTACGTATCGTTTGCACAAAAATCAATCACACTGATGATTATGACACGACACATCCTGGGTCACTATCGCGATTTTTACAAAGTAATTATAGTCACCGTTGAGGGAGACGACCGTCCCGACTGATCTTGCCGTACTTCTTGCTGGAGTAGCTTCGACAACAATTGCCTACGACTACGAAAAAGGACAATCACAAATAAAACCGTCTCCTATTTCAGGAAGAATATTAATACTTTATCCACTAATAAAATTAAATCAGTTTTAAGATTACCTTTTTCTTTCAGATTTTGCTGAAATTTTTTTTAAGAAATTAGGTTGATTTAATTAGGTGATAACGCCACTATACACAATACTCTCTCGAAAAAATCTTAGAAGATCCTAACTCATAATGAGGTGGTGAGAAAGAACCATTTGAGTTGCTTTAATTGGTAATAAGTATGACAATTACTCGAATAATTAAAACTAATTTACTTGTTCGATTGGTATCTTCTCAAGCCACATAATGAGGTGAGATCACCTAAGAATTTCTCCTACCGTCTCCTATTTTAGTCAGCGAAGTGGCACGGAGAGTTGGATAAATATGTGAGAGATAAAATGGTTACGTTATGGCCATATGAACGATTTCCTCGCGTGATTCATGACTTATTTTATCAACACGTGTTTTGTACGTGTGGGTTAATATAATTTCATCTCTCTTTCCCTTATCGGATTCGATTTTATAAGTGAAAAAGTTATTAAATCCAAAAAAATTTTAAAAATATTTAAAAATCTTAGATAAATAGTTAACCCTAAATGGAAAACATATATAAATGATAAAAAAATATTTAAAAACCTAATAAATGGTGAATCATAATTGAAAAAAAAATATATACATAGTGAATTTTGCTTGGTGGATATACCACGTCAGCATCGTCTACGTGGTATGACCGCTCTATTGAAGGATTTCGAAGTCAAGTATCATGATTGGAGAAATTTCACGATTCGAAAAGTTTTATCCTTTAATTACAAATATAGTTCAAACATAGATTAATTGAGCTACAAAGGATTTATCGAATAAGGGGTGGTACGAACGAAATAGCCTTTCATCTATGTATTATAAATTGAAACATGTCTCATTCTTGGTATTTTTCGCTTTCTCTAATTATCCACCAACGCATAAATTTAAAATTTTAGTGGTCGTTAAATTTATAAAAAAAAATATGCATATGATAGTAAATTTACTAAAATATAATTACTCCCTCACTGCATATTTTTGCTTTCTACACTCTAGCTCTGTCTCTTCGCCAACATTTTTCTCCCTCATGCCTCTTTACTTTTTTTTAGTATATACAAAATTAGTCGATTTTCATTGCAATTACTATTTATTTTTATATTTAAACTACTAAAAAAATTACATATTCAAAGCATTAATTATAATTAATATACTTCATTAATTTTCATAAGTTTCATTAAATAATAAAATTCGTACGTGGTAGTGGTCCACGTCGAATTCTCTGTGTAATGGAAAGAGTTGGTCGGATAAATGAATGCCTAGCCAGACAGAACCATGTGAAGGAAGGAATGGTGTTGGCAAACTTTTTTAGAGTTCAAAGCTTACTAACATTTTTTATCCTTGAAAGATACTCAAGGTCCCCTAATTTTAATGCAGCCCCCCAATTAATTGATCGATCAACTCCTCTTTTGTTTTTTTCCCCTCTTCCACTGATATCGAGAAGTCTAATGGTCCTGACTAATTCAGTTCGCGCCGGAAAAGTTTACCAGGGGATAAAACTCTCTTAAGATGAATTTTCTTCATTTACAATGCTCGAACTTGAAATCTTATTTAAGGGGAGATGTTTCTTACCACCTCAATGAATTCAGTTTGGTCCATCGATAAATTCCTTGATGATAAGCACAAAGAACTGAATTGTCATCTCCAGCCGTTGTTGACTGGTCAGGACCCCCCCAGTGACTTGGTACAGGCAAGAATCAATCAAGCGACCGCGTTCATCCAAGTCTGTGCACCATTGCCATGTGTGCATGGACCAGTAGATGAGATAAACGTGTACTGCACGAACTAGAACAACTTGGCATTATCGTGGCTGATATGTATTTAAGACTTGATGAAGACCCGTTTCGTGAACCAAAAAAGCTTCGATTTTGCGGGGGAAAAAAAGGAAGAGACAATGTGATGTGCATTTAAGACTCGTTCTCGTCCAACTGTATCGATGTGGACCCATTTGGTTTAAATAGGTCGGGTTAAACAATTATGTTATCCAACATTCATGGCTCCATTTGACAATTATCAAGTCGAAATATCTAAAATACCCTCAACCGAGTGGTACGTGTTCCGATAGAAATAGATAAAAACAGTAAACTAAATATTATCTATTACGAGAAAAGAGGGTTTAGTACAGTCAGTACTACCTTTGACCTGAGACCAGGAGATCCTGTGTCTAATTCTTATCAGAGAGACTTCTCGTACCCATTTATCCGTTTTCCTTTTATCACATTTTAGGCTTAGGGTTGTGCGCATTATTTATACAACGAAAAAAAATATTAACTACTCTCTCCTTATCTCTTTCTGCTTGTGAATGGATTAAGAGCTGTTAAAAAATATTAAGACTTTCACACTAATTTCACCAATTTTATCTATATTTTTAAAATTATATTATTTCATCCCTTTAGAAATCTATTTTTGACTGTCCGTTTAATTCCACTCAATTGGATAAATTTCCTAGATGCATGCATGTTACCCTTTCTTTTTCCCTCACTCCTTATGTATGCCCCCACTCCCAAGTCCAACTCTTGTGGAGGTGGTCTCCGTTTGGACCTTGAATTTTCGTGCCACAATTGGGCCAGGGATAGTTTTATCATGTTGGATCCGGACCGTGCTCTCTGGCCTGGCCCAACATTGCCATGCCTAGACTCTGTTTCCTGTTGATGTCCCATCCCGTTTTCTTTTTCTCAATAAATTCTTTTTCCAATTTTATTTTGGAAAAAAAGGGCATACTTCGGACAAGATAACTAAGTTAATTTTAGTGAGAACGCAAGATTGACATGAGATTAATAAGAATTAAGAGGGAGATTAATAAGAATTCAGTTAATCACATTAGGTTGCCAATTGGAGTTGAAAATCAATGGGTTGTTATTAGAGGATTGCCTACAAATAGAATAACTAATTATAAACATACTGAAGAATTAGATGGACCTCCTTAAACTCGTCGCAGTGTGAATTCTGTATTTTTGATGCGAGTCATGCGAGTAACATATACAGGAGTGGATTCACCGGACTCGCTTGAAATAAAAAAAAACTATGAGTTATTATATAAATTTCTCTTAAATTTATCTTTTTTAAATCATTTTTTTATACTGAACTTAAGAAAAACTATCACTTGAATTTGATTATTTTATCAAAAAAATCTTATTCTGCCAAGAACTCATTCACTTTCTCTTGCCTTAAGTTTTGTCCCCTTAAGATAAATTCTTTAGATCCGTCCCTTAAATCGAGAATAAGCTTCTTCAAGCATTACATAATGATCGGTCAGATGGTAATTAAGATTTTAAACTAGAATGGGCTTTGAAACACAGAGGAAGGAAGAGTGCCCAATCCATGGTGTAAAATTCACTAACTTTCGAGCTCTCCTCCTGATGCAATTGTTGGCTCGATTCTAAGCGTACTAAGATTGCATATTTCTTCCCTCCCTAATCTTAAGGCTAAATTAGAGATCTCACCTTGTACATGTGTGATGCATAGAAGCTAGACTAGATGAGACTGTTGGACATGTGTACATTCTGTGTACATATATTGAACATTTTAGGGTGGATACCTAAAAATACAAGATTTTTCTATGAATGATCAAATCATATCACGAACTGTAAAAATTACCTATAAAAGCAAAAAATTTATTTTCATTAGCACCATCTGCCATATGGATAACTTGGTCGATCACAGAGTTAACGTGGCACAAAAAAACGATAGCGTGGCAAGAACAAAGTTGATGTGACATGGAGGTCGTTTTAGGATAGAAGCCAAAAGAGACACGAACTTTTAGTGAATGACCAACTTATATAACGAATTTAAAAAATCCCGTGCAGTAACATTGTTACACTTCAAAACTTGAACATAGTGGAATAATACTTTGTTAAACTTCACAATCGCCTGTGGCACCAATACTAAACTTACTTTATTTTTTAAAATAGTATTGTAAGAGCATATAATCGCCCGTGTGAACCAATCAAACCCGATTTAACTCGAACCAAATAAAAATTGTGTTAATGGCCAAAAATAACATTGCTTCTCTACTTCATTTTAAGAGCAACATTACTTTGTAAACATTTGAAAAATTAGCACCTCCTTGTAGTGAAAGACTATTATACCTTTATGAGTTCTTTTCCATTCTTTTAAAATTTTTACATAGCAGCCCCCTTTCCCTCCATTATTTCTCTCTCCTTTCTCTCCTGTCTCTCGTCAATAGCTTCTCCCTCGCCGGAGCATGGGCTGCACGGGTGTGTCACCAGCGGCCTCACCAGAGCATCATGGAAAGTATGGGCGCGTCATTGGCGGCCTCACCGAAGCATTACATGCAACAGACAGTGACCGGAGCACCATGGGTAGCACAAGCGGTGATTGACGATGATTAGATCAGCAACAACAACAACGATGATCTCCTAGTCACCGTTACTTAACCGTCCCAGTGAAAATTATCGAGACTTATTGAGGTATTTTGTATTATTATCCCAGTGAAAAGTATCCTAGTCGTTAAGACCTATATAAACTTTATCGGGACCTATTCATGATTTTTTGGGGCCTATTCATAATTTTTCGGGACCTATTTATTAGTACCTATTTCGACTTTATCAGGACCTATTTATAATTTTTTTGGACCTATCCATAACTTCCGGACCTATTTATCAGTACCTATGTAGACCTATTCATGAATTTTTGAGACCTATTCATAATTTTTGGAAACCTGTTTATCGGTACCTATTTAGACTTCATCGAGACCTATTTATAAATTTTCGGGACTTGTTCATAATTTTATGGGACCTATTTATTGGTAGATTTTTAGACTTTCTCAAGACTTATTCATGATTTTTTGAGACCTATTCATAAATTTTCAGGACCTGTTTATTGGTACTCCTTTAGACTTTATTAGGACATATTCATGTTTTTGGGACCTATTTATAATTTTTTGGGACCTGTTTATTAGTATCTATTTAGACTTCATCAAGAACTATTTATAATTTGTCTGGTCCTATTCATGATTTTTTGATACCTGTTTATTAGTATCTATTTATACTTCATCGAGACCTATTTATAATTTATCTGGACCTATTTATAATTTATCTGGACCTATTCATGATTGTTCGAGGCCTATTCATAATTTTTCAAGACCTATTTATTGGTACCTATTTAGATTTTATTGGGACCTGTTCATAATATTTTGGGACCTATGCATAAGTTTTAAGGATGTATTTATCGATACCTATAAAGACTTTATTGGAACCTGTAATATATGTTCATGTCACTGGATAGGTAACATAGAGCGCGTCTGAGTGGTGATTATATTCAATGGAAAATGGGAGTGTATAACTGATGGAGGTTGTTGATATTCGGGGAGTCAAAGTAAGTCTAAAGGCATAATTGTCTCGATGAGTATCTCATAGATGAGTTGTATAGAAAGGTGCATTCCATTATTCCTCATGACAATAGCTGATTTATAATGGAGCTGCATTCGACAAATATTGGAGGAGGTGATGTTCCATATCAAATGGATGTGGAAAATGATGAAGATCTAGAGTTTGTACTTAGTGAGTAAAGATATCCACCTCAAATTAGTGTATCTTTTGTTGCTCGATAAGACTGTCAAAAAGTTCCTCATCAAGTAGGCATTGGTGAAATAGGCGATGCATCCTTCCATGGTAGCAACCGGCCCCAAGTAGGCACGTCACTTGCACCACCCCTTCATGAAATTAATTAAGACAATGAAGATCGAGATATGCATGTTGACGATGTACGAGATACTTATGTGCATGATTTGTTGGAGGAGGAGGAGTAGGGAATGCAATATGTTCGTAATGATCAGACAACATATTTTGATTCTAGCTGCCATGGAGTGTAAGATGGGATAGGTGTGCTTGGACAGTCAAGTGTTATGGCAGATCTTCCTAGTTATGGCCTTGAAGAATAAGGTGTAGTGCAACCATTTGCTGAAACAAATATTGAATGGCATATATCGGGTGCAGATGCATTCATATGGCAGGTTGATGCGACAAATCTTATGTCTGAAGCAAACACAAATGTCATTCACAAGAGACAGTTCTTCCCGAATATGAAGGATATGCAAAGATTACTCGGCCTATATGTCTTGGAACAAAATTTTGAATGAAGTACATAGGTCCACTAAGTCATTATTACACACAGTTTGCAAGGAGGCTAACTGTTCATGGAAATTTTGTGCCATTCGGATAAAGGAAGGTACCTTTTGGGATGTATGTGGGTGGATCGATGGACACACATGCAGACGTGATAATGTTCATCGGTACCATCGCCAAGTAAGTGTTAGTATCATTAGGGAGATGATTGCACTAAGATTGTCCAGTGTTGAAGGAAGAGTAATGAAGTCTAAGGACATTAGTGTGGACATGAAGGAGATGTATGGAATTCAAATATTCTACATCAAGGCATGACAAGCGTTGCATTATGCACTCTCTCTGACATATGAATCTCCTAAAGACTTATCAATTGTTACTATCATATTGTCATGCTCTGTAGGAGGCAAATCTGGGTTCACATACGGACCTATACATTGACACTAATAACGGTTTTCCATATTTTTTTATGTCTTTCAGGTCAAGTATTAAAATTTTCAGTAATATCTTCGACCAATAATTGTCGTTGATGGTGCCCATCTAAAAGGTCGTTACAAGGGCACGATGTTCGTAGCATGTGCAAAGGATGGCAATGACCAAGCATATCCTTTGGCATTTTACATGTGACCATTGTAATATTGAAGACTTGATTTTCATATCTAATCGTAATGCTAGCATCACCGAAGGCATTTGAACAGTGTTCCCTGATGTTGAACATATCTTGTGTTGCTAGCACATTTCACAGAGTCTGGTTAAACAGTTTCACCGCATTGATCTAAAGGATTTTTTCTGGGGCTACAGTAAGGAGTTGCACGGTACATGATTTTGATCAGCACATGGATGAGATTAAACGTGTGAATTGTCGGTGCTATCATATGATTAAGGAGATAGGACCACGTAAATGGTCCCGTGTTCATTGCCCATTACCACGCTACCAGTTGATGACAACGAATATCGCGGAGTGCCTCAACTCTTGTCTTAGATTTGCACGTTGTTTGCCAGTTACGACTTTGGCTGAGTTTGTCTGCAATATGACACAGAGATGGCACTGCGATAGAAAGAATATTGCTTCCAGTTAGACATCTCAGTTATCGAGTATTCCACATGGCAGGGTGATGAAGATAGGTTCTGATGCTCATCATATGACGTGCACTATGGTTCATTAGAATATATTTTTAGTGAGGTATCGCTCACTATAGTGGACTGTTGACCTCCAGCCGTGGACTTGCACATGTGAATTTTTCCAACGAGAACATCTACCATGTGCCCATGCCCTCGTTGCAGCAAGGTCCTTTTAATAACCTTGTCAATTTTTATCGACATTTGAATTTTTGTTATTTTGATTGACATTACTCTCATTGATTATAATTGCTTCAATTGTCAACAGAGGCCAAAACGTAGATTGGACTACTTTATATGCCAATTTCTATTTGTCATATTCTATTGTTGGTACATACTCAGAGCCAATCATACCTGTTGGTGGGCTAACATAGTGAGTCGTTCCAGAGAACATACGTACCATGGTTATTCTTCTACTAGAGATGTTACCTCAATCTAGAAGACCTTGTAGGAATTGTATTCCTTCATCATCAGAGGCACAAACGAGGAAAAAGTGTAGATACTATGGGTCATACACACATTTGCCATCCAGTTGTGCAAACAGAGTTAGCAACTCAGATCAACCAAGTTCGTCTTGCGGAAGGGTACGTAAATCTAGTCATCGTCGATGTGGGATTTGATAGCAAACATGTCATAACAAGTAAACATGTCCAATGAGAGTACGTGTACCTGATACCGAAGAAGCACAGACATGAGTTTCTCATGACTATTGTAGCAAACTATGTATGTCACTTCGAGATCAGTTTATGTTTTCTTGGGATCTATTTGAAAATTTTGTGGATATCCATGTAATTATGCTATCCATGTAACTTCGTAACTAGTTGTGTGTTTTCCTTGAACAGTTTCGATTTTCTTCGAACCAATTCTAAATTCTCAGGACCAAAGTATCCATGTACATCGGGACCTATCTTGAACATCTCTTGACCAGTTACAGATTTCTCGGAACCTACTAAAGATTTTTCGAGACCAAAGTACCCATGTACATTATCGGGACATATCTTGAATTTCTCTTAACCAGTTTCATATTTCTCTGGACCAAAGTACCCATCTACGTTTTTGGGGCCTATTTTGAATTTCTCTTGATGAATCTCAAATTTTTTGGGATGTATTGGAGATTTCTCAGGACCAAAGTACCAATGTACATTTTCGGGACTATTTTGAATTCCGCTTAACCAGTTTTAGATTTTGCAAGACCTATTAGAGATTTATCAGGACCAACACACCCATCTACATTTTCGAGACCTATTTTGAATTTCTCTTGACCAATTTAAGATTTCTCGGGACCAAAGTACCCTCTATATTTCGAGACCTATATTGAATTTCTCTCGACCAGTTTAAGATTTCTCGGGACCAAAGTACCCATCTACATTTCGGGACCTATATTGAATTTCTCTTGACCAGTTTAAGATTTCTCGGCACCAATTGGATAGTTCTCGGGACCAAACTACCCATCTACATTTTCGAGACCTATTTTGAATTTCTCTTGACCAGTTTCAGATTTCTCGAGATCTATTGGAGATTTTTCGGGACCTTCTGTTTATTTCCCTTGACCAGTTTTATTTTTTTTAATACCTATTCGACAATTTTCCAGATAAGTTTAATTTTTATAAGGACCTATTTGAAAAATTTCAAGAGCAAGTTATCCATTTGACAAGATATCTCATACTAACATTACTGCACATAAGCGGGATAATCCTGACATGCATATCAAATGTATCAAAATGAGGTAAATGTGTTGTACAGTGATGGTCAATCGTAGCATAAATGTTTGCTCCTAACATTTCCTGATAACATTACATCACATCATAAATGATGATTGGGTCAGTGCAGGGGCTGTGAAATACTGGAGCCTTCTTCGTTTCCCAGCATGAGTTTTATATCTCTTCTTGTTGCCTTGATCCTGCAATCATCAATACATTTTGATCACGACTGTACACCATGCAATATATCATCTAACTTATCAAAGTCATTTGTCATATGTCTTTTACCGGACTTGCAAATGGAGCTGTTAGATGTTGAGGTGAGGGCCCATTTGCAGATTGAGGTATTGTAGATGGATGAGATGGCCCACTTGCATAAGGGACCGTCGAAGGATGGCTTGCCGATGGAGCAGTTGGAGATGGAGGTACTGGGTATGATGAATGTATGAGGCTCTTCATGTGTTCTAATAACTGAGCCTCAGATGCTACAATTGAAGTGTCAATTTGTCTATGCATAGCTTTCACCACTCGTCTCTCAGATGCTACAATAGATGCTTTGATTAATTCCTCCATAGCCTCCAACACTGAGTCACGTTGGTACTGTCTATTGTAATCATGATCTTCAGCATCAAAGCCCTGCTGATCTTCCTCCTCACCTCAGCACCTTCATTTTTATCATAGTTGTCTCCAAACGGTTCATTTGAACACAACTCTTCCACCAACAGCACCTATAAATCCATGAAATAAGGTTGCTGCATCTTAACATTTGTCGGCTGAAGTGTCGGGAGCACCTACATCTGTAAGTCATTTAATATTTTTAGATATCTGTCATGTAAATTCTACATCTACAATCACACGAACTATCAAGTACTTCTCACTGTGGAAGTAAATATACTTTCGATCATTCTCTGGCTTGGAGGGCCTCGAAAAGTCCAACGACAAATCTTCAGTCTATGTTCCATTCCTCATGAATCCTTACATGAGGGAGGATTCGAACCACATCAGGAATAATTTTCAAATGCAAGGATCTGCAAATAATAATAATACAAGTATTATTTTGTTAATAATTTCACTTAACTGGTTTATAGATTTAATTATTTATTATACCTGCAGCACCCATGTAAATCCACATAAGTTGCACTTCAAATTTCCATCCACCTGCTCCAGACTGCTTGACGAAACTTCTTAATCGATATATAACATTCCCCCATGGAAAGGAATCAAATTGGTCTATGTTCTCCACTAAGCCCCACAACCAATATGGCACCATGTGTCTCTTATTGGTGCCCACATGAAGTCCCCAATAGACATATCAAGGACAATTTAATGGCGTTAAGTTGTTTTGTGAAGTTACCACCAAGGTTGTCAAATTCGAGTCTATATAAACTTGCTGACAACCTTATAAACTCGAAACGTAAACTCGTATCGTAAATTCATAGAGTTTATGTACCAAGTAAATATAAATATCTATATTCATCATGCCATAGCTATCACATAAAAATCATAGAGTAAATGCAATCCAAATAATTTCAACTAATTAAGATTCAAATAAGTTCAAACCAAATTCTATTCTTCAACTTCAATAACAAGACCACATCAAATAAGTTCAAAGCAAATTCAATCGAGAAACTCCACTGTAGGATCACGATCACCAAGTTCATCATCTTCACTATCATCATCATGAACTTAATGTCAAGATCGACCTTACCTGAATTGAATATGAAAGTTATGGATGAAGTTGACGATAGAAAGAATGTAGAAGGGGAGGTAGTGGGCAAAACATAGAAAGACTGCTAAAGGGAAGTAGAGCTATGTCTCAAATTCTAAGGTGATTTGACCTATTTAATGGGTTGAGTAACCCATTTATCACTTAAAGAATGGGTCCTAAATATTAAGTAGTCTATTAAGCCTAAAAAAATCAATTTATCTGATTTGTCGATTCAACAATTTAATACTTACGAGTTTACCGATTCTACCGAGTTTGCCTAGTTGACTATAATTTATAATTCCACTTCGAGTTCACTCGATTCTATGAGTTAGACTCTTAAACTCTTATGAGTTTACGAGTTAACTCTCGAGTTTAACAACAATGGTTACCACCAACCAAGACCTTTCGAACATCAGTGTACTAGACATCTTTCTTTCTCCGAAAATATCAATGTAGCAAACCACGAGCAGGGGGCTCATATAGCTATAAATTCGGGCAAACCCTGAATTTTAAGCCTGTAATAAAGCAGAACTCTTTTCTTGACAACTTTAGCAAATTTTGTCATCCAGTAGTAAACCACATTTCATCTCTCGGCCCATTATGTTTGATTTTCCTCAATAGTAAATGTACCACTAGCACACCACTAAATGCCATGTCGCAGTCCATATCTAGAAAATGCCCTAGACAACTTTGTCGGAATCAGGCCATGTCCTCTTCATTGGCAAGTGCACTCTCAATATCAGTAAGCACTTGCATATTATTATGATGGTTTAGCTTCGGCACAAACGATTCGGCATGAGGAATCCTTAAATTTTGTTCCATATGCACAAATCAAAGTATAATTAGATCCCAATAGACTACAAGAATGGCTGTAGAATTGGTTTTGCCGACAAAAATTGCAGCAAACTCTAGGAACTCCAACAAAGATATCAGAAGAATATGCAGTTTACCAAATATAAGCTTATTGGGCAAGGTTCACGACCATCTATAAAAGTTCTACAAGAAGCCAAAAGAGAAAAAAAAAAAGGATCTGTGATCTCAAGCTACAATGCTAAATCATGTGCTTCGGGAGTTGCAGATGCAATAGTGGCAGTACGATGAATTTTACAGGGACTGTCTTTGGAAGACTACAAAGGAAATCTATGGGAACTTATAGCCTAATTGGTGCAATAGTTGCACCTTTATTTTCGAAGTTAAGTCATTCTATTGTCCTCATACATAAATCATTGTACCAAACACAAGCAAAAATTTTAAGTGCAATCTACACTAACATGCAATTGCCCGTTTCTTTTCATTTCCTTGTTAATTTTCATCCCTTACAATAATTGACTTAACACATGAAAGAATGCGGATTTCCATGCAATCAGAAGAGTATGTATGTAGACTCTACACTTTATTTCCCTGGGATTGTAGTTCAATCGGTCAGAGCACTGCCCCCTTCTTCTTTATTGAAATGAAAGCCAATAGTGCCTTTTCCTCACAACTAGGGGATGAATCTCTAGACCTAAAAGTTGTTATAAAAGACACTACTGCCACTTCCTTTACTAATAGTATAACATGGGATGTTAAAAATGCAATAGTTGGAAAAGAAAAGATATCAAATATCTTACAGTAGCTTTAGGCGGGAGGAGTAGCAGGAAGCTTCAGCCGGGAGGAGGAGCAATAGTCTTGGTCGGGAGGAAGAGTAGTAGTCTGCCGGGAGGAGGAGCAGCAGTCTTGGCCCTAAGGAGGAGTAGTAGCTTCGATCGGGCAGAGGAGGTCGAGCTTCGGGTGAGGTCTGCTGTAGGCGAGAGAGGAGAGGAAGCGAGGCAACGGCTTCGATCGGGCAGAGGAGGCGGAGCTTCAAGCTGCAGCTGAGAGGGGAGAGGAGGTAGGGGAGAGGTTTGCAGGTGAGGTGAGCAGGAGGGGAGGTGAGCAAGGAGAGAGGAAAGGAGGTTAGGGTTATAAAAATGACAAGGGTAGAATGGGAATTAATTAAAAATTCACTAAACAACCTTAAATAGTGGTGTTGTTTTTTCAAACGATATAAAGTGGTGTCAGATTTAAAAACACCCCTTGGAATGGTGCTAAAAATATTTTCAGCTCATAAAAAATACTAAAACACATTTGTGGACATGTTTAAGCATGCTTTATCTACATGGGTTCAACTCTTTTAAACATATTTATTTCTCCTATCTAAATAAGTCTAACCCAATCCCACCTAATCTCATATGATGTCATGTTATCGAGTCGTATTAGAGATGGGTAGCCTGCAACTCCCCTATTATTCTTCTCAATACACGTTAATTGTGTATAAGATATGTGTAACCAAGTTTCAATCCAAGAAGAGGAATAAAACAATTGGATGTGTATTTATGTGCGTAATAGAAAAATAGAGATTTAAATTTATGTGTGTGCTCTCATGAGAGATCGTGAGAGTTCTTGTATTGTAGATCATGATTAGTTCTCAATTGAAAACATGGTGAGGATTCACTTCCATTATGTACGGGTGCGTGAAGGTATTGATACGTGATTCGATCCTACATATCGATCTTGTACTTCTGTTTAACATGTGTGAAGGTACATCAAATGTCCTTCTCGGTATTTTAATTTACATGTGAATATGGATTTCTTATATATGATACACATGTGTTAGAAATTCAACAAATACTTTACCACGTCGACTCCATGCTTTATTATTTCAAGTTGTATTTATTGATAAATTATATTTTCAAGTTGTGAAGTGAACAAATGTCATTATAGACGATTTTTATAGTTCGTGATATTATTTGGTCATTCGTTGAAAATTGATATTTTTTTAGGCTACTAACCTTACATTTTATGTATATCTAACTTATAATTTTTCAATCGACCTGTAGTTAGAGGTAGGGGATCCACTATCCCCTATTTGTTTATTCTAGTCATGAAACTTTTATCCAAAATGATGTATAAGGTTGAATATACATATGACATAAGAGAAATTGAAATCAGTAGGTTCGGTGTCCTATAACCCATCTCTTATTTACTGATGATTTAATGTTACTTACTTGAGCAAGTAAAAAAGACCTCAACTACTGCAAGAAAATACTAGATTGTTTTGTAGGTGGAGTAGATAGAAAATAAACTACAACAAATCATGACTTCTTTTCTCAAATAAATCCAACTCTATAAATAAAAGAATAGCAAGGTAGATCTTAAATATGCACAAAGTAAAGGAGTAACACCAAATATTTAGGAAAACCTTGGAATTAACAATGAAGAAAATAGCAAAATTTCAATTTCCATTAGACAAGATGAAAAAATAGGCTTGCTACCTAGAAAGCAAAGACATCATCATGGGCCGACAAGGCAACTTTAATAAACTCAACAATGACATCTCTACCTCTCTATACTATGTCATTGTTCAACTACCAAAATCAATAATAGATAATAGATAAATGAGTTAGAAGATTTTGGTGGAATAGGAAATCAAGACAAGAGTCATTATTATGCACCCATAGATTCAGAGAACTTATGCAAACCTAAAAGCTGTGGAGGTTTAGGTTTTAAAAGAGATGAAGATGTATTTAAAATCAATCCTGTCAAAAATTGCTTGGACATTAACAATTAAATGGAAGAATTTAACAATGTAAGCTTTTAATGGTAAGGATGGAAACTTTTTAAGACTAAAAAGTAGGGCAGTTAGGTTAGGACATATGCATGGAAAAGTCTATAAATTTGCATGGAGACAATACAAAAAGTAGATTGCAAAAAAAATAAAAATTTGTGACAGGTCATACACATTTGTTTGGACTGAGCTTTGGATCCCAGGTAATCCTAACCAATTACCTATTTCTACTCTTAACATAGAACCAAATTGCAACCTCAATGTGAGCTCTCTTATTTTACATAATCCAATCAGATGAAATCAAAGATTGCTTAGAGAAAACTTTGATCAACCAACAATAGGTAATATTTTAAAAATAAGCCTAACTAAGTCAAAATTAGTGGACAAAATGATATGGTTGCCAGATGTAAAAGAGAATCTCTCTATACAATCTTTTTATCATTTAGATCAACAAAACAGGTTTTCCACTATATTTAACAACATTGAATGGAAAAAAACTTTGGAAATTAAAAATACATGAGTGACATAAACTCCATTTATGGAGGATTGCGACCAATAATCTCCCTACTATTCTAGTACAAAGACACCTTATTGATTGTTCCAACCTAGTTCTGATAGTCTAGAGCACCTCTACAAGGAGTGCTTGTACTATCGAGCAGCGTGGAGAGAGTCGTCATAGAGAATTTGGGATACATCTCTTTTTGAAAATTCTGCACCTGATCTGAATAACTTCATGTGTAATGTGTTAGGAAATAATCCTATACAATCTCGAATAGTCACAATTACAAATAAAACATGAATATTTCATTATACAAAGTCGTGTTACATGATATAATAATATAAAATAATTAATCCAATCAAACTACAAAAAATCTAAATTTTATTAAATGTTGAGGACTGTGACAGTTATGGTGTCCTTGAGACTAATTCATCCCCCTCTCGGTTATATTGAGGAAGCTTAGACATCAATCTCCTATGATACAACGACAATAAGGCTTGAAGTAGAACTAAACTCAAAGCTCAAGAGCTAATCGAATAGAAGCAAAAGACCGTCACAAAAATGATGCATGAATGTAAATATATAGAAGATTTTTCCGAAATTGTCTATCTTGAACCTAAGGACAATGGTGCTATTTATAAGGAAGGAAGGGGCTGCTGAATTAAATAATACAAAATTAGGAATTAAAGGCTTGAACCAGCCAATTAATGGCATAGACTAGATATTAATGCTTCGAATCGGCCATTAAAATGGAATGTGAGAGTATAATGCTCTTAAGCTACTCCTAAAGAGTCCAAAGATCACCGATTCATGGAGGAAAAGGTAAAATTTGACCTCGCGTGAGGTTTTATAGTGGGAATGAATATTTGGCACATTGACCGCCTGCACGGACATAAGTTCAACTGAATTAGCCTCCGACTACATCCCCTACGTAGGCTCGCGAGGTGGATACAAGTCATATAATATGGCAAAGAAGCTTACTTGGCATAAGAGCATTTCTCTCTTACAAACATTTTAAACTTCTCTTTCCCTATCCATGTGGGATAGATTTCCTCCCATTCTCCACATGGGCTTTCATGGCTTAATTTTTTTAATCCATTTCTTATTAGCTCGTAACCCATCTAAATCTATTTTGGCCTCCCAATTTTATATGACAATCTCTCATTTAAATGTGTCGTCTTTTCCAATGACCTCCCACATTACTGGACCCTTCGAGTATTGTAAGATATCTAGTATAATGCAAACCATGATCCCAAGTAGGGGTGTAAATGAGATAATACTATTCTCAAACACTTTGGGCTCGACTTGATGAAAGCTTGAATTTGGTTTGATTTTAATGAGCTTGAGCTCTGCTCGGCTCAGCTATGGTTCATTAGTTAAACGAGACAAGCAAAGCCATAATATTCGGCTCGTGAAAGTCGCGAGCCTAAACAAACTTTTCATTTTATATAATAATAATTACTATTATTCGTTAATTTTAGAAAAATAAAAAATCAACACTATTGTTTCAAATTCTTATTTAAAACCTTTATTTTATTCTTTTTTACTCATTTATGAAACCCTAATCGTAATTAACTCTTCCATTTTCCTCCCTAGTATTCCTTGTTCTATGTAATTGATTTAATGACCTCGTGCCCAAGCCATATTTTCTTTATCAGCTCGGCTCATATAAGCTTGATGAGCCTTCGTTTATTGTAACGAGCCAAGCCCAAACTTTAAATATCAGGCTCGGTCGAGCTCGAGCCCGGGCCCAAGCTCGCAAATTGGTAAACAAGCCGAGTTAGAACATTATAGATTCGAGCTCGGCTCTGCTCATTTACACCTCTACACCCAAGTGTATCTAAGGTATCGTAATACCCTTACCATTGGCTTCCAGTGGTTGGTACACGATTTGCTTGTATATCTACTCAACGTACTAACCATGTAGACAACATTAGGTCTAATACAACTCATTAAGTTAAGTGAAGTTAAAAGCGAATGCTCTATCATTTAAGCATACAAAGTGCAGCGACAGGAGCACCCATCTCTTCAACAAAGTCAAAGCACAACACCTTCAATAAAGTGCCTTAAGTGCACGCTTCGTGTGATTTTCTTGAGGCACAAAGTGCTTGCCTTGTTGCTTTTTCTATACTTAATTTCATGATGCATCTGCGACAAGTTTTTTATTAATGGGCTGGGCCAAAATTGAGGCAACCCACTTATGACTAGTAAAAAAATTAGAACAATTACAAAATAAGAAGAATTAGGGCTTTCTTCTTGTCATTCGTGTTCCTCTCCATGCTCTTCTTCTTCATTAGTTCTCTCCACTCTGTTTTCACTGGCACCTACTTCTCGGTATCTCTACGACTTGCTGCTCTTTGGTCTCCTCCTCCTCCTATTCTTCTAGTCAGTGGTCTAACTCTAGTATGTGATGCCTACTGCTGGTTGCTCTACTTCTGCACTGTGACTTGCTACCCATAGTCTCCTCATCCTCTTCCTATGGTAGGTGGTCTATCTTTGGTGTGTCCATGCTCTCATGACTTTGCTACTAACTCCTTGTTAATATTTAAATTAGCCTTCCTTTATTATTTAATTTTGATTTTGGTTGATTAATTTGTGACATGGAGCCAGAAGTGGAAGTGGAAGTGGAAGTGGAAGTGCATCAACACCAAACCATTCAATCAGTTCAAGCACTAAAAAGATCCTGCCTAGAAGTATAATTTTTTAGAGAATGCAGCTAATGCCATTGTTGTCACATGCATATTCTCTAGAAAAATAAAAAATGGAGGCACCTAAAGAGCAAAATTGCATCAAAATGGAGGTAATAGGTATGCCAAAAGGTGTCTCAAATGCCCTGAAGATGTGAGAAAGGAGCTCAAAGGTCATATGAACAAAAAAAAAAGAATAGAAAATTAATTATGATCATTTGCCTGAATTCAAAGATATTGATGACATGTTGGAGGCAGAAGAATATGTTGAAGAACATGAGTTGTAATTAAAGTCTGAAGGGAAAAGAACAAGTATACTTGATAAAGACAAGGGTAAAATACCTTTGCTGCCTCAGCTCAAGAAAGCCAAGGGAAACGGTCCAATGGATTCTTTTACTTATAAAAAGCCTGCAATTATGTTTGAACTTCACAAACAAGGACGATTGAAGCAAACAAAAATTGATGAGAAGCTTGATAAGGAAGTTTTTGTATCAATCTAGTGTGCCTTTCAATGTCACTTGACTGGATTCTTTCAAATATACTATTGAAGCAATTGGACAATATGGTCCAAATTTGAAGCTACCAAAGCTACCATGAAATTAGAGTCAAATATTTGAAAAATGAAGTATCCCATGCACAAGACATCTCAAGTCTCATAATGACATGTGAGTGAAGTATGAGTGCTCAATAATGGCTGATGGTTGGACTAGTAGAACATGTAAAAGCATTATTGATTTCTTAGTTAACTCAACTACTGGATCCATATTTGTGGAATCTATTGATACATCTACATATTCAAAAATAGTCGAGAAAGTGTTTGAATTGCATGATGATTTTGTTGAATATGTGGGGGAAGCAAACGTGCTGCAAGTATTTATTGATAATGGCTTTAATTTTAAGTTGGCTGGTAAATTGCTAGAAGCCAAGAGGTCCAACTTATAGTGGACATCATGTTTTGCACATTGCATTGATTTAATACAAAAAGATGTTGCTAAGATGTCTTTGGTATCGAGAAACTTAGAAAGAGCCATATTTTTTACAGGTATAATTTAACCATGTGATTGTGTTGAGTCTGATGAGGCAATTTACAAAACAAGCAAATCTAATTTGAGCAACGAAAAATAGATTTACACATACTATCTCACACTGCAGAGTACTCACAAATATGAAAATTCATTGAGAGCTATGTTCATTTATGGAAAAGTGGGTTTCAAACACTACAACAAAGGAGGCAAAGTGGAAGAGTGAAGAGAATCGTAGTGATGCCTTCACTTTGTAATAATATTGTCTACATTTTTAAGGTGATGGGCCCTCTAGTTCAAGTTTTGTGACTAATTGATTTGAAAGGAAACGAGTTATGTGCTCCATATATATGAAGCCATGGATAGAGGAAAAAAAGGTTATCACGAGCTCATCAATGGGAAGCGATGAGAGATATAAGGATGTTTTTAAAATCTCTTGAGTTTCTCATTACTCGCAAGAGTCCCAGTACCCTTAGCACTTTTTTTAGTACTCCTTGAGCTAATCCCTCATTGATGAGCGATAGGCAGTTTAGCTCCACCATTCGTTGCAAGCTACTAGTCATTTCTTTAACCCAAGTTCTTTTATAATAATCCAAATGTAGAGTTTGTTGAGGAAGTCACAAAGGGCCTTTTAGCTTGCATGTCAAAGCTAGTTTTGAATGAGTATTTGCATATGAATTTTGTAGATGAATTGTTGCCATACAAGACGGCAAAAGGCATTTTTTGCTTTAATTTGATGGTCAAATCAAGAAAGATGAAGGCTCTAGGTAAAAAAAAATATTTTTTTAAATATAAAAAATTGTATTATGCTGGCGTTTAAACTTGTAAATATTTGATTTTTTAAATTTCTTTTATAGCTGAATGGTGAAGTTTGCGTGGAAGCCTTAGTCTCACATACAATGCGTCTAGATATGAATAAAATTGGAGTGTATTTGAACAAATAATTTTATCTTATAAACTAATATTTAGTAGTTAGTATTTTTATCAAACTAACATGGATATTATACTCATTGGACTTAATGCTTTGTTTGGTTATAGATTCACACCAAGAAAAGACATAGGCTAGAAATGCAAAAACTAAATGATTTAGTTATTGTAAAGTACAATCAGGCACTCAATGCTCGATATGATTGTAAGGATGTCATTGATCCAATTGCTTTGACGGACATTGATGATAGGAATGAATGACTAATTGGAAAAATGGGAGTAGGAATTGGTGAAGATGAAGATGAAGAAAATGATTGGGCTTTTGGTGATGATGACGGTGTAGATAACAAATTTGACTTGGGGTGCTGTGGCTAGAGATGTTGGGATTGGAGAACTCGTTAGATTTTGTCAGACGTCGAAATTCTGACTTGACAAAAAGAATTGGTTTAGGCATACACGAGGCCTAGCTTGGGACTTTAATCGGGATTGGATTGGAGTCACTACTAATCATTTAAGGATTAGTTCTAATGTTGATTAGATACCTATTATTTGCCTAAATGATCATAGTACTAATCACCTAGGTATTTATAGGTGTTGAGACCAAGATTCGAGTCCGGATGTCCTGTTACATATCTTTAAGCTCGTGAGCCAAGAAACGCCCAAAATTGTTACCCGTCCCTAAGTCTAGGTTGTTTATCCACTTGCATATTTTATTTTGTCCAATTGTTATCCTTGTCGAAGTTCGAGTTGATAGTCCTAAGTATGGTTCGACAATCCATATCACATTCCTAGCATGCCCCTATTGCCCTAATCTAAGTGCAAAAAGTAAAGGGTTCCACTATTGTCGAGGTTACTAATAACTCTAGGGGACATAGAGTTATTAAGTCACTTTTAAATACTAAATAGTTGTGAAATCTTGAGTTGAAGTCAAATTTTGTAGTTGTTTTAATTAGGATTCTCGTTGGTCTTCTTTTTGATATTTTCTTGTCCCCACGGTGTTTTGTGATATTAGGTACCGATTCAAGATTATTTGTAGGTTACAAGTTAATCCAGACCCGAGAAGATAACCAGGAAATCAAGGATTACGAGTTTTCAACAATGTCATGACACTACAATTCAAAACAGATTGCATTTTTTATGTTCTGTTCCACATTGTCGGAACATGGTGTCACGATACTCACTCAAAATCTATTGGATATGTGAATATTAGGTTTCCTTGACTTGTGGGATACCAAGATCATGCTGAATCATTAGAGAATCCTTGAAGATGTTCACAAGAAAATCGAAAAAGTTTCCTTCTGTTATTAGTGATATTTTTGGAAATTGAGATTTGGATGGAATATTATCTCGAGAGATAGGAAAGAAAAATTAAAGAGTAGGAAACTAGAGTGAGGATTATCTTGGAATCTGGAGGCACTGGGCTGAGCAAGAAAGGGAGGCAAAATTCATTAAAGGCAAGGAGAAAAATCGAGAATGAAGATCAAATTCGAGTGGAGACGTCACATTAGTTTGCATCATTTGTTTCTTCCTTTCTTCGTTCTCATTCGAATGATGTCTTCTCTATTCTTGTTGTTGTTTGATTTTGGTGGTGAACTAAGCATTCCATCCTAAGGTGACTAATGAAACCTAGTTGTTTATTTTAATTTTGTACTTGTCTCACTTATGTTCATTGGTTAATTGTGTTGCTTATATTTGTACTGTTCTTAATGCAACTTAATTGCCTAATCAGCAATTAGGTTGAAGTGGAAATCTAATTGAACTCGAGAGAGGAATATTAAATTAAGCCAGGTAAAATATAACTTAGGTTAATTTTTGTCGAGAGAGAATTATTTGTGAGAGGGATAGAGATATACTTGTTCACCATAGGTAATCAATTAGGGTTGAAACATAGAAGGTTTTCACGGGTTGACCACCTAGAGATAGAGTAGGTTAGCACGATCCTGACAGTACAGCTTACTATAAGCGAGAGCTGCGTAAGGCGAGAATTGAACCTTAGGTTAGTAATATTAATTAATTGATGGCATAAGTGTTGCTCTATTGATAGAATGCCTGCAAGTATACATATCGCTAACAAGTAGTACAGAATGAGTAAAGTATTGTTTTCATAGAGACTCTGCTACTAATCACTAAAACTAGCACAACCAATTCTAAACCAAGTAAATCAAACAAATTGAGTAGACTGCAAATAATTAAAAAGACAGAAAGTAAGCAGATAGAAATCAATTGATAATAAAAGCTCCTAAGGTTCACAACTTCCCCAATTCAAATCTTAAGCAAAAATCCTTCTTTCACACAATTAATTCTGTCATGTTATTAATATAAGGTTTTAGGGTTTCCTCATTACCATCGTACACAACTTTCGATGTCATACGAATGTACCTAAGCGGAAGATACTAATCCATTCTATCTCTAGGCAATTAATGTTGAAAGGTCAATTAATCCAACACTAATTGGCTATCTAGGGTGCTCACCACCTCTCGATGTGCTTGCACGAATAACCTCACCTCTCAGCATAAGTTAACCTAGATTATGCAATTTCTAGTGTGACTTCATTCCCCCTCTCGAGCCTACTCTCTGTCTCAAGATCATTCCCATGGGTGGCCAATCCAAAAGAAAGCATGATGTACGAAATTTGCACAAATAATATCGAGGAGGCGTACCTCAATAGAATCATAAGTATGAAAGAAAAAGCTTACTTAAAACATTGAAAAAGTTCCATTAATCCTCCTAGGAAGCTAGGGCTTTAGCTCAACACAATAGAATGAAATACAAGAGTTGGAAGAGAAGACAACATTATAAAAACTAGAAGAAAAGGGGTAGAAAGAACTATGGATGGTGAAGTCAAATCTTACCTCCCTCTCTTGTCACTTCCCTTTTTGTTCACTCCTCTTTCACTTGGGGCTACTCCACTATATATAGAGCCTTTACACTTCCTCCCTCTCTTAGTTTAATCAGTGTGGGAAAGGAGGTCATCGGTCCCACCATTCTGCTTAGTGGACCACGGCCCATAGATCATAGTCTAAATCTTCTCACTGAATCCTCCTTGTAGACCGCGGTCTAAGCTCTGTTCTACTCTCAGTTTCCTTTCTTTGGTCATGGATTCTTCGTTTCATCTCCGATTTATGATCCGTTTGATGCGTTGGAATCCTGACTCAACAAGCTTTCCAATGATGTCTTATCCGCCATATTTATCATGAGGTGAATATGATGAAATTCCTTTTAAAATTACTACATTGAGTGTAGAATCATCGAACAAGCTATTTCGTCATCTTTCCGCATATCTCCTTTCCGTTTCCTACACATCAAACAATTCTTGGTAGTATCTTTACTTAATTCCTAGAATTCTCAAACACATCATTTTGCTCCTGATATTAAATGATATGCAATTAATCGCAAAATGTATGAAAAGTGGTCTAAGATACGAATATCTAAGTCGGGAATGGGTGCACAACTTATGCAAATCACTGTATCAACACACTCCCAAAGCTAGAGTTTTGCTCGTCCTAGGCAAAAGTCAAGAATATGCAATGAAAAGTTTTAAACCAAATCAGTCCCAAAACGTTCTCAGGAATGGCTTGTTACTCCTCACACAATCTTCACTTTGAATGATTCTACCTTAGGATGTTAAATTTTCATAATCATTGAACCCTCACCCGTGCGGTGTCAGTATAAAACACTCTTAAACTAGTTCAAGCACCCAATCAATGGCTGAGTTTGTCAAGCAAACAGTCAAAAGACTCAAACACATCCCTAGACATTGCTCTTGACAATTCTGCTCTTTTTTTAAAACTTTATTCTTTATTTGGTGGTGCATGACTCTGGGTGTTATGTCCAAGAGTTAGGCCCGTGTAGTGAGGAATCGATCAATGGCTCCCATCCCAGATGGTCCAAGGCATTAGGTTTTGAGATACCCCTTCGGATCTATCATCGATCTTCGACTAATGGACTACTTCCACTACAAGCACATGTTGGGCCACATTGTGTATGCTTTTGCACTAAATGCCACTCAAGCCTGTACAGCGGTGCTTAGAGCCTTGACACATCTTTCCATTAAGCTCACAAATATGCAATTCATATGATTTTTCACTTTTTCAAAATTCTGTTTCTTTCTCTATTTGCCTTTAGTAGGATATCTGGGTTCATGTTCTTGCCCATTCTCATGTGAGCCATACAACTAAGCAATTTCAAGGGTCATTTTAAGCTATCCCTAATGCAAGAGTGTTGTGAAAAATAATGGGGTTTGGGCATCCTTACAAATTTCTAAAACATGTCCTAAGGTCGTTGCAATATCAAATTCAACCATGTTATGAATTTTCAGCCATTAGTAGTCATTTGGAACAAGGACCAACCGGTTTTTCAAAAGATTTTTTTTAATAATAATAAGAGCAAATCGCCCCATGCAACCTATAAATACCTATTATGCAACACTATCTAAATGCAAGCCTAATTCTAAAACATAGATCAAAGTGCATGAGAAAACCAACAACTAAATAGAGAATCCCCACAAGCAAGGCATATGTTTGCACCCCTAAACCTAAACAAAGCATTGATCTCAATGTAAAAGAAGAGTAGGAGAGGAAACTTGCCTTGTTAGTGTGGTGCTAAATGAAGATTGAAGCTCATTCTTTGGGGGAAGTGTTCCCTCTCCCCTCTTGGGCGTCTTCATCACTTGTGGAAGGTGGGGGATGGGTAGTGTTCCATTGGGATTTCGAGCTTGTCGGCGATTTGTTCTTGGTTCCATGCATGAGTCCTGTTGTCTGCTTCTCGGTCCATGTTTCCTAAATGCAATGAAAAGTAGTTAAAAGGAAATAACATGCATAAACTAAAATGGTAAGATGTTAAAAAAAAAAAAGGAAACGAAAACTTATTCCGATCTTGGGTTGCCTCCTAAGGAGTGCCACGTTTAAAGTCTTTGGCCTGACCCTCGGTCTCGTCATCCTCCTTGTCCTTGAGTTGGGGAGTCCTCCCGATTGATGGGGTCCCCTTTATATGTCTTCAAGCGATGTTTATTCACCTTGAATTTCACCTTTTCTTTTCATTCATCAGTTTGACAGAATCATACAGTAAGACTTGAATCACTTGGAATGGTCCTAACCATCGTAACTTGAGCTTTTCTGGAAATAATTTAAATGGAGGATCATGGTAAAGAACTAATTGACCAGGTTGAAATTCTCTTATCGTAGTCCTCTTGCGACGTCATCTCCTTGTCACACATGCTTGTGTTGGATCCTCCACCTACTGCATGTTTTCATGTTGCTCATCATCACAATGTTGATCAACATCTTGATCCACTTCATGTACATCCCTACTTTGACCAACTTGAGAGTTGTGATCAGTGTACCTATCAACAATATCAATGGAGAAGCATTCATTTGATATTGGATCCACGGAACAAAATCTTTTCCTTATCAACCCTCATCGTGAGCTCTCATTTCTCCACGTCTATCAATGCATGACTGTAGCCAAGAAAGGTCTTCCAATAATAAAAGGGATGTTTCGATCTTCCTCATAATTAAGAACAACAAAATCTACCGGAAAGATAAACTTATCAATTTTCACAAGAACATCTTCAATTACTCCACGAGCATATGCAATTGATCGACCCGCAAATTGAAGAGTAATAGATTTTGGTTTCACTTCTCCTAGTCCTAGATCTCTAAAAACCAAATAAGGCATCAAATTAATACTAGCACCAAGATCACATAATGCCTTACCTTCAAAATCCTTTCCAATAGAACAAGGGATAGTGAAGTTACCTGGATCCTTGAGCTTTTGAGGTAACTTACGTTCCAAGATCACATTACACTATTTGGTTAGAGTAACTATCTCATAGTCACCAAGCCTACGCTTTCTGGAGATGATTTCTTTCATGAATTTGACATAGTTTGGCATTTGTTTAAGAGCTTCAGCAAAAGGAATGTTAATATGAAATTTCTTGAAAATATCCAAGAACTTATGAAATTGTTGCTTGATTTTTTCCTTTTGAGCTCTTTGAGGGAAAGGGAAAGGTGGATAGGTTCGAATCAGCTTCGATGCATTCCCTCTAGCTTCTTGGATCTGAGGAGGGTTGATGTTGTTGTCCTAGGTTGCATCGGGATATGTATTGGTGTTGCATCCCTCTTGGACCACAGTCATAGACCGCAGTCTACTAAGTGTGCCTTTGTCCTTGTCTTGTTGGACCATGGTCTCAAGCCACAGTCTAACCTCCTCTAACAGGTTGTTAAGTTCCTTCTCGCTCCGAAGTGTGATGGCATCACTTGTTCCTTTCCTTGACTCCTCGGATTGATCTCCATGTCACTTGGTAATGCTCCAATAAGTTGGGAGTTGATTGCTTGAGCCAGCTGATCGATTTACATCTCTATATTGCACATTTGTGATTGTAGAGCAACAATTTGATTAGAATTTGATTGCATAACAGCGTGTGTATTTTGAGAAGATTGCATAAAATTAATGAAAGTCTTTTCTAATCTAGTGATGTGATTCGAATCCGAAGGTTGTTGCTTCTGAGTTGGTTGGAACCTTAGTGATGGATTGGCCACATTGTTGTTATTGGCATAGGAGAAGTTGGGATGATTTCTCCAACCTAGGTTTTCCATGACATGACTTCCTTGAATAGTGCATCCATCTTAGCAGAGAGGGTTGTTACGACGTCGACCAAATGCATCCCAATAGCTCCATGCCCCATTGTCCTTTCGGATCACCATTGATATCCATTACGTGCCATCTCCTCAAGCACATTAATAGGCATCCTTGGGGTATTTATTCATGATTGAACCACATGCAGCAGCATCAAGAGAAGAATGACAATTTTCCAATAAACCATTATAAAAAATTGGTACCAATGTCCAAATCTCAATGCCGTGATTGGGGCATGCTCCTTACAGCTCCTTGAACCGCTCCCATGGTTCATAGAAAGATTTCTATGGCTGCTATTTGAAGGTCATAATATCATTCTTGAGCTTCATAGTTTTGGAAGGTGGAAAATATTGAGCCAAGAACTTCTCAATTATTGCCTCCCATGTGTCGAGAGTGCTCGGTGGGAGTGATAGCAGCCACAATTTCGCCTTGTCCCTCAGAGAAAAGGAGAAGAGAGACATTCGGATGTGCTCGAGGGACACTCCATTGAATTGGAAAGTGTCACAGATCTCCAAGGACTTTGCTAAGTGCACATGGAGGTCTTCATTCGCTGCTCCTCCAAAAGAGCATGAGGTTTGAAGCGTTTGAATCACCGATGGTTTGATTTCAAATGTGTGGACTTGAACCGATGGCTAGACGATGCTTGACTAATTCAAAGATTGAGGTTGTGCATACTCCTTGATTGTTTTCTGACGTTGTTGCAGTACTACTTCACCTCCTTGCCCGGGCTCCATGGCATCATGGGATTGCCCATGCTCTTTTAGCCTTCTATTTAGGGTTCATTCTATTTCCAGATTGGGTTCAAGTAGCTCTCATTGGTCTCTTCTTCACATGCAAGACACAACATCTCACCTAAATAGAGAACAAAAGAAACTAGTGAAACAAAGAAAAAAGAACTTGGTCAAAGAACAATTGCTTAGTATAACGTTAGTAGAAAAAGAGTACCCTACAAAACCTTCTTGCTCTTTTGACAGAATGCCCGCAAGTATACGTATCGTCAGCAAGTAGTACAGAATGAGTAATGTATTGATTCCCACGGAGACTCTCCTACTAATCACTAAAATTAGCACATCCAATTCTAAGCCAAGTAAATCGAATAAGTTAAGTGCAAGTAATTAGAAAGATAGAAAGTAAGTAGACGGAAATCAGTCAATAAGAAAAGCTCCTAAGGTTCACAACTTCCCAATTCTAGTCTTAAGCAAAAATCCTTCTTTCACACAATTAATTCTATCATGTTATTAACCTAGGCTTCTAGGGTTTCCCCACTACCATCGTATGCTCCTCTCGATGTCATACGAATGTACTTAAGCAGAATATACTAATCAACTCTATCTCTAGGTGATTAATGTTGAAAGGTCAATTAATCCAACCCTAATTGGCTATCTAGGATGCTCACTACCTCTCGATCTATTTGCACAAATAACGTCACCTCTCGGTATAAGTTAACCATAAGTTTAACCTAGATCATGCAATTTCTAGTGTGATTTCAATTTCCCCTCTCGAGGCTCCTCTCTGTTTCAAGATCATTCCCATGGGTGGCCAATCCAAAAGAAAGCATGAAGTACGAAATTTGTATAAATAACACCGAGGAGGCGTACCTCGACAGAATCATATGTATGAAAGAAAAACCTTACTTAAAACATTGAAAAGGTTCCATTGATCCCCTCTAGAAATCTAGGGGTTTAGCTCAATATAATAGAATGGAATACAAGAGCTGGAAGAGAAGACAATATTATGAAAACTAAAAGAAAATGGGTAGAAAGAACTCTGTTTGTGGAAGTCGAATCTCTTGATCCTGACTTTATGACTTGTTACCACAGCCCCTCTTCTCATTCCGTAGTTGTTACCTCCCTCTCGTCACTTTCCTTTTTGTTCACTCCTCTTTCACTTGGGGCTACATCACTATATATAGAGCCTTTACACTTCCTCCCTCTCTTGGTTTAATCAGTGTGGGATAGGAGGTCATGGGTCCCACCATTCTGCTCAGTGGACCGCGGTCTACGTCTCCTAGTTGAATCGTCTCTGCAGACTGCGGTTTACGTCTCCTCATTGAATCCTCTCTGTACACCGCGGTCTAAGCTCTGTTCTACACGCAGTTTCCTTTCTTTGGTCATAACTTCTTCGTTTCAACTCCAATTTATGATCCGTTTGATGTGTTGGAATCTTGACTCGAAAAACTTTCTGATGATATCTTATCTTCCATATTTCTCCCACTGCATCCATAGGGGCTGATCTGTAAATTCGCAAATGAAGGCTGGACTGAACTGAGACTGTGTAAAAAGGTCATAAAATTGAATTTTGACAACCCGTTTCATCATTGGGATTTTTCACAGCTCAATTTCTAGTCATTCCTCATTATAATAATCAAAACTTCCTCTCTTTTAAAAATTTTTTTATCATGTTTATATTTTCTTGAAAGATTAACTACCAAAGTAACAAGGTTTCTAAATTTTTTTTTGAGGATGGTTCAAATTTCTCTAAATGAAAATGTGCATCTAATTTTTTGGCTTTCTCATTTTTTATGTTTTTCATTTTTTACAAAACAATTAGTTTAGAAAATTTTAATCTTCAAGGATCTTTTCTGAATCCGGATCGAAAAGTTTATATCTATGGCTGGAGCAGTAGTGATGTCGAGGTATGTGAGGAACTTGAGCTCGGTGATGGACTCGGTCTTGGGTTCCAAATGGAGACAAATTTGAAGTTGTTTATGAGATCGGGCTCATATCGGCTACAAACTCGACCTCGATGATGGGCTCGGGCTTGGATTGGAGACGGACTTGAACTTGGCATCAGCTCAATGACGGGTACGGGCTTGGATTCGCGAAGAACTCTAACTCGGTGTCAGACTCGAGCTTAGCTCGGTGAAGGATTCGAAGACAAATGAATTTGGGATGGATTGAGTGTTCTTGAATTTTTTCCTCAACATATGAGTCTAATTCAATAGGGGATATTTAAGAGTGTGAAGGGTGTCGAGAGGTTTTGAAAGTGAATGAGGAGCTCTATTTATAGAGAAAGAGTATAGCAAGGTCAAATTGTGACAAGCCAAAAATTTAGGGGATTAGAAAGAGAAAAGAAAATAAAAAAATAGAAACAAAAATAGAAAACGTGAGATAAAACAAGGGGAGGGGAGGAAGGACAACAGCAATGTTGTGGCGCCGGGAAACGAGCAGGCATCGGTGGAAAACACGAAGCCGGGATAGCAGGGTTAGCCAGGCAGCATCAAACGGCGACCAGCAGTGGTAGTGGCAGATGCGATCGAAACGAGCATTGGAGGGGAGAGAGAGAGAGAGGTGTGATCGGGATCAGGAAGGAGGCCGAGAGAGTGAAGCTGAAAAATTGGGGATCATATGGGATTTCGACTTCAGTAGGAAACACGAGGTCGTCAGCGGAAACATGGAGAGTGGCTGTTCAGAGGCGACCAGACAATCCGGGAGGTTGGGAGTAGCCGGCAGATCGAGGAGAGATCAATAGGAGAGGGAGAAAGAAACCAATGGTCAGAGAAAGGTCCAGGAGAGACAGCGTCGAGACAAGATAGGGAGGACCGGTCCGAGAAGGCCGGGACCATCGGTCCTAGCAATGCTCCGATCGGAGGCTTCTCTATGCCTGCAATGGAAGCAGCAGGCTGGAGGTTGGGCATGAACAGTGCTCATGTGGTCCCCACCTCTTTCTCTTTGTTTTTTAATTTTTACTTCTTTATATATATATTATTATATTTAGAAACTCTGATAATAAAAAATAAAATAAAATAACAAGAATAAAATAATGATAGTAAGAAATAAGTCGTGATTAGTTTGACGTGAATCAAGACAAGAATTTTATGAACAGAAGTCAACATCAGCAACAATGGAAAGAAGAGTAAATGAGCAACAAGATACCGGGCAATATTTGCTAAATGTATCTAGTATATTAGAATTTAAATAAATTAGGAGAGTATATTTTTTATATCTTTAGGAAATATTGTGGTTTCCTGGGAATATTCTGAAGATATCTTCTAGATATATTTAGATTATATTTACCATATGTTTAGGATAGCTGCTAGGATCTATTTACAAATTTTATATTTTTATTAGGAGTCTATAAATCCCCAAGTGGTGAAATTGTATTTTAATTCATTCAGATAATGGATCAATAAGAGTGAATTCTTATTTTATTTGGTTCTTTGGAACAGTCGAACTTATCGAAATAATCCGTAGCGTTCATCCCCGACTTATCAATAAACTCTTCCATAGTTGATTGTAGCATCTTCACCATACCAAGGCTCTTATCTCTTTAAAGGTAATGGGTCAAGGTTCCACCTTTTGAGCTTGATAAGGACACGTTTCCTGGAGACTTTAGTTGAATACGGGTTTCGTCACAAGTTAGTGAGGTTCATATCATACTTGATATCAGGTTTCATCACAATGTCGCGAGGTTCACATCATAGTTCGAGTCAAAATCAAGTGTCTATAGATTTGTTAGGGAGCGAGCCAAGTCAACTCAAGGAAAGTCAAGCATTGGCAGTTCTAAAAGATCTAAAGAGCGTGACTTTGAAGAGGAAGATGAGGATTTTGTTGAAACAAAAGATGATATTGAAGAATACAAATCTTGCAATGAAGTAATTATGATAATTTATACGATGAGGATTCTTATGATGATTTGTAGATATTAGGAGGATCGCAAAATTTATTTTGTTTAATGGATGACTACAAATTGCTAGTTTATTTGATGGATTATGAACTCATTTTAATTCCTCCTTGAGTAGCTGGTTTGTTTGTTTAATGGATAATGAACTCTTAGCTTTAAATTGCTAGTTTATTGGACGAGAATAATATATATATATCCTTTATAAGATGCCCCTTACTTCACAGAAGCAAGCGCTATTTTTGTGCTTAACGCCTCAAGTGATATGAGATCCTTTGTGTCTTGAGTGCATTTTACGCTTTTGACAACCTTGCATTAAACATATGAAGTTACGATAAACTCTTGTGATGTGAACCTCACCAATTCGTGATGAAACCCAATAACAATATATGGATTAGAACCTCAAGATCTGCAAAGAGCAAGTTTCTAAGGCGAGCTTTACCTGTTACCTAGTGATATGAGAACCAAAGCTGCGGATTGAAGAGGACGCCACACTCAAAGATCGAAGTGATAAATTTGGTTGTAGAATGCCACAAGAAACCTTGATAAGTTATACGAGTCTTCTCAAGAACCAAAAAGAGCAAAGTTCTCACTCAAAGAAATGAAAAATATGTTATGAATAACAAAGAAGTCTGTCTAATCTGTCTAGCCCCCAATCCAAGTCTTTAATTAGGCCTAGATTACAAGATATGCAAAGATTCTATTGATAGATTACCCCTTATATAATAGGTAACAAAATATTATAACTACTCTCTCATAAATCTTGAAATATCACTCTATAATCCTACTTAAATATCTAAAGATATGAAAAATAATAAAATTATTATTCTTTAACCATATCTTCTAAAACTTGAATTAAATTTATGCATATTGACGGCACATGTAGACTTGCTTCAGTATTCTTCAATAAATTTGCTTTAGTGCATATTTCTTGGATCAGCCCATTAAGATCTTCCTTGAACTTGTTGGCTCATGCTCTTGTAATTGGACCCTTCAGAACTCGAACTAGATCTACTAAAGCATGTTCTAGATTTGCATTAACGTCCTTCAATTGTCTTGCTCAAGCTTTTGTTACGGAATCAAGAGGAATATCAATTGCATTCTTCAAGCCCATGCCTCGGATCACAACATCTTGAGTATTCAATCTGTGAGATACTCTCCTCTCTATGTTTTGATAGATTGAGACTTTTATCTAATGATATTTTAGCAATAACAGAGTCATTATTGTTAAATTTCTCGAAAATTTTGACCACATAATGTGACTGATTTAATATAAGTCTTTCTAAGATTCTCATGATTTTTATTCCTAAAATCTCATCAACAAGATCCATATCAAATTGTAAATTCAATATGTTGTTGGAAGATTTGATGATTTTCTCATCACTACCAATCATGAGTACATAATCTATGAGTATACATAAAATGACATAACTGTTTTTCATCTCTTTTACGTATATACACTTATCACACTCATTGATTCTGAAAGCATTGGTAATCATTATCAAAATTTTCATGCCATTACTTTAGTGTTTGTTTAAGCCATACATTGATTTTACTAATATGCATCTATAGTTTTGAAGCACATGTAGATAAGTCCACAAAAAGTCATATTTTATGCTTCTATAGTTTTGTGTCTGTTGTGGGGAGCTTGAAATAAGGTTATACATGGTAATGTTACACTTGACTTGTATAACCTCTTGTCCAAGTTGCATAGAACTTTTGAGGAGCACGTTAGGAGCATTAGAGGAGAAACACAACCTTTGACAAAAGTGGATTGCTTGAAGATGAAACATGCACCTCCATTGATTTAAAATAGAGCTATAATTTAGATTGATGCAGCTTAAAGTGATGGAAAAGCTACACTGACAAGAATATCTAAGGCAATGGATGGTGAATCTAAGGCGTGGTTCATTTGGTGCAACACATATTCACCTTTGCAAGTGAAAGCCTGAGCATTGCACCTAGCACTCATAGTAGCAAAAGATAGGATAGAATTTTTTTTTATAGGTTGCCTACTTCTTGTAAATTATGTATATATAGATTCAGACTTTCATGGGACTCTATCTCTATCATTAGTAGCACCAAGACCCTCTTGAAGTGCTTTAAGAATGTCAAAGTGTAGTAGATAGTTAAGAAATTATATGGTTTGGATCGTTGATTTGTTTTGCCACCCCTCTTCTACAAAAAAATTATGGAAAAGTTATGAGCTGCCACCTATAAATCAATAGTTCCACAAAAGAGTTAATTAATATAGAATGAGCCCTCTTTCATCAGAAATAACAAAATGAGTTGAACGACTATAAGAGGAGCTCAAGTGGCAATTAAGGATGCATCAAGTGCTTGTCAATGAAGAGGGATGGCTTATTTCACTTTACGTGAGTGTTCTATTTGTCTTTAATTCAGGGTTATCAAAAGTGCTCTCCCTAATGCCTAGGTGCACAGGGTGCAGCGACCAAACCCTCCATTGTCTATGCTCAACCAAGGTGAGGCGCCTTCATTCAGGCACGCGCTTGTGGTACCTTTTTGTCAAGCGCAAAGTGATCGCCTGTGTTGCTCAAGGTAAGTGAAGTAAATCAGCTACTAGGACTAATTTTAGTTTTAGTGGGCTTGGGCCTACGGCTTTTTGCCCTAAGCCCACCCACTTATGAACTTAAAAACAACTTAACAAAACAATATTAGGGTAATTTCTATTGTACTTCTGTCATTGTTCTATATTCTGCTACATCTGTCTCCCTTCCTCCCTTCTCTTTCTCCTTTTGTTTCTTTTCTGCTCCTTTTCTTCCCTACTCTTCACAGAGTTGCTATTTCTGCTTCGAGTCTTCCCTATTCACAAAACTACTGGCCTCTTGCTGCCCTATTTCTCACAAAACTGCTGCAGCCATTACTACTCTCGAAACTGTGATGTTGCTGCTACTGCCCTCTTGCTATCCCATTCCTCATGAAGCTACAATAGCTATCATGTTCCTCATGAAGTTGTTGCTGCCTTGCTGAAGAAGCTACTTCTGCTGTTACATTTGTAAGTTGTATTTGATATGGAGAGTGGAAAGGGAAGTGCAAGTTGGTCATCGCCAAGCCTGTCCAATAGTTTAAGCTCTAAGAGAAAAGACCCACCATGGAAATATAATATTTTGGAGAATTCAACTAATACTAATGCTATCACATGTATATTTCGTGGAAAACTAATGAATGGGGGTAGCTATAGGGTGAAGTTGCATCAAGTCGGTAGTAATAGGAATGCTAAAACGTGTCTTAAATGCCCTGAGCATGTTAGAACGGAGCTTGAAGAGCACATGAGCAAGAAAAAGTTAATTATGATTGGTTGCCTAATTTTGAAGATATAGATGAAATGTTTGAATTAGAAGAAAATGTCAAATAGCAAGAGTTGCAAGCTGGTACTCGAGCAAAGAGATCATCAAATACTATTGGAAAAGGCAAAGACAAAGCAACTTTGGTGCTTCCCAAGGGAAATTGTCAGATGTTCTTTTATTTACAGAAAGCCTGAAACCATTGTTGAGCTTCAAAAGTAAGACAGGCTAAAGCGAACAGAGATTGATAATAACCTTTGCAAGGAAAGAAGAGAAGTTGCAATCCAATATATTACTCGATTCTTATGTAGAGCTCGAGTTCCTTTCAATATAACTCGCTTGGATTCATTTAAATGTGCCACTGAAGCAATTGGACAATATGGTCCAAGTTTGAAGCCCCCTAGCTACCATGAAGTGAGAGTCAAATACTTGAAGAAAAAAGTTTCATATACACACGACATGTTGAAGACTCATAAAGATATGTAGGTGAATTATCAAAAAAAAAAAAGGAAATTTGGGTGCATCATGGGTGCTCAATTATGGTTAATGGTTGGACTAGCAGAACTAGTAAGAGCATCATTAATTTCTTAGTTAACTCACCTACTAGATCCATGTTTGTCAAGTCCATTGATGCACCTACATGTTCAAAAACTAGTTGTAAAGTGTTTGAATTGCTTGTTGAGTTTGTTGAATGTGTAGGGTAAGCTAATGTAGTGCAAATAATTATTGATAATGGCTCAAATTTTAAGTTGGCTGGTAAATAGCTAGAAGTCAAGAGGTCTTGCTTATATTAGATGCCATGTGCTACACACTACATTGATTTAATGCTAGAAGATATCAGTAAAATAACTTTGGTGTTAAGAACCTTAGAAAGAGCCATATCTTTGAAGGGTTATGTTTATAACCATTTGAGTGTGTTGAATTTGATGTGGAAGCTTACAAAGCAAACAAATCTAGTTTGTGCAAGGAAAACTAGATTTGGCACATGTGATCTTACACTGTAGAGTATTTACAAGCATAAAAACTCATTGAGGGCTATGTTCATGTTGAAAGAATGAGTTTTAAGCATGGTAGCGAAGGAAACAAGGGGGAAGCATGCAAGTGAAATTGTGTTAATACCTTCATTTTGGAATAATGTTGTCCACATTATTAAGGTAATGGGGTCCTCTAGTTCCAGCTCTTAGTTGACAGTGTGAGCAAATCGGCTATGGGTTATATATATGAAGCCATAGATAAAGCTAAGGAGGCAATCATGCGCTCATTCATTGGAAGAGAGAAGAAATACAAAGATGTTTTCAACATCATTGATGAGTGATGGGAAGTTCAGCTCCAATGTCCTTTTCAAGCTGTTGGTCATTTCCTTAATCCTGAATTCTTTTATGATAATTCACATATAGCATTCGATGAAGAAGTCACAAAGGGCCTTTACAATTGCATGTCAAAGTTGATTCCAAATGAGAAGTTGCAAATAAAAATAATATATCAGATGTCACTGTACAAGAAGGCAGAAGGCCTTTTTGGCTTTAATTTTATGGTCAAATCAAGAAAGACGAAGTCCCCTGATAAAAGAGTTAAATATAAAAAGTTGTATTATGTTTGGTTAATTAAACTTGTAAATATTTAATTCTTTAAATTTTTTTACAACTGAATGGTGGAGTTTGTATAGGAGCTCTACTCCTAATTTGCAAACTTGGCAACCAAGATTCTAAGTCTCACATGTAGTGTGTCTGAATGTGAATGGAATTGGAGTATTTTTGAACATGTAATTTTCTCTTATAAATTATTATTAGTAGTTAACATTTCTATCAAATTAAGATGGATATTATACTCACTAGCCTTAATTTTTTATATGGTTGTATCTTCACACCAAGAGAAGGAACAAGCTAGAAATGCAAAAACTGAATAATTTAGTTTTTTGAAGTACAATCAGACGCTCAAGGCTTGGTATAATTGGAAGGATGCCATCGACTCAATTGTTTTGAACGATATCAATGGTAGCAGTGAGTGATTGGTTGGAAAAATGGGAGTAGGAATCAATGAAGATGGAAATGCAAAAAATGATGGGGTTTTTGGCGATGATGACATGGTAGGTGACAACTTAACTTGGGGTGCAGTGGCTAGAGTAGCTGGGCTAGAGGACCTGCTAAATTCACTCGGCAGCAAGCCAAGGCAACTCATGGAAAATCAAGCATAGGTGTTGGTAGTTCAAAAGGACTAGAGGGCGACTTTGTAGAGGAAGAGACGAATTGAAATGAAATAGAAGATGTTGAAGAATATAAGTCCGATAATGATAATGAAGTGACTTATGATAGTTTTAGTGATGGAGATTGTGAGGATGATCTATTGACATTGGGATGATCACAAACTTCATTTATTCTTTTACAATTTTCTTTCTAGCATTTTACTTTAAATTGCTTATTTGTTTGATGATTATAAAATATTAATTTTAAAAAGTTTTGTTATTTTCCTGCTTGAATAGCTAGTTTATTTGATGGACAATGAACCATTAGTTTTAAATTGCTAGTGAGAATAGTAGAAACAATCACTTCTTATAGGACGCACCCTAGTTTACTTGAAGGAGCACTTTTTTTGCGCTTTGTGCCTCACACAATACTGAACCTTGTGCGACCTGGGTGCGCCGTTTGCTTTTCACTACCTTGCTTTAATTTTTTCAGACGTTACTCTATGTTGGATAACAATATTAGATTTAGGTTTGTGAAGCTTATCTTAGTAATATAGGTGGTGGCTTTCTTCTTTATTTTGTTTTGAGTGCTTGCTTGCTTGCTTACTTCTTTACTTTTTGCATTGGTTTCACGTTAGGATCTTAGGAGTATTGGGAGTGTGGCCCACTTTCAAGTTTCAACCCGCTCGTGATGACTTCTTCATGCCTTTTTCTAAGATGAAAACCAATGGCCTTGAACTTTGAATTCTATCCAAAAGGAAACTTGGAACTACTTGAATTGCTTGTAAGTGAATGAGCTTGTTTGAGAGGTTAATCCCCTTTATGCATGCATTCTATGCACCCTACACTTAGACTAGTATTTGCATGATTGTATTTATGTGTTTGAGAAGTTGATATGCTGGAAAAAGAAAAGAAAATAAAGAAAAAAAAAAGTAGAAAAAGAGTGATAAAAAAGGATGTGTCAAGGCTCTAAGAAACGTTGTATGAGTTTAAGCGTCATTTAGTACAAGAATGTAAGCATACACAATAAGACCCAACATGTGCCAGTGGTGGGTAGCAACTCAGTTGCTCAGCTCGAGGATAGAGCCAAAGGGTGCTTCATCACCTAATGGCTTGAACTAATTGGCATGATAGTCATTGGTTGAGTTCTCGCTACATAGGCTAGCTTAGAAAAGGGGTCATTTAGAGTCATGCAAAACCTACTTAAAAAAAATGAGAGATAAAAATGGAAAAGTAAAAGAAAAGGAGCGAATAAGAAGATAAGGAAAGTGCTTGAACTACCTTTTTTTAATTGTTGCTTTAAAATGATTTGAACTTAAGTGTAGGGGACTTCACACAAATGTATGGATTGGACTTGATTAGCACAAGATTATGTGCTTGCATTGATGGTGAGACTTGTTGAATGGAGGTTGAAGGATAAAGGAAGGGTTATTCCAAAGAATGCTAAGAGGCCAAGATAGTTCAGATTGTGTCGGTGAAAGTTCGTAGTATTTGCATACAATGATTTAATTTTCTATCCTCTTAGGCTTGTTTTGGCCGAGAACAAGTAAGAATCTATGTTTTCGACTTATGTTAATTATATGAAAAGGCTTAGTTGAACATATTTTTGGGCTTGAATTCAAGTTAGTTTATGTGATTTTGATGCATTATTGATTAATTTTTCTTTAGTTGAGTGTAATTGAATTATGGTTGGCCATTGAATGAGTTTCAAATTTTCCTTCAAGAGTTTTAATGCTTTTGAGCTTTTTCTTGATGTAAGTATATAATGAAAAACTAACTAGGCCAAAAAGGTGTACCTCAGCCCATGGAACAAAGCTAGAGAAAAGCTGCAAAATATGAGAAACAAAGATGGGTCATGACTCAGGGTTACGATCCCCTTAATTCGAGAGCAAAGGGACTACAGTCATGAACCACGGGATTGCAATTGAGAAGATTCTGTGATATTTCAAAACATATAGTTTTTCAAAAATCTTGGAATTCAAGTTGAAGATATTCTTAGACATTTGGACATTCAAAGAGTAGAAGATCACTTGATACACTATAGGGAAAGATAATATCTTGTGGAATTATTTTATGAATAGAATATCTTGGAGAAATAACTTGGGTGAATATTTAATTTTTGAGTTTCTATCTTTATAAATCCTCTACCCTAGCAGCATTCCCACACTTCCTTGACTTCCGGATTTTGCATTGTTTTGCCACCAAGAAGATCGAGTATGCATGGCTTCAAGGAAGAAGGAGATTGATATACTTCAAGAAGATCTTGATGATTGAGAGATCGATTTCGGATCATTCAAGAGTTCTCTCTTCTTTCCTTTTTTCTTTTAAAACCATGATGTTCAAATCTAATCTCTGTGTTTCTTTTTAATTCAAGCATGAACTAAAACCTTAGTTTCCCGAGGTGAGTAATGAAACTCTTTGATTTCTTACCTTCGTGTGTTTTGTTAAATGTTGATTGATTGTAATTATATTATTTATATTATTCTTTTCTTGAGGCTTTTTAATTGACAGCCAATAATTACGTCTATCAGGAGATTTGACGAACTCTTAAGATGAAGTTGATATCATGCCATAGATATTATACGAAAGGATAATTCACGCCAAGATGTCGGAGCTATTTGTGAGAAATATCAAGAGATGAAGTGATCATCCTAAGTATCTAAATTAGAGTTTGTGCCCATTGAGCTTCTTAAAGTTAATTGCCTAAAGATAGAGTTGTTAACATTGTCGTAGAAATATGACCTTTGTTAAGTCGAGAGGTAAGTAAGAGCTTATTAAAACCTAAGATAATAACAAAGCAATCAATTGCATAGAGAGAGTAGATTTGGACTTACAAATAAAATTGAGTAAAATTGTAAGCCCTAGGTTCATTAACAGTAAATGCTTTTTCTATTCTTGTTTGCATTCATTATTACTTTCTTTAACTACACTTGACTTCAATTTGCCTAATTTGAATCAATTGCTTATGTCATCGTTTAGTTAGAATTTGACTTGAATCTTATAGGCACGATACCCTTACTCATACCCTATGTTACTTGTGCAAGACGTATACTGTGTGCATTTATTATCAATTTTACCACAATAGTGGAGAATTGAATCCTATATCGATTAGATTAAAGAACAAACATGAATGAATAAGATAATTGAGTTTGACCACCTAACAATTTAGACTTTTCAATGAAAATAAGCCCAACTTTTGTAGGATCAAGTAGATATTTACAATAAGATAACAAGATTTTTCTTCTTACTAAATTCTTATTCGTTTATTGAATATTTTGCGCTTTAAATTGGAAATACACGTGTATAATTATTAGAGAGTATATGGACTTAAAAATATCTAAAACCCAATGAATTATGTGTTAATGGCCAAAAATAGCATTGCTCCTCTACTTCATTTTAAGAGTAACACTAGTTTATAAACATTAAAAAAACTAACACCTCTTTGTAGTGAAAGACTACAATACTCTTACAAATTCTTTTCATTTTTAAAATTTTTAGCCACTTCCCTCCATTATCTCTCTTTCAACCATTTCCCTCCATTATCTCTCTCTCCTTTCTCTCCTATCTATTTCCCTCTCCTTTCTCTCTCTCTCACCGGAGCACAGGCACGGGCGTCACCATCTCTCTCTCACCGAAGCACGGGGGTCACACCGGAGCACGAGCACGGGTGTCAGACCGAAGCACAGGCATGAGCACGGGCACGGGCGTCACCATCTCTCTCTCACTGAAGCACGGGAGTCACACCGGAGCACGAGAATCACACCAGAGCACGAGCGTCACTGTTACCTAATCATCCCACTTAAAAGTATTGAGGTTTGTTGAGGTATTTTGTGTTATTATCCCAGTAAAAGGCATCTTAGTCGCTGAGACTTAATCGGGACCTATTCATGATTTTTCGGGACTTACTTGTAATTTTTCGGGACCTGTTTATCAGTACCTAATTAGACTTTATCATGACCTATTCATGATTTTTGAGACTTATTCATCATTACCTAGTTAGACTTTATCATGACCTATTCATGATTTTTTGAGACCTATTTCAAAATTTTCGAGACCTTTTTTAACGGTACATATTTCGTCAATGTAGGATTTGCCAGCAAACAGATCATAACACACAAACAAGTCCAATGAGAATAGACCTATCTGACACCAAAGAAGCATATACATGACTTTCTCGTGACTATTGGTAGCAAACTATGTATGTTACTTCGAACATACCGAAGAAGCACTCATGTACATTTCAGGACCTATCTTAAATTTCTTCTGATCAGTTTAATATTTATCCCGACCTACTTCAGATTCCTCGAGAACAAAGTCTCCATGTACATTTCGGGACCCATTTGAGATTTCTCTTGACCAGTGTAAGATTTATCATGACCTATTTTAGATTTTTCGGGACCTATTTCAGACTCCTTGAAAACAAAATCCCTATGTACATTTCGGGACCTATTTGAGATTTCTCTTGACCAGTGTAAGATTTTTCGGGGCTTATTTTAGATTTTTCGGGGCCTATTTTAGACTCCTCGAGAACAAAATCCTCATGTACATTTCGAGACTTATTTGATATTTCTCTTGACCAGTGCAAGATTTCTCATGACCTATTTAAGATTTTTCGGGGCATATTTCAGACTCCTTGAGAACAAAATCCCCATGTATATTTCGGGACTTATTTGATATTTCTCTTGATCAGTGTACGATTTCTCATGACCTATTTAAGATTTTTCGGAACCTATTTCAGACTCCTTGAGAACAAAATCCCCATGTATAATTCAGGACCTATTTGATATTTCTCTTGACCAGTATACGATTTCTCATGACCTATTTAAGATTTTTGGGACCTATTTTAGACTCCTCGAGAACAAAGTCCTCCATGTACATTTCGGGACCTATTTTAGACTCCTCGAGAACAAAGTCCCCCATGTACATTTCGAGACCTATTTGCCATTTCTCTTGACCAGTGTAAAATTTCTCATGACCTATTTCAGATTTTTCGGGACTTATTTCAGACTCCTCGATACCAGTCCCCATGTACATTTCGGGACCTATTGTCTATTTTCATATTCAACAAGATATCTCAACCAACATCACTGCACATAAACTGGATGATCCTGACATGCACATCATTGCCATAAGATTGACGATTGACACTCAGTGTAGCTAGTACCAATCTCGATCTGAAATTGGGAGGTTGTGATAGATTGAAATTTTTTTTCTTTGAAGAGATATAATGTGCATAATCGATCATCCGGTATTCAAAAGTCCGACGAATCATGATTAATTTGAATTCAAGTTAATTGTTGATGTCCATCTGTGAAACTCGTACTGAGTAAATCATGTAGAGGTATACGATAATAGAAGATGAAGATGGAAGCACAGGATAATTTTTCATGGAAAAAATTTGCTTTTACGTAAAAGCAAACATTTTGTTTTGCAATTTTTCCTTTTTTTCAAATTTAGGTGAAAAAAATTGAAAATTCTTCATACGTAACAAATCCTTAAATTTTTATTCCAATTTATAAGGAATAATTTTGCAAAAATACTTTTATCTATTTATGCGAGCTAATAAGTCCTTTATAATTACTTACTGATAAAAAAAAAGTTCATTCTATTACTTATTCAACGATTAAGTTATCGCAATTTTAGTTTCTCAATGAATTTCCCAATCAATTAATAACTCACCAATTTTCACATTATATGTTAGCTATGAATGTTTGATGAATTTTTACTATTCAAAATGTTAAAGAGTACAGAGATGAAAAATGAATTATAATAAAATATAGTAAAAATTTTCCTAAAACTCCCTAAATTCTAGTAAAAACAACCTAAAATGCTAGAACAATAAAAAGTAAATTAAGACCATGAAAATTTACTCTAAATTGATTGCTTAGCATATTTAAATCCATTAAAAAAAAGATGCAAAAATAGTTATATTTTCATTGACAAAAATAGTTATCTGTTAAGAAAAAAAACTAACAAGTCTCTGGAGGGTAACAAAAACTTGTGGGTTCAATGCTAGTTCAATGGAGGGTTCTCCTGAGAATAAGATCTCACATTAATAGAATTAAAAATAAATATAAGTTTATAAGATAATCGACTATTGTTATCTAATATATGTAACTTTTAAGTGGAAATTGACTTGACTTTTATAGGCCTAGAACATGTTATGAGAGCGGATTCTCGTGGGGATAAGTGTTGAACTCATAGTTAGTTAAATCCATAACTGGAAGAAAAAACTCGGCTCGTGGCTAATTGATCTAGTACGAAATGGAAGATATCATATTTGTATGGTAGCCTGAGGATGGAAGAAAAAAAGGCTTGTCCCGTGATAGTTCGTTCCCTTAATTTGACACTACAAAAAAAAAACTCAAATCGAAGTTAATTGATGAGGTCAAGAGTTTAAGGCACATGGCAAATATAAGCCAAGTTGCCAAGTGATGGCGGGTTAAGGATTGAATCCGACAGTTATTAGATTAAAGAATAAATCTACATTTATAAGAGAACTGAGTATCACAATCTAATACCCAACAAAAAAAAGTATCACAATCTAATACTTCGTACTTTTAAGTGAAAATGGACTCAATCTCTTATAGGTTCAAGTGGATATTTTTACAGACTTTACTCCTTGAGTGAAGAAGAAAAAATTTTAGATGGTCCTATCTCATAATAATATTGTAAGGAAACACAAATCAGATTGTTTTGCTTAGTAAAAATTATGCAAGTACTTTGGTGATTAACATTAATTTACTTGTCTTTCATAATAATTGGTATTTTGTCGTGTCACATGGTGGGGTAAGATCACGTAAGAATTTCTCTTCGAGAACCTTGGCTGTGAGGGGAGGAATGGATATAGAGAGGAATGCGGGAAGCGATCACCTCCCTAAACTTGAGTTTATTTATATTTTTATTATATTATATCATTTCGACTCTTGAAATTCATCCTTTAATACTTTTTTTTTCCTGTTTTGCTTCCTTACCTAATTTTCAGAATTCGCTCCCAATATGCTTCATTCTTAAAACTGACATAACCAACATTTTGCATTAAAAAGGAGTCAAAATTAAATCACTTTGACTACATAATTCATTGGGGATTAATGTAGTGCTAATTTGAACGATTCAAAAATTGATTACCGTTTCTAACGTTGACGGAATAATGATATCTATCAGAATTGATGGTAATATTCACTAAGTTTAATTTTCATCTGAAGTAATGATAATTTGATTAATTCGAGATCAAACTGGTAGTATTCTTTCTATTTATTCCCTCCTTTCTCCTTGATAATAGTAATAGGATGCGATTACAATCCTACCTCTTTTATTCCCTTTACTAAGTCACACCAAACTAGTTAAAAAATCACCACCACTATCACATCATTGGAGCGAACAAAGTAAACAAGGTCAGTAGCACGTGCGACTCTTTGAGTCTCAAGTATGTATAGTTGAAGAATTTTTATTGATTATTGGTGAAAAAAAATGGTAATAAATAAAATCTGACAAAACTAAGGAGAAAAAGAAAAGGAAAACCCTCTAATTTTGACTTTTTGACCTCTGAAAAAGATATTTTCAATAAGCGAAAGAAACAAAAAAAAAAACCAAATATATCTTGATCCCCATGCGAGACTCCCGCTGGCTTCTTCTTGGGACTCAATTTTCTGATTCGTTCGGTTGTAGATTGGGAAAAATGAAAGGGGGAGAGAGATAAAGTGGCGAAGAAGCAGAAAAAGGCTGGGAAAGCAGAGGAAAAAGGGAGCGAAAAGAGTCAAAATTCGATTGATAGGGTTGTGTTTTTACTAGGTAGGCAGATGAGCATACCCATGTCCGTGAGGCACTTCCTGCCTCTCACCACCGCAGATTTTCCCTCCAAATCCCAATCCCAGGCCCCTTCTCCGAGTCTCAGCATTTGCAGTCCCTCTTCGTATTCCTTCAACGGTTTCATTGCCCGTAAGGCTCCTCCATCCCATGCCTTTTCTCAGAGGGTATTTTTCTCTCTTCCAATCACTCGAAATTTTGTTGGGTTTTTGCCCCAAGTTTTTGCCTCATTTTTTTGTGTATGAAATGCTTCAAAAATGTCTTTTTTATGGCGTTTTGCGGGTTATCAGTGTTGGGTCTTGTGTAATTCGAGCAAATAACACCAGGGATAGGTGAGTTTTACCAAATAGATGGTTCACGACGACCCCATTTCCATTGGTCGACTAGCATGAGAGTTTTTCTTCCTAATTAGTCGGTGTTGGAGAGTCTGATGATTCACTGTTTTGCAAGCGTGCCCTATCTGCTGATTAGATGGTTTGATATGGCCTACATCTTACTCTTGCCTCCTTTCACGTTCATACATGTTCTGGATTACTGAGAGTCATATTCAGTTTACTGCTTTTCAGATTATTATGACCATTAGAATTATATTCATGTCAAATGGCAAGTATTTAGATTATCTACTGCCAGCTCTGCATGTACTAAATGGGGGCATGGTGGTTCTTAGGGATTTTTCAAATCATGGGTTTCAATTTCTTGGTTGATTAGGGCTGAACCTCTCAGGCTTTGTAGGGTGAGTTCATGTCAGAAGAATCTTGCTTAAGCTCTGCTTTAACCACTCTTTATGAGCGGTTGGTTTGCACCGATGATTTACTAGCAGGGCTGGCCTCTGTTTTTATGTGCTGCTATAGTGGCTATGCGGGAGCACAAGAAGAGATCAGGTTTCAAACAGTTGGAATATTGATGAGGAGAGTAAAATACGGATGTTTGGACCTGATGAAGATGCGGGAATCAAAATCCCAACCCAAGCACAGTCTGTTGTGGAAGGATCTGGGGCTGTACTAGTTTCGGAGATCAGACCAGTTCCCGATGTGGATTATTTACAGGTCATTATTTCTGTTTTTTTCGTTGATATCCATTAAATTTATTAGCTTTCTTGTCTCTGTTTTGTTGATCCTTTTGGGAATTATCAAACATGTACAGATAAAGAATTGAATTCTTTCCTTTTTCATGGATACATAATTGGGTCTTGGAGATTTCATTTTCTTCAGTTGTTTGGTTGATGAAATATTGTTGGCAGATTCCTCACAAGCATGACAAGCCAATGCAATATTATTGTTCATTAATTACTGTTTCTTTTCCAGTTATCCATTTTTGTAAAGAGACCTGACGGTGTGAATTGGATTTTGACAATGAGGCAGCGAGAATTGGGCTGGGGTTGTTTCCCCTTGAATATCGCAGCAGCTACTGTATTCAACCTCCGTGGTTTTGGAATTTGCTTTCCTTTAAGAGGACTCATTTCTGTTAATCATTTGTTAGCACATTGGGGAATTAGCGATTGCCTTTAGCCTTGTCACAGATGAAAACATTTTATAATTACTAGAAGATGGTTGTAAGGAGGTGGCCAAGAAACACTGAACTGGTTTTTCTATTTCTCCAACTATTCTCATCTCTTCTCGGCTTTTGCAAAATGTGTTAGGGTGTCTAGGAGATAGCATCTTCTCTTTCTTCTCAGTGATGTTCTTCTGAATTGATAGTCTAAGCCCTGCCTTCTGCACAGTTATGGAGATCCTAGTTTAATGTAATGAAAGTTTGGTTAGTTGCTTTAAGTAGTGAATTGAAAGCAAACTTGAAATTGACAAATTCCTGTATCATGCTTGTGATATGATGGAGGGTGGTAATCCTTTTGGAATAAAACTCCCCAAAGGTCAGTTAGGAAGTAGCAATTGGATGCCTTGGAAAAATTGTAGCTGCTAGGCTCAGATGTCCTTTGTTTATCTGTTTTAAAGTTCAGTAGCAAGTCTAGAATGTAATTACAATTTTCCCACTGAACAGATGCTAGAATGTCTATCCCAATCAGCATCATTTCCGGGGACCGTTTAGAGCTAAGCCTGCCAGTTAAGGGCTCGGTTCCAGATCTGCATTTTTCTCCACTATACTCCTTCAGCCAAATTTTCTATTTTGATGATAATGGGCACTTTGAGGATAAAGACAATCTAAGAAATAATTGATAGTTTTATGTGTTAACGAGATTGCCAATCTGTAGAAAGTTTACTATTTTAGTGTGCCATTGATATAATGGATCGGTTATGCACCAGCCTGTCATTCATTTTATGTCGATGAAAAATACAGGCTCATAAATGCATTTCTTGTGTTGCAGTGTATGCTCGTATATGGTTAGCTATTTTTTCTTCAAATGCATCTTGCTTTGCTGTGCTTTAGTTAAATCGGAGTCCCTCACATGAGAATAACTGGATGGCTTGCTTATATATGAACCTCGAGCTATACGCATTACCTTCTTTCTCTTCAAGTTTGTCACGGCTATTTATTATCATGCAGGAACTGCTAGCCATTCAACAGCAAGGGCCAAGATCTATCGGCTTCTTTGGGACGAGAAACATGGGATTCATGCATCAAGAGCTCATTGAGATTCTCAGTTATGCTATGGTTATCACTGTAAGGCTCCACAAGCGTGATCAAATACTTCTATTTGTATGCCCCATTACAGATCATATGAAGGAGTTTCCAAGAAAACCTTGATTATGGCCCATTACTTAACTGGAAAAAGGTCCAATATGCTCTGAAAATGTTTTTCGCTTTCCTATTTAGCAAATTACAGAAAAAGAGGTAATGAATCCATGCCTGATGAAAAATGGAAATTAACTACTTACCAGCATCAGATTGGTCTAAACTTTCTCTAGTTTGGGTCCAGGGAGTATAATTCTTGCAAGCTCTGACTATGCTTAGTTGGCCTAGTGGTGATTGGTAATCAACACAATTCTCATAAGGTTAAGTGGGTGGGTGTACAATAAATCCTTAGATTAATTGATGCATCTTGTGAAAGAGTTTTTGAATTGATGGGTGGCTTATAAATATTTAAAGGGAATAGATCAAAGTAGAAACCTGATGGTTCAGTGCATTCATAGATCCAGCTCAGACTGTTCTGATTACCACTCTCATCCTGTTTTACAATTATGTTCATGTATGTGTGTAGTTGAACTTTGCAAACATGTCTAGTGTGAATCAGTGCAAAAGCCCTCTGTTTTATGTTTATGATTGGATGAGTTTAGGCACTGGATTTGTCTTTTCCAAGAGTTTTCTCTAAAACCTTTTGTTTTCCTTTTCTCCAGAAAAATCACATATATACATCAGGAGCTTCTGGGACGAATGCAGCTGTCATCAGAGGGGCCTTAAGGGCTGAAAAACCCGAACTTCTGACTGTTATTTTGCCTCAGAGCTTGAGCAAGCAACCCCCAGAGAGCCAAGAATTATTGGCAAAGGTAATTTTATGCCCAAGAATTTTGCTTTCCTCTTCTTGTTCGAGATGTGGTGATATTTCAGGATGCTGCTTCGTATTTTACCTTCTGATCCCTCATAAAGGGTAGACCGAGATTGTGACCTCTAGAGCACATTCTGCTTGAGCAACATTATTTAGAATATGTTTGGCATAAGCTCATTAGACGTCATTTTGGAGAGAAGTTGGGCTCCAGATAAGTGAAAACTGTCAGAACGAACAAAATGAACCGGCTAATAAAGCAGGGCACAGAAAGAGTGAGTGATTACAATTTAAAGTTGTATTTCAACTTAGGCCAGATAAGGCAAGTGATAAGATAATCAGTCCTTTAATGATTCTGCTTCACAACAATAATTTTTTTGGGTAGGTTGGATGCTTTAAATATCTGTTTATTTGAAAAAGCAAACTGGATTGTGCTCCTAAATAAAGGCGAATCTGTGATTTTATATGTATAAATTCTAAGGGCAGCTTTCTTTCAAGCGTGCTAAGTAAATTGCCACCTATTTTTCTGATAATTGGATGCTGATATCCTGCGCCTTCCACAATTGGCTGTATTGCTCTCTAATTGGATTTGCAGGTGAAGAATGTCATAGAGAAGCCTCACAACGATCATCTTCCGCTGATCGAAGCAAGCAGGTTCGTTATAATTGCGTTCTTTCCAGTCTCCTGCTACTACTACTGATGACCATGTCTGTGGATTCTTGTCCATACTGATGACCGGGTTGTTCATAGAGCAGCGGGTCTTCCTTTAGGTCATCAAGCACACTTATTCTTAAATCTTTGTGTTTTAGTTTTCAAATGATTTCTAGTTTAAACACCTTTTTCCAGCTTTGTTTTTGCCTGAGTGCTTGTTTTACCCATCAAAAAAGCATACAGTCACAGTGTAATAACCGTTGGATCAAAAAGAGTCTGATCTGAGCTGTTGGATCAAAAATCAACTCTCTGTCTTCTCACCTCTGCTCTCACATAACCGTAACAGTATTATACTATCAGGGTTTTATAAAATTTTCCGACAGATATTATTGTTTTTTTGAACCATGTAGCTTTCCTAGTTAGTTTTGACTAGTTATTTGACGTTGGACAAATAAAACATCACCAACGATATTCTTTTCCCCTTCCCTTGTCCCTTTTCCAAGTGGAGGAAAGTTAGAATGCGTCCAGTGCCATCTGGCAGCAGCATAAAGAGCACCATCTTCACCTACCTGTATCAATCCGGTCTGATGCAGTTGGTTAATATTCCGTTTGAACAGGTTGTGTAACATGGACATCATCTCACAAGTACAGCAGGTGATATGTTTTGCATTTCACGACAGCAGGTTGCTCATGGAGACATGTCAGGAGGCAAAGAACCTTCGGAAGATTGTCACTCTATTTTACTTGGATTGATCATGAACAGTTTTGGTCCTCTGTGCTGTGCAGAACATTATTATTGTTTAAAGGGAGGGGAACTACATTTGGATAACTGCTATTGTTTGACATACTGATTCATTATTATAGGGGACTAAATCTTTTAGAAGGGTCAATTTGCAGCATCATCTCCCTCTCTCACATGCACGAGATAAGAATCTGCACTAGGTACAAAATCATTAATGGCCCGTTTGATAATCCGTAATAGCAATTTTGATTCATGGCCAATTCCGGAATCAGAATCTGTTTCCATTTTCGGGCTGAATTTTGGTACATATGTAAATATCATTGTTCACAATGGTAGGAGGATTTGTTCAGGGCTGATTCATTATGGTTTGTAATAAATATGAATGGATTTAAATGCCAATTCTACCCCTTGAATATTTGAAGAATTATATAAAAAGCTAAATAAAATTTCCTCGTCTTGCAGATCCAACGCCACTTGCGGTTGGGGCGATGATTCACAACATCTATTCCCCACTTTTCATCATAACAATATTTATTATTTATTAATTTTTAGTTCATATATATTTTCTGTCACGTTAATCATCAGTTGGAATTTAACTTATTTGCCTCCATGGATATTAATATAATTTACGTTATATTATTTAATAAATTTTATATGTCATTCTTGAATACCAAATTACGTATTACAATTTTCAATTCAATTTTATAAATACTACTGAGCTAAGCAAAGTTTTTCCTTTTCTGTTACGTTACCTATTAATTCTTTTTGTATGCACTATAATTCATGATCAATTCCATTCATTTGCACCAATCGTGCTATTAGTTTATTGCAAAGAAAAGACAGATGTAGCGGCAAAGTCGAGAGTGATTTAGTAGCGTAATTTGTCGAAGTTTAAGGGTAATTTCAATTTTTTTTCCATTGTTTACTTTTACAGGCCACGAGAAATTGGAGATAATCTTTAATAAAGTGGTCACATCATGTGGGTAATACTGACATGATATATCTGTTTTATCAAAATCCACATTTATATATTTGTCCAATTAGAGTTCACTATTTGCTATAGGCTTTTTATATTTTTGACGAAATTTTAGGATTTGGTAACTATATTTGTATAATTATTAGTTACATGTCAAGTTCTGATTAGATAGATATACTGCATTATCATTGATACATGATATGACTGTTCCACTAAAGACTTTCTCAAAGAACTATCCCGTGATGAGGAGGGGTATGCATGGTTATAGGGTAGACCCGAAACAGATCAAAATCTACCCAATAGGGTAGATTCTTGGTAGATCTCAATGACAATAAGATAGGTTCCGGGTAGCAAATGAAGAACTGGTCTACTTCGGTTCCGATTCTGGTTCTAGCACACAGGGTACTCGGAACTGGAACCTGTTCCTTATTCGCGTTGTTTATTTTAATTATTCATAACTTTCTCAGTTGAACTTCAATTCACAAACCGTTTAAACCGTTGTATTCCTAATTCGATGAACTTTTATTTGATATAATAATTATATATATTTGATAAATTCATGCGTAAAGTATTAGTATAACTTAAAATTAGTAATAAATAGTACTTAAATATAATGTAAATATGCTTAAAATTACACATTTTATTATGATAAAAAATTATATGAAAAAATAATAATCATGATAAAATATTGAAGTAATCCATATTTTAGAGGTAAAAAATAAAAAATAAATAGGTTCTAACTAAGTACTCGGAACTTGTGACATCTTATAGATTCAAGGTAGGGTCTGGTTCTAAGATTCAATGGGGTAGGGTTCGGATCCAAAAGTTAGGAATAGGTCTTAATATAGGATAGGGTCCGAGTATCATAAAAAAGTATGAGGTACCTGGACCTGAACACACACATGATCTGTGAAAGTCTTGATTGAGTTGCAATTGAGTCAGAATGCAAACAAACTAAATTTTGCAACCAAACAACTAACTTTTCATATGTAACGACCCTGAACTGAATTGCTTATTCGGGACTATCAAACAGGTCATAAGAGACCATCTCTCCTATTTAACAAGAAGAAGTATCAAACAATCCCATCATCCTATCCTTCATTTCCGGTCGTTAGAAGTGCGTACGTATGACCATGGTGCTGAATTGTCTCAGTTGTTCGTTCCAAATCTAGTCGTGTTCAGTGCTTATGTATTAGCAATATACATGAACTCTTGCATCTCTTCCACGTTAACCTTTTCCCTTCCTCTGTTATTAACAGAAGATATCTTAGATGGTCCTAACTTACAATAATATCGCAATGAAGAACTAATTAAATTACTCGGGTAATTAATACCAATTTGCTCGTTTATCACAATCTGATTGGTATTTCCTCACGTCACATGATAAAATAAGATCATCTAAGAATTTCTGGTACATGAGGTGATTACAGAAGACAGTAGTCGACTACAAAAGGGTGTCAATCAATAGTTTAATATTCTTGCTTTTCTTAATACTTTTGGTAATTTAATATTAATGGAAATAGACCTATTTTTAGCACCTCGTTTTTCTAATTTTTTTATCATCCCAAAAGTTTTTTGCCCCAATCCTATAAAGACAGTGATAATTTCAGGACCTGCCACATGCCTTTTCTTATTATTGCACTAAACAAGAGGAAAAATATTCTGTGAAGTCAATTGCAATTAATTTTATGATTCTCGGTCTCCTAATCCGTATATGGTGATTCTGTCATCTTGCTATTGCTCCTTCAGGTGCAATGAGGACTAACCTATACTGAGTTTAGCACAAGTCATGGAAAATCAAAAGACGGAAATGCCCATACTAAAAATATTCACCAAGTGACTATCAGAGCGGAAATAAATTGTATTCTTAATTGATGTCTTGTAGTATGTTATCGATTAAACTGGTAGCTAATTTGGATATATTTTGTTTCAGCATAGAATACAGAATTGATTGCCAAATAAATTGTAGAAAGATTGTCGCACCAAATAACTAGATGGTGCTTGAGATAAATTTCAAACTGTAGCAATAAACGCCTAAATTTGAGTGATTTCTGCCATAATATTAGCCAAATATTTGTATTTTGATTTGATAGTAGATTGAGAGAGAATGCATTGCTTCTTGGAACTCCAACGTATCAAATTTGGCCTAGGAAAATGACAAATCTGCTAATTAATCGTCTATCATTTATATTACCTGTCTAATTAGCATCAGACAGGTCAAGTGGGGATGAGATCAAACCCCATTGGAACAAAGTCCCTTATTGACTGTGCCCGCCAAATATCTTAGGATCTACTTGATGATAGCCTTTGAGTCATTATTAATCAGTGCATAAACTAAAACAATTGACTGATTGTCTAAGTAATATTTGGTTTTGTCAACGTCAAATATTCCCAAGATCTTAGAATTCGCTGGTATACAATGGGACATGAAACGGATCACAATCAAATGCATGTGGTGTTTGATTTGTAGTCGGTCATAGAGGCTTGATCAAGTATGATAGACATATATGTAGGCTATGTTAAGTAGATACTGGTGCTAGTAAAGCTAGCTTCAAAACTAAGGAAAAAATGTAGCAAGCCTACTTGTTGCATCGAGAATTCCTTGTTAAGAGGGAGATAAGCTGTTGCGTGGGTGGATATGTGCTCCGATAAAATTATATCATTCACATAAAGCAATAGGGACGCCTTATAAGAGGTAATGTGCATGATAAAGGGATAAGAATCAACACACCACCCATGAAATCCTATTGACTAAATAAATTTGCTCAGTTAAAGAAATCAAGCTTAGTGAGCATGCTTGAGACCATACAGACTTTGTGAAGGCAGTAGGATCAACAAATCCGAGTGGCTATTGCTTATATGCCTCCTCATCCAAAAACCATGGAAGAACACGTTCTTGAAATCAAGTTGATGATTACACCAATTAAGAGAAAAGGCTATAGCAAGCACAATTGGAAGAGTTATAGGTTTTACAATATAAGACTAAAGGTTTCATCAAAATCAATACCTCTCAATTATAAAATCCTCTGGCAACTAGCTGAGCTTTTAAAGATTTATCCTTCCAGCTTGTTTCTATTTCACTTTGCTTATCTATTTGTAGTCAATAACTTTATGATTTCTTAGTAGTGGAATAAGGCCCATATGGTTCTTAATCAGAGCATCGTAGTCTTCCTTCATTGCAGCGACCCCTCAAGAATCTTGCATGGTTTACTTGTATGACCTCAGTTCCTCTAAATTAGCAAACATAGAAAAGGCAACATGATGTTTGAAATAGTAAACTTTGGTAGAGTGTCATCCTAAGAACGTGTAGTCATTTGAATGAGGTCGTATAACTAGTGTAGTTGGGGGGTGCGCTAACCTCATCACTAGTCAAACTCGCTATATTAGAAATGGGGAATGGTATTTTGTTTCTTTAATTCCAGCCATCCAAAATTTTTCCTTACTCAAATGAACACATCCCCCTAAAAATAACCTTATCCCCAAGACTTGAACCTGTAAATCAAATAAAACTCCTATGAGGCATCAGAAGCATATGTCATTAACATCTGAACTAAGATTTGCATGGTTGCTTTGGGGACACATCAAAAGTATATGCAATTAACCTTTGAACCAAGACTTGCTTTGTTTCTTTGGGGTAATATTTGATTGTTCGTCTATCAAGGATCACAATGAGCATTGATGTTGCCCCTGATAATTACTTTGTGGGAGCTTTTTTGAGCAATAATACTTAGAAAATAGGGAGAACACGAGCTATTTGAGGAAGTGCTATCTTGTATTCTACCTTCCCAATATGTTCCAAGTCAACAAAATTTGGCTTAGTTAGAGTTGTTGATAAGTTGTTCCTTCAACCAGACGAGATCACCTACTAAAAATCCGCATTCCCTTCAACCCTTATCAGCCTATTGTTTCATGCGTAATTGGCACTTCTATAGCAATGTTCATAGTTTCTTGATCATAACTTCTTAATTAGTAATCTAAGAACCCATAGTTTCAACTAATGAATCGCTAGAAAACATGGGATATGAAGTGGACAGAAGTCATAAAGGGCCTTGCAAGGTTTCATGCTAGTAGCAGAGTGAAAAGTTGTGTTATATCACCACTCTATTAAGGCCAACCATCGATATCAATTTGAGTTAACATCACCATCTAAGGTATTGTTCCACACATTGATTAACCACAAGTCTTGATAATGGTTACGATCCAACATTCGAAATTATTTGTTAACCTAGTTGTCGCACCCCGAAATCGAGAAGTTTCCGCAGGCTGTCTCGCGACGTCATGATCATCAATGAATATATGAAAGGAGTCGCCACTAATCGTTTAAGGAACTAGTCCTAAGGTCGATCAGAACCCTATCATCCACCTAAGGGAGCATGACACTAACCACCTAGGTTTTATTAGTCGGTCTCAAACCAAAGTTTGGATCCGGGGGTTCTATTACGTTTGAAAGGCTCGCAAGCCAGTCGACACGCCCTAAAATCGGTACCCTAGTGCTTCTAAGCTTGCCTTGTTTTATTTAAGTCCAATTCTTACCCTATTCGAAATATGGATCAACGGATGGACACAAAATAATAGCCAAAATCATGACCCAATTTGCATACGCCAAATATCAAATAATTCATGAAAAGACCATTCATTTGACTTAGGGAACAACACAGATAATGTCACAGTTCAATATACCACGACTCAAGCATATAAGACACAATGAAAGACAATTCAAGGTGGATTCACTTTGTAAGCCTAGACCCAAGATTTAAAGCTAAAGAATAGTTCGAAACAAACCTCAAACAATCACAAAATGAGGCAGTGAGTGATAGCTCCAAAACCCAATGTTAGGAGCCTCTAAATGATACGAAATAAGTACTAGACAACCACCAAATTGCAGCAGCTTTTGACAGCCATATAACTGGAAGTTAAGAACTAGGGAATGGCCATAAATGAGGATCAACCATCCAGAAAATGGGGCAGCAGCAATGACAAGCGTGTTAGGGCTCTAATCTCTTAAAAAATGTCATCAAAGATAGGAGAAATCATCGGGCAAAGTGTTGCTGCAGCCATGGACTTTCAACGAATTCATTTTCATCCAAAAGGCCATGGAAACAAAGAAGAAAAATGCAGCACAGAGCAGCAGCACATACTAACAAAACAGAGTTCTAATCTCCACAAAACCGATATGGCAAGTGGGTGAAATCGTTGAACTAGGAGCTGCAGCAAATATGGACTTTAAACAGCCATGTTTCCTATAAAAAATCATCGTTAAATCAAAGGAAAACAGAACAAGGAGCTGCTACAATAACAGGCAAATAAATAGCTCCATTCTCATTGAAAATGGGTTTGAAATCACGAGAACTCCCGAAGCAATGACCAGCAGCAATGACAAACGAAACAGCCCTGTTCTTGTAGCAAAATGGCAACGAAATCACAGCATATAAACGCATAAGCACCAGCTGCACAACGGGGACAAAACAACCCTATTTCACCTAAAAAAAACGCATCAAAACAAAGGGAAATCGTCGAGCAAAGAGTAGCCACAACGTCAGCCACTGAACAGCTTCAATTCTCTCAAAATGTCGTTGAAAATCAAGGAAAAGCTCCCCGCAAGGGGCTGCTGCAACGACCAAAAAACTGCAACTCTAATCTCTTCAAAATAACAATGAAAGTGGGGGATATCATCGAGCAAAGGGGCTGCAGCAACTAAGGACTCTAAGCAGCCCCATTTTTATATCAAAATGCCCAGAAAATCATGAGAAATATGCAGCAAAATCCAGCAGCACAGATTCATAGAATGAGGCTCTAATCTCCTCAAAAACAACAATGAAAGTAGGAGACATTATCGAGCAAAAGGGCCGCTGCAACTTTGAACTTTAAGCAACTTTATTTTTTATCAAAATGACATGAAAATCATGAGAAATATGCAGCAAAATCCAGCAGCACAGATTCGTAGACTAAGGCTCTAATCCCCTCAAAAACAACAATGAAAGTGGGAGAAATCATCGAGCAAATAACCAACAGCGATTGTAGACACTAATCAGCCACATTTCCATTGAGACTATCATGGAGATCATGGGAAAAAAGCAGCGAAGAGTTGCTGCCAAATCTGACAAGCATGGGCTCTATTCCCTTCGAAATGCATAGAAAACAAGGGAAAGTGCCGAGTAGGGAGCAGCTGCAACTACAGCCACCAGACAGACCCATTTTCGATGATGATGACATTCAAATCAAGAGAGACTAGCAAACAAAGACGCAACAGCAGCGAGATGGTATAATCAGGAAAAATAGCATTTAAATCAAGATGAAATATCAAGTCATGAAGCAGCAGCAGCTATGGCAGCAACCGTGGTCTAGCAGCAAGCAAGACACCACTGGATAGCAACATTGTAGCAATGAAACAGTGAATCCTAGCAATTACAGCACATAAACAGCAGCAAAGATTAACTCTGCAACACCTAACAGCTCCCAAACCACACTTAAAACAAGAAATACATCATGGCCAACATCAAATACCACCGTAACATTGTAGTAAACAATGAATAGCAGCTATTACAGTGTCAAAACAGCCTCTAACAGCGCCTAAACTAACTTACCGACGAGCCGGACGGAAGATAGCAAATTCGAGCTTTCACCAGGAAAACTCGGGTCAGCAGCAGGGGGCTGAAATCACACTCAGGATGATCAGGCATTTCGACAAACGTCTGGTGGGCAGGTGAAGGTTCGAGCAGGACTCCGGGAGGGTTCGGAGAAGACCGGAGACAGGCCTGGCGTGAGCTGTCGCCAAAAAAATGGAGACCCCCCCTTTCCCCTCAATGAACCATCCTCTGTTTATAGAAGAAAGAAGATGGCCAGAAGACCAACAGCAGGCGGTCGAAGACAGAGATAGAGGACAGACACGACAGAAGACTGACCGGGAAGACAGACACGAAAGAGGATCAACAGAGGAGACCGAAGGCAGACTCCTTCGAAGACAAACAGCCAGCAGAAGAAGATCGACACCGAAGACCAGAAAAGAGACGAAAAGTAGAAAACAGAGAAGATAGACGCAGACGGAAGACAGAGTACAGAAGACCAAAGACTGACCCGAAAGAAGACAGACAGAGATGAAAGACAGACATCAGATTGGGAAGACAACACACGAATCGGGGAGATAGGGCTCAGCTCGGCAGGTCTCGATTCAGTGGTGGAGCCGTGCAAGGCAAGTCGGGGCAGAGGCTGCTGCCATGGGACCTTCGGATCAGAGACGGAGCAGCTGGGCACAGAGAGGCGTCTGCCGAAGCTGGAGGCCTCCCGACCTGAAGAAGTTGAGGACGTACAAGTCCTTTCTCTGCGTTTCTTCTCTCTTTTTTCTTTTTTTAATTTATTATTATTTTTTGTCTTTTTCCGGGTAAAAATAAAATAAAATAAGAAATAGGAGATATGAAATAAGAAATAAAAATAAAGCAGAGAAATATGAGTGATTTGGGTCAAGATCGGGTAAAACTCCCGATTGAATTTCGAAGCCTGAGATAGGTCGCATCTAACAAACTCAATATCCTTCATGACGAGATCGAATTAGTCTAATTTTACCGTATTTGAGAAGTTAAATTCGATTTTATTTATCACAATTATCTACCCACACGAGGCTATCCACTCTATCAAAATTGAAGTCTGAGCTATTTCCAGGCCAAAATTAGGTGTCTACACTAGTGGTGGCGGATGATCCTAATCAAAAGGTTGTGGTCGAAGATGAAGACCCTGGCCACTTAACTTCTCTCTCTTTTATGTAGTTCTATTTTTCTAGTTAAAGACATTTTCTTTGAGATGTTGCCTTGGAAAAATTGTCATATGACATTGAGTTAGTTGCCACATTATTATCAAGTGATAATTTTAGCCCAAAATTGATCTAATAATGGAAAACTATCGCAATCAAAAGTTATATATATTTTTTAGTTTTTATAATAAAATATTACGATAATAAAATATTTTCTACCATTAAGACAATATTTCATTTGATTTTCATAGATCATTTATATCATTATTTGTGAAATTAAATCCTAAAAATATATCTCAAATTATCTTATACAATGACCTTCTAGGTCTTTAATCTATCTATGCTATTACATGGAAACTCATGAGTTTTGGTGTCTTTCTTACTTTTAGAAACCATCCATTAATATATAGAATTTTATTTTTAACATTCATTAAATTAGGAAGAAAAAGGGGCATGATGGTAAATATACGAATATATTTACCTACTTCTTTCTGTTATGATCTTCTCTCTTCCCTTTATCATGTCACATACATTTTTGACATTCTCTATATGCAATCACTCAACTTTTTTCCTAAATTTATTATTGTTTTTATATTTCATTTATTAAAAAATTACATATTCCAAAGTTAACTGCAGTTAAAACTCCATTGAATCATTTGTGTGCTCACTTTCTTTACCAATTTCGTTAAATAATAAAATATGTGTATAAAATGGGCAAGCCTCTAGTACATCTGTAACCATGTTGCCCTTAGGCTCCTAGTAGTGCTTGACTCTAAAGTATGATGCTTCGGCTTTATAAAGTTTCGTTAAGAAAAGATGATAGATGTAATATTTGGTACTCATGAATGGAACTAAATGATCATTCCACCTAACCATTCTGTTTGCAATTTTGAGAGATAACATGAGAATTCCTTCTTTGAAGAATGTTTGTTCAATCACTGGTATCAATTACATTCCTTCATATCTTCAATAGAAATATATAAAGCAATCAGTTTTCTCTGGATGCTATCCCATTCCATTATATCAAATACCATATGTTTCCGTCACATTACATTTTTTCCACAGACCAAATGTTCCACATGAGTCCAACTCTTGACCACGGAATAAAAGCTACCGGTCATTGGTGGCAATGCTAAAATTTTGAAATCAACCATATTACTCTTAACATAGTTCAAGTTCACAACATAAGCAAATACTTCAGCTGGTCAAACTTCTGACATGCAATCATCCTGTCCACTTCCCTAATTACCAAACAATGCTCAAAGTGAATCATTTTTCTCTTGATGCTATGCCATTCCATCAAATACCATATGTTTCCATCCCATTACACTTTTTTCCCACATATCAATTGTTGCACGCGAGTTCAACTCTCAATCATAGAATAAGGGCTACTAGTCATTGGTGGCAACACTAAAATTTTGAGATCAACCATATTACTCTCAACATAGTTACTCCATATATCCGCCTCATATGAATTCGTCAGATCACACTCCTATAGAGTTTCGCCTCCTTGAACAAGTTTTCTGGATCCATCCCTACTTTTGCTATACAAGCTAAGAAAATTGTAATACTTAGCTTTCCATTCTCTGGAGCTAAACTTTTTGAATAGTAATGCGAAAATTAGCTCATGCACTTGCAGCCATTAGGGATGGATTTAGGGGGTGCATGGGGATGACATCCCTCCTAAATTTGGGAAAACCTATAATATATTATATAAAATTAACTGATTCTATCTATATTTTTATTAAATTATGTTATTTTACCTTCCTTAAATCCATCATTTACCTCTTTCTTCAGTTTCGCCCCATTTAGTTGATTTTCTAACCCGCCCCTAGCGGCCTGCATCCAACTACCCCTCTTTGTGGTACTTCATTATACCCAACACTTCATTGAAACTACAATGTTGAGAAAGATTCCTAATTTTAGAGTTTGTTGCTAACTCTTAATCCCTGAGTCCATTTTGCTTCTCAGTTTTCTTTTCTCTCTCTTTTTATTTTCTAGTAATCTCTTTCGAGTTTTGAGTACCTTTTGATTTTGTAGAGCATCTCGAGTGTAGGAAGTCTCATCCATACAAGGGGAGTTTCCATAAAAACCGACAGGATTCGGTTTCTTTTCTTATTGGGAATGAAATTGTTGTGCTATTGAATGTGGAGGCTGAAAAGGATGAGGCATCAACTTAAAGATATGAGCAATTGTGCACTCAGTGGACAAGAAGAGGACAGTGGAATGTCCACGAACATAGCTACGATGTCTTGGAAAAAGGTAACATTTTCTCTATTTCATTATCATGTGGGCAAGCAAAACCAATTAGTTCTGTTCTTTTCAGACATTTGATTCACCAATAAATACTCTCAATCATCCTTCTCAGCAGCCGTGGAAAGATAACTCCGTCAACTGACCTGCTGCGTTAAAAAATGTATAGTACCCCTACATTACCATGTGATAATTACGTTGTGGTATTTTGACCAAAAAAAGGGTAATAACTCATTGTCAACTAGCGACCCGATAGTTTAGAGGGTCCGGGGGTATTTTTGACAATCAATCATTTACCATCTGCCCTGGCCCCAAATCTTGTCAAGATCTATTTAGAACTCCATTGGCCAGACGTAGGAGAGTGTCTGCAATGCTCATATCGTATGTACGTCTAATTAGAATTGATATATAACTAACAGCTATGTAATTGTACGATCAAATCCTAAAAAACCTTTAAAATATGAAAAATTCTAACAATTAGTGAACCCAATTGAATGGATATGCTATGCCCCCAGTCTACTCCGGCATCAATAATTTTAAGCTAATCTTTGCAGAGGCTGGACAGCCACTCAACATAATCCTAGGGGCAATGGAATTTTGGTAGCTCAAGACAAAATGATCCAAATTATGAATGTGGAGCATGTTGTGCATTTCACCCCACTAACATATCATTAACATTATTGCAAAGAACATTCCACAATGGATATATAGTTTCTGTACACAGAGTGCCTCAGACGAGTCTTTGATCTCTAACTCAATCCTGCTTGAGATTTTGCAAACTTGAACATTCCGATGGAAGCCCGACCCATACATCGAAAATTTAGGCATCCTGCATCAGAAGATTAATCTCATTATTGAAGCAGGGTAACACATTAAGTGCAGAGTGAGACATAGAATGCTATGCAGCTCGACTTCTCCGATCATAGTTGAGATTTAACCTTGCACTAAAAAAGTTGGAAGGTCTAAAAAAATGCAACACTGCACTAAGATCTCCTTCGGAGAGTAAACTTTAAGATCAAGATCTTCATCAGTGGCAACATGAATGTTGGACTGGTTTACTAGTTCATTCACTTTTTCTCTTCATTCCAGTTACCTTTCGGTCCTCTAGAAAATTAAGGGTTGCTGTTAACGATGGTTTGATTAGTCAAAGCTAGGCCTGATTGGTAACCGACCAAAATTTTAGACCGACCCCTACAGATCACAATAGATGTTGAGTGGCTAATCTCCGGGAACAATGCTAGTCGAGTAAACAAAATGAAATGGAGTGGGGCACTGACCTTTATGCTAAAGAGGACAGAGCCATCTTGAATCTGTTGCCCAGCTGATACATTAAGTCCACCGACATAACCAGCAAATGGTGCTTTTATAACATGCTATCACCCATCATGGACATACGGACAACACAAGATCAAAATAATTAGAAGAACAAGTGAAAACTGAGAGGGGGCAAGAGAGAGAGAGAGAGAGAGCCAGCTGGGCACTACCTCCATTTTCATGGCTTCTAAAACCAGTACAGGCTGTCCTCCCTCTACTTTAGCTCCATCCTTCACCAAGACTTTAACCACTAACCCAGCCATTGGAGCCACAACTGTCCCTGGAGACACTGATGATGCAGTCTCGAAGTTTGGTCTGTGTTGGGCTTCATCTCCACCATCGAACAATTCAATTCCAATTTTGTGTTTGAAACTGTAATGCTTTGACCCACTCCAGATGTGAATGTGCTCAAACTGGTCCTGCCAGATCAAGGAAGAACTTCTCATCACCGTCGGAGGCTAATTTTCAGATTCAATCAATTCATTAATTCTCATGATGGTCAAATCTTCATTAAGCTCAAGGATTGGTTCAGTATTTTGGGAAGTGAATGAATTGAAGATGACTATGCTTCCTTGACAAGCAAGAGGCAAAAAAAGAGCAACTCTTTTGCTGCTCCTGTGAAGGAAGACACTCAATACTGTATGAAAGTCATGTCATTACTTCAATGGGAACTAGGTCTTTAAGGGGCACGTTGTTCAAGGGGAAAAAATAAGATTAACTATTCCATAGGGATCCAACAAATGGAGCCAAAAACAGAGACAACTCAAAATGGCAGCACCCAATTTGATGTTACTCTTTTGGTTTCAGTTTACACAACACTTGAGAAGTACATCATTTTTCTAGAGGGAAGGAGTTGATACAAATACTTACAACCACAATACTACAACTGCTTACAAGACAGAGTACTGCAATTGCTCATAAACGTGACAGAACATCCATCATCATACCCAAAACACTATCAGCCACATCCACAAGGTTGACTAAAGTATATCAGTCGCTTCACTTAGTATGTTAAAACTCTCAATCAACAGCATTTTCAAGGATATAAGCAGATTACGAGTCTTGCTTTCATTGAATTTCAGCATTAACAGGACAGGTGCCTATAGTTCAGATTCTTGACCAGTATAAAGGTGCATTAAAAAATTGAATTTACCTGGTGATAGACTGCTAAACTAACTACTTTGCTCATGCCATCAGCTTCAACTCGGAAGTCATGGTCACCTAAATATGTGACTTTGACTTCCATGCTAGCAGAATCACTCTCTCCTCCTATCTGTGCATATATCAAAGAATCATGACTTAGTGGCTTTTAACAAGAGTAAGCAACACAACAAAATAAAAGATGCATGTATGGTCATGATTCTAAGTGCAGAAATAACCCTTGCACAATTACTAAGTGTTACCTCGACGAGATAATTCCCATCAGACAGATAAGTGATAGATATCTTCAAGATTTTTGAGCAGCTGCTCTGATACTCCGAATTCCACTCGAGTTCCATCAACCGCTTCGCAAGGTGGTTGACTCTGAATGGCAGGCTTGCATACCATATGGAATGCAATCCATAGCCTCCTGAATGTAGAAAATTTTGATACTAAACACGGGATTCAATGAAAAGTCTATACACATGAACTTGACTGCCACTTAATTAATAGGGGTAGAATGGTAACTAAGAGTCACTCAAAACATTCTAATAAATTAATGTTGTGATTTAATTCTCTATTGTGTATGTTAATATCCACTTAATATGGAGGGACAATTATGAATATTATTTTATTATGTTAATTGAGATATATAAAGGTAAGAGATAAAACCACCACTTTAAGAAACTATCAAACTCTAATTTCCATATTAAAATCATTACCAGTTCTAATTTTAATTTTAATTTTATTTCACTACAATTATCATGCAATGCAGAAATCAATTTTAACCTAGTTGGATATAAACAAAGCAAATGAGGCTGTCAAACTTACCCGGGTTTGCATCTTGTAAATTGCAATGTTCCTTTTTACATATGCATGCAGTGACCAAAGCTGCGAAATGCTTAGCATCATCATGTGCCTCTTTTGCCAAAGCAGAATTAGTAGGATCATCAAAGAGGTCATCTTTGAAGCGCTCAATAAAATGCGTTTCCAAATTCCCATCTTCAAATGCCTTATGATTGGCCAGTTTTGTGAGAAAGTCTATATTGTTAGGCAAACCTGCCACCTGGCAGGGGCAAGGAAAACAGAGGAAACAAAGGAATGTTAGATATGATCCATTCCATTTCTAAGTATGCAACATTATTGTATGTTGAGAGAAGGGTTAAGTTAACCCATGTTGAGGACTAATATCACATGTATTGAGGCAATCAATTTCTCAGGGTAACATAAGCCTCTATAATATTTTATTCTGTTTAAGTGTGCCTTCACAGGAATAACATCCCAAAAACTCACTTCGAGTGCTCTTTAACAAAGTCGATATCCACTTCTATCAATGTTATTTTCCACTCAAATGCATATAATTAAATTTCACTGAGCCTCTAAGAACATCCTCCAACTTTACCCTTTAACAAATCCTAAATCCAGATCACAAAATTACATCCAAACACAGCCTACATCTGTCACAAGCAGATCACCGTTGTCTCAATCTTGTTAGACCAAAACATCGATCAACTCAGATGTTAAATTGATCTTGCCAGGGGAAAGAAAAATCAAAGGCAATGGAATCTCTAGCTCAATAAAATGAAGATTTAGGAAGTGCATGTCAACAATATAATATGATCACATACATGACACACCAGACATTTATTTAGAACTCTTGACCTCAGTTTTGGAGTACCTGAAACTTGGACAAACTATCCCTCAGTTTAACCAATGCTGCAGCTCGGTTTTCTCCCCACACAACAAGCTTTGCAATCATAGGATCATAATGCATGCTAACAGAGTCCCCTTGTTCCACTCCAGTCTCAACCCTTACTGCCAGTAAAAGATAAACCAATCATTGACAATGCAGGAAGACAAAGATCGCTTGCCTTAGTTACAAGACAAACGCTAGTAAGTATCAAGCTACCTTGAATAACTTATCAATGATTGTAAGTCTCCACACAGAAATCTAGGAGCACGGGTTAATGATAAGCAGATCTAGATTCTCCACTTAACTAACCGTTTGATGCAACTGTAGCAGGATGATAATGATGAAGAACTCCAGTTGCAGGAAGAAAACCTTTAGCAACATTTTCTGCATATATTCGTGCTTCAAATGCATGGCCTGTAGATATAAAAAAGGATGATACTTATCAGCAAGGATACTTGTATGTGCAAAAGAAAAAAAAAGGACCACTCAAAATATAAGTTGGAAAAAAATTTGACACTGCTCTTCTTAATTACTGCTTGGGAAAAAATAAGATACCGCTCTTCTTAACTTCCCAAGATTAGGTGCTTTAATCGGACTGAGTTAGCATCTAGTGATTATTAGAGCAGCTGATGATGCATTTCAACCTAAAAAAATGTTTTGGAATTTTTTTTCCTGATAACTGAAGCATTGGAAAATTAAGCAAAGCAACATCCAAGCATAATTAGGACATCTTTTCCCACTAATATATACAGCAAGAATGCCTGCCTTAATATTTGAATTTCACTAAACACATTCATTTTCAGCATACAGCATGTAATGTTCAGATTCATGTAATCCTGCATGCATGGAAAAACAGGCAACGGGCAACAAAGAGAATTGACCTGACAAAGGTACTTCAGATTGTCTAATTGGTAGGGCTTCACCATTTGCAACACAAATTTGCCACTCCACTAGATCTTGACCAACTATCATCTCAGTAACGGGATGCTCAACCTAGCATGGAATATGGAGAAAACCTCATAAATCCCTTGAAGATTGTTAATTTAACTGGAGAAAAGGTAAAGGTAATCAAGGCACCTGCAGACGGGTGTTCATCTCCATAAAATAAAATTGGCCCGAGGCAGTATCCACAATGAACTCCACTGTCCCTGCATTGTAATAGTTAACTGCCTGTAAAGATTTCACAGGAAATTTGATTATTTTCAGATTGAGTTACTGAGAGATTTTCTTAAAACATCACAACCGATGATAATGTGAACACTCATGCATAGGAATAACTGATAGTCAAATAAAGAAGTACTGGTACATGAAAATAGCTGCTTCCAGGCAATTAATTAAATAAAACAAAGTCTCAAAATCAGAGATTGTATATTTCACCAGAATATGAAATATTATACATAAATATATTGTGCAAAAAGATGGAACTAAGACTGAAGGAACAATCTGGGTGAAGAACACAGCATTGAATAAGCTCAAAATTCATCTGCAAAAGCTTTTGCATGAACAAAAGAAATGATAAAATGAAATATTCTTTTAACTATCACTGACACAAATGTCCCAAAATTCTGGTAGATAAAAAGATGAATCAAGTACGTATCGGCAAATTATATTCCAACGTGCACCTTTGATGCATACTTGTTGGGTAAACAAAAGAACCAGAAAAAAAAGTAACTGACTGACCACAAATAAGATCTTTGATAGGAATATATGGCACGCAACATTACCTTGGCTGCAGAAACAGCAGCTTCACCCAAATTGACACGGAACTCATCAGACACATTTGGCTGCAAATAGGAGTTAATAAGCTTTTAGAAGTATAATAACAAGAAATTAAAGCATAACATCCAAGGAATCTTACAGCTGGGGCCTCTTCGATGATCTTTTGGTGTCTTCTTTGTATGCTGCAATCCCTCTCATATAAGTATAGCACGTTCCCAAGCTTATCTCCAAATACCTAAAAACAAAAATAAAATAAAATTTAGAAGGTCAAAACATGACTGCTAAAAGACAATGTGCTTGCAATTTATGTGCCAGCTATCAATATATATATTTTCACAGTGTAGTTACAAAAATTGAGGAGGCTGTAAGTAAGGTACTATGGATAATCAACAAAATATGAAATCCAATTGCATAAAGTTAAGAGTTTAGTATAAGAATACCTGGACTTCTATATGTCTTGGCCTTGTTATATATTTTTCAAGCAAGATCGTATCTATGCCAAAAGAAGCAGCAGCTTCACGTTTTGATCCTAGAAGAGCTTCAACAAAGTCACTTGGATTATGCACTATTCTCATACCCTGTATGTGCATTAGTAAGTTATAACTAATCACGGACCTTATGCCTTTTGAAAGATCAAAGATAAAGGTAGATGCATCATATTGTAGTGCATCATATTATATAACTACCATATAGCGACAAGAAGACAAGTATGTCTCCTCGATCTTAGTCAAATATCTATTGATTAACAAGATTAAATAATAAAATAAAGAAGAAACAGGAAAGGATTTAAATACAACCTATCACAAAGCAAGATCAATAACAAAAATGAATATCCTAAAAATAGAAATAGGCAAACCTTGCCTCCACCTCCATGAGTGGGCTTTATCAAGATTGGGTAGCCTATCTTCTCCGCTTCTAATTTCATAAAGTCAATATCTTGCTCATCACCATGATAACCAGGCACAAGAGGAACCCCCGCTCCACCCATTATTTTCTTAGATGCACTGCATGAAAATATCAGTTGACCGCACTAAATCCAAAATCCTCATCGTAAAAATTCCTGAGGTGGTCATAACAAGTTTGTGGAGTTTTTAAGTATGATGGAAAAGAGCAAATCAAATAAATGACCATCAAGTGCATATTAGTTTCATAACTGATACCAAGCATTGATACTGCTAAACAAATTCCCATGAGGTAATGGTTCTATTTGAATTTCCATGTCTTATGCAACTAAATAGATTAAAAGCCATTGAATTATATAAGATGATTAAGCATCATTAATAAAAAACATATAGATACAGTTGACAAGGAGTACCTTTTGTCACCCATATCTCGGATAGCAGAAGCTGGAGGACCAATAAACGTAAGACCATTATCTTCACAAAGTTGAGCAAATTGTGCTGATTCTGACAGAAAACCGTACCCTGGGTGGATAGCCTACAGATACACGAGGAGAATTATTTTAAGAGCACCCTTGTGAATATACAAAGATAATCAATCCACTGCCTGCGAATCAACCTCACTCCAATTTATAGATGGAAGGATGATAAATTTTTAACAAAAAGATTGCTAAAAGGGTACTTGACGGTAACACAGCTATGAACCTTATACACAGCCAAAGGGTCGCTACTAAAATGATTCGCAATTCATACCTAATTGTCCATACATAACCAAGTTCTGCTCAAACACATATCGAGATTGCAGAGTCCCTATGTTTGTCACATCAGGATGAAATAATGACCTTGAAAGCAATTTGGAATGTCTACATGCTTGTTTGCTTCACTGTCAAAACAAGTGTCACCAAGTACATCTTAGCCAAGGATTGCCACTACTGCTTCCCCTTATCCTAGTCTCACCATTTACACCAACGAAAAATTAAATGACAAAATGTAATTCAATTGAACCTAAAGAGAATTACTTATGGTATCCAAAGGGACTCTCTGAGCCACAAATTCTTTCATAATCCACTCGTTTTCTATTTTCTGCTTCTTTGACATCTAAAGGAGTTTTGTGTGATTGTAGCAGCTTTTTTCTCAGGTTCGGTCTCTTCTTGCTTAGATAGAAGAGAAAAAGGAACTTGTGATTAAGAAAGTTCACCATTACAGAGGACTGAACCAGGTCTGAACCAACTAATGAACTGCTGAAAACTTCAGTTCCCTTGGTGTCAACATGAAAAACACAATAGCCTATGACTGGACAGAATGTACAAACATTTGAGTCCTATACAAGGAAACAGGGATTTCAAGAAAGTCCAATAAAGTAGAGATAAAAATCATTTGGTAGTCATTCTGAACTGAATCAATGTAAATATAAAGGCAACCATTTGAGGCAAATAGAGAATGGCATTGAATTCAAACAACATTTCAAATGACACAAGAGAATCACAGTGCATCTACAGAATCTTTTTCTCTTTTCATTGTTTATGGGACTCCCAACTCCCAACTCCCAACTCCAATCAGCATGATTCTCTCATTTAGGCCCCTGTAAATTACAAGCTGTCAAACACTAATCAACCTCACCCAGGATATATCATTCTCCCTCTTAAGCCTACGAGCCAATCATGAACTTAACACAATTAAGTTTGCTTGATAAAAGACTTTGCAGTTTGCACAATCCAATAATACAAGAGCATAGCCACCTACAATAGAATTGGAGTGAAAACGGAAACTGAGCCCACACTCTGTGAATTTTTCAGTTTTAGTACACAGCAGCAAAGTTTATCCATTTCATATTTACTGTTATTTCTGTATCCACAAATCAATATAGGCGTATAGTTGCATGAATAACGTCTATGGAACTACAAGTACGTTCATTTTGTACCCATTATCAGAAAACCGCAATGATTTCATCCAAAGTTTCGTTAATCTCCTTGACATTAATGAAAATTTGAGGCTTTCGAATTTTCTCGGGTTGCTAGGAAAACTAAGTTGCAACGCCGCCGTCAAAACTGTGAAGCTAGTAGTGAAAAGCAGAACTAGAAGAAAAAGAAAAGGATTTCACAACATAGTGCGCATTCCTCAAAATTTAAAATATGAAGTCTCGTTTATAATCCTCTACAGAAATCACTGATCAAGAACACATCATTCGAGCCCAGACCTGAGCACCGGTGCGAATAGCAGCCTCTACAATGGCGGAACCGCTGAGGTAGCTCAGCCGGGCCGGGGCGGGACCGATTCTGACAGCCTCGTCGGCGGACTTAACGTGGAGGGACTCCGCGTCAGCTTCACTGTAGACAGCGACGGTTCGTAAGCCGAGTCGCTTCGCGGTCCTCATGATCCTGCAAGCAATCTCGCCTCGGTTGGCGATCAGAATCTTCTCGATTGGGGCGAGGGGCTGCGTCCCTGCGACCGATTTTCCAAGGGGATGAGAGAAAAATCGTAGTTGAAGGAAGGGAGAAGATGGTCGGCGGTGGAGTTTTCGCCGGAGGAGGGAGGCCATTGAAGTCATGGGTAATAGCAGAGAGCGGGAGAGAGAGTAAGCTGCCCGTTATGGGGTTGAAATATTTGTTTTGGGAGACGGATAAGAATGCCACTAAAATTTGAAGCAATACTGTGTTGGACTGGACCTCAAAGAATTTTGACTTTACACGTCTCTTCGACAAAATCCCTCGTGTGTTCTCCCCGTCGCCTTCGCTCGGGGGATCATTATTCTCTCCAAGACATGCTACCTCTACTCCTCTATACTCCTGGCCAAGGGCCAGTTTAGGTCCGGAACCGGCCCGGTCGAAACCAGACTGAAATCGGACAAAACTGGAACCAGCCTTGAACTGTGAGGCTTAGGGTTCGGGGCCGGTTCCATTAGCCCCAAAAACCGGAACCATTGGTTCTGAATCGGAATATGAACCGATATGCAACTGACAGTTCTGAATCGAAACTAACTAGGGGGATATGTATAAAAAATATATATATTTTTGAATCCTTTCCCCCGTAATTGCTGTCAATGATAGCAGGCCTACCCCCAACCCACACACGTAGGCCTCACCCCATCCTTTCCTATCCTACACGCAGGCCTACCTTGTAGGACTTTAGTTTTCTTTTTGAACACATTTTTAGTTTTAGATATTTATTATATGATGTAAAATATAAATAAGCTCGTTGTGTAAATTACCGTCCAAATCTTGACACGTGTAGAGTTGACCATCAATACTTGTAAAAATTTTACATGTATCAAAAATTTAACTGTGATTTACAAAATAAACTCGTTATATAAATCAAATTTTATTTAATTTTAATAGAAATCGAACTAGTTAGTTCAAAATTGGATGGAACCATGATTCCAAACTAGAACCATCTGGTTCCAAAACCGTGGCCAGGACTACTCCTCTAGCCATTTCGAGTCACCACTCCAAAATGGATATGTCACGTAATAGTATTTATATAGTTTCATAAATCAATCAAATTCGTTCATTTTAATTTTTTTATAATAATCTAAAAATAAGAAAATAATACTAGAAATAATTTATTTTTATTGAAATTTGTGACACCACTAAGCACTTTTAGGCAATATATCCATTATACAGAAAACTTTCTCCTCATCATGGTCTCGCTCCACTCGATGTCTCCTTATGTGAACAGGATCCTCTTGTGTCTCCTCCTCAAGTGGTCTCTTTTGTGTACACTTAAGCTTCCCACCTTCATAACCTGTTTATTCTTTGAGAAATGATAAAGCTTTCAATGAAACAGTCACACTATGTAGGTGATATTGAGTGAGTAATATTGACATGATATATTCGTCCAAACAAAACTTGATATATAATCAATAATTATAAAATTATAGTTATTAAATCCTAAAAAATCTTTAAAATATTAAAAAAAACTAATAAATGGTGAACCCTAATTGAGAAATATATAAATGGTAAAAAAAAATAAAAAAATCCTAATAAATATGAACCATAATTGGACAATTATATAAATGGTAAATTTGGATTGAACGAATATGCCACGTTAACATCACTTATGTGGTCTGACTACTTCATTGAAGACTTTCTCCTATTCTTTGGGCCGCTTTGTAGGAGCCCAAGCTTTTATTCCTCTCAGCACTGTATTTGCATAGAGGGATTTAGAGAGGAGAGACTAGAAAGATTTTCATTCCCCAATTTAAGGAATTAGGAAGGTTGAAAAATTTTATGATGAAAATACCCTCCACATTCTAATATATAAAAAAGAAAATCCTAACATTCTATTTTCAGTTCCAAACATCAAATCACCAATGCAAGTCTCCGCCCACCATTCTCATCCTAGAATGCTAAAATGAAAGAACAAAAAGACTATTTATGAAACTCGTGAATTTCAATTTTTTTGGTATGTATAAGCACAAACAATGGGACCGATTCAAGATCAATATCACAATGTTAAAAAAAAATATATTGAAATTTATTGTAGCAAATAAATTTGAAAAATTAAATATAATTTTATAAAGTACTTATCTATATTGAAAAGGATAATATGGTTTGACCAACTTTTTTATTCCTCTATAACCCTCTCTTAATAATGATATCAAAATAAGGGATTTGAATGAATAGTTTATCGCACGCCGCCACCCTCCCTTCCAAATCTCTCAATGGAAACTTAGGGTAAATGACTTAATTTTAAAAAATTTCATCCCATTAAATAAATTTGTGATAATATTTTAAAAAGACACAACAATTTAATGGATAATTAAATTATATCATGAACTAAAAAATTGGTGTACAAAGACACAAATTTTACTTCCGCTACCACTATTTGTCACGTGGGTGATTTAGCGAATAATGGAGCTGACGTGTACTAATGTAGTAGACATAACATTAACAAGACTAACATGGAATGGAAGTCATTTTGGGATAGAAAACTAAGAAGGCACAAATTCTAGTAGATAAAAAATCATACCATAAACTTTCAGTGAATGACAAATTATATCACGAACTAAGGTTTGTGTCTACTCCTATTAGAGATCTTGAGAGGTTTTTATGATGTGGAATGCAATTAGTTCTCGCTCGACTATGTAGTTAGAATCCACTACCAGTATATATGGGTTCGTGAAGGTTTTGATATGTGAATAATCTCGCACATTGATCTCTAGTTTCAATTAAACACGTGTGAATGTGTATCAAATATCCTTCTCGTTATCTTATTTTTATATGTGAATATAGATTTCTTATATGTAATATACACTTGTAGAAATCTAGCAAATACTTTGTCACATCAATAACCCTCCATGATTTAACCAAGAAGGAGGGTTAACTGAACATCAAGTTTAGGAATTAGTTGGAGTATCAAGTTTTAGAAGGGGAGCAATTCCTGTGAGGTACTTGGGACTCCTGCTAATTTCCACAAGGCTTAGAGCTTCAATTTCATCAGTTGATCGTATGATGTCTAGAGTAAATAGTTAGCAATCATAAACTTGTTATTTGCGGGACGACTTCAGCTCATCACCTTTGCCCTTCACAACATGATCAATTATTGGTTCAAACATTTTATCCTCCCAAAGAAAATTATAAAATAGGTCCAGTAGATTTGCTCCGCCTTTTTATGGAAGGATGATGCTACTCATGTAAGAAATACTCGTGTTAGTTGGGACACCCTGTGCTACCCAAAGAGTGAAGGTGGTACGGGGGCTAAAAAAATTTAGAAAAATGGAATGATATTTGCATTTTGAAATATGTGTGGTAGGTGTTGATAAAATCTAGCTCCTTGTGGGTAGCTTGGGTACACAAGATGCTTTTCAAATCCGAAATTTTTTTTGGAGATGGAAGAAGATTTAAAACTGCACGAAATTATCCGTCCCCACATCAGGAGGAGGGCAAGGGACGACAACAAAATCTCCTTTTGGCATGATAAGTGGTCGGAGCTACGCCCACTTTCGTCTTACTATCATAGAGGACTCGCTTGCTTCCTAGCAATTGGCTCCTGTGAGAATCTCTCGACTTTGTTTAAAAATGGGGAATGGTTTTGTCCAAGAAGTGAAGATTCACAAGCAAGAGAGATATTTGCTACAATTGAGTCGAAAATCACTCTTGCATCTTTTCATACCATCTGTTGGGGTGAACGTAAAAAATTCACCTTGAGGTTCACTTGGACTAACCTCTGATCAAGAAGACAGACCGTTCCTTGGCATAGGACAATATGGTTTTCAGGTCACATCCCAAGGCAATCATGTATCTTATGGCTAGTCTTGCCAGGTAAGCTCCCCACATGTTAGAGAATTGTAGATCGGGCTAATCTTCCTATTTTATCTTGCATCTTTTGCAGTGAGGAGATGGAACTTCAAGGCACCTTTTCTTCACATGTCAAATCACTCGCACAATTTGGGGAACTCTTTTACAACTGCTCCAACCTTCCCACCCAACAGGCCTTTAGAAATTACAACTAGAATGAACCATCTCATTTAGTAAGGGACATGGTTTAGACTCAGTTATTTTTCGACTATTATGGACTTTGTATATCTATATTATATGGCTAGAGCAAAATGAGAGGATTTTCAAAGATGCTCAACACACTTCAAGCCACATTGTTGAAAAAATTTTATACATTACTAGATGTAGATGTAGTTTGCTTTCACTACTCATTATTGACTTTGAACTAAATGTAAACTGATTATAGCTTTTCTTTATTTTAATGAATTCTATAGAATGATTAAAAAAAAAACTCTGTGATTTAAACTTACCCTCCATGCTTCATCATATGTTCAAGTTGTGCGGTGTATCAATATTATTGTTGGTGATTTTTGTAATCCATGATGTAATTTAATCATTTTCTAAAAGTTGTGATGTAATTTAACCATTCATTAAAAGTTCATATTGTTTTAGACTTCTATTCCAAAATGACTTCCTTGTTACGTTCGCTTCGTTAGTGTCACATCAGCTCCATTATCTACTGAGTCACTTACATGATAGATAGTGGTAATGTAAGCAAAGGTTGTGCTTTTTATAAGCATTTTTTATAGTTCAAAAAAGGTGTTCATCCAATGGAAGTTCAAGTCTAGCATTTGCAAAAAGAAGAAGTACAATAAGTATGTGCCCAATTAAATCTTCAATGGCAACACTACTCAGATCGCAACCCACATTAAACGAGATACTCCTCATGCTCGTGCTGACGTGGGTATTTTAGTAGGTCTTCATGAAGGCTCAATAGATCTCATCGAGAGACTCTTGGTTAATATTTTTGTATAATAAATTGTATTCACTCACAATAATTCAATAATTTATTATTGTAGGCATAAGGAAAGATGACAATTGGAGAACTGAAAAGTAAACAATTAGTAAACTCATAGTAATGCAATAGTATAAAAAGCTAAACTCAGCAAGGTAATACAGTTGTCCTCTTTGTCATAAAGGTTGAACAACCTTCTTGAAGTAACAAAAACAACTCATAGTATCACATTCAGTTTTTAGAACTAATAATGCAAATGATGGCAAGGAAGGCAAAAGATGAATACAAGTGAATAAATGAATGAACACCAATTAGTAAACAAAGTCATAAAATTGATTACAAATTCAGTAATTGTAAACTATAACATTCACAATAGTTGAAGAGTGAACGAGGTTAGGTAGGCAAAACTATTCATAAAACTCATCTTTCTATGAATCGTCTCAACAATTTGGTTTGGATGTAATATGACATGGCACCTCTGACAACTAAAAAGAAGAATGTCGGTACTCTAATAATACAATTATTGTTAACATATACAGAGATTCGAAGGATAACATTTCCACCAGGGTGAAAGAATAGTAGACATTGTACTTCACTTTGATATGGATAAATGAGTTGAGAGGCCTTCTTTAGATATTTATGTTTATTAAGAAAATAGAGATGCCCAGAAACTCGCTATAACTAAGACATAGATCGCCATAAGAATTGCCTTATGAAAACACAGGAGAGTTAAGCAGTTAACTGTTGTTGCATGTTCATTTTGAATTTGCATCTCCACAAAACGGAACCTTTTGATTTTTCTCTTTTCATGAACTACAGTACATACTAGGAAACAGGTTCTAAGATGGAAAGATTATGATGCATTCAGAAGCAAAGATCATCATATTTTTCATGTTGCACTGCACAAAGTTAAGATCAATATTGTCTTTGAAATTTTCAGATAGGCATGAGTGATTCTAGTTTTTTCAGGGTCCACATTCCCAATGAAACTGTAAGGCAAACATACCTGCTGCAAATCCCACCTATGGTTTATGCAAGTGATAGATGACCGATGGATAAAAACTCATTCATGAAATCTCCATTGATAACAAATTGTTTAAGTAAGATAATTAGGTAAACTTCACTATGCAAATCCTCAAATATTTCCTTATACACAATATTTTATGTTTAACCTTGTTTCTAGGGGCAATTGTTTTCAATTAAAAATTTAAGGCCTGCTCATGAACTCACTCGAGAAATTACTACATATAACTGGCCATGAGAAAAAACTAGTTTAGGCAAATAGATACCAACCTTTTTTAATGTTTGACCTTGGCTTTTATTTATAGTCATTGCATAACATAACTATATGAAATTGTCTTCTTTTTAAGATGAATGGCAATGACATTTCTTTTACATGCATTGTTGTTCGAGGAATGTAGACCTTTGTTCCAATATTTCTCCCAATTACTACTTTCGCTTCAATAACTTGAGTAGCTAGTTGAGTGATTATCAATCTTGTCCCATTACAAAGGCCAACATTTTGATTTAAGTTTTGAAGTAACATAATTGGCTTACCAACTTTCAATTGTAATTCAAGTGGCAAAACTCCGTTAAATGTTAGAGAATTTTAAAATTCACTAAGATAAAGCATAAAAAGCTCGGAAGTATCAACATTCTTGGAAGAAAATCAAATTAATTTATCATGACTTGATTTCACTCAACTAAGGAAAAAGTTTAATCATGTGTTAAAATCTCATAACACTCCAATAACTCACTAGAATCTAAGCCCGAAAATATGTTCAAATATGCATATTCGTATAATTAACAGTATCTCATATTGTTTTGTATGCATATACTTATAATGTATGATAACTCAAACTTTTGTATGCTCATCTAAACAAAAACACCACACGTGTTTTCTACAAAATATTTATCACCGATTTTATAATTTCTTATTATGTTGCATATACTTCCTATCAAAGTTCTTATCTTTGGTGCAATTACTAACAATTCTAGCAGATTCATTAAAAAAAATATTCTTTAGGGTTAGTTAAAATAGATTATTTAGTATAATTATTTATTTTATAACTTCTCATATTTTATTGAATATTTTTGCAATTTTCTCTACTGTTTCCCATAACTCTCTTAACTATACAATCTGCTTTTACTCTTTTGAAATTCTCCAATTCCTTATTTGTAACTTTCATAAAAATCTACTTTATTTACTTGAGACTCTCCTAATTATCTAGCTTTGCTTCATTTTTATTTGATTTGAATCACTCACTGTTATGAAAATATATATTATTCACAATTCCGTACATAGCACAAGTCACTCTCTAGTATATAGAATACCTTTGAACTGCCTATTATATAGGTACATATTCATTACAACAATTGAATTATTTATTTCCCTCTTAAATTCCTTGACCATTAATAATATTAATATTACTTTTAATGAGTTGTAACGGTCATTTGACCGTTGTCATATTAAACACTTGATCGTTTTAACAAAGTCTTGAATTATTATTAGTAAATATAATTAAATATATGGGACATTAGGTGTAATTGAACTTTATTTAATTATTCATTTAAATGTTCAATTTCTTTACCAATTTTATTAAATAACAAGATTTATAATACGGGTCCACCTCTAATCTATATATCTTATCTTTATTACTTTAAGCATACCAAAAACAGGTATGACCTCAATTTCAAGTTCTAAAAATACCTTCAATCAAATTTACTTTTCATCACTTTCATAATTTTAATATATTTATCCATTTAATTAATTCCGATATATTGCTAATTATTTTTGCGATTCTCTCAATTGCTTCCCACAATTCTCTTAATCATACAATCTCCTTTCACTCTTTTAAAATTCTCTAACTCCTTGCCACATTCACATTTCAACAAAAAAAAATCCGCTTTACTCATCGGAAGCTCTCATGATCCCCCGGTTCTATTTTCTTTTTGTTTGATTTGAAGTACTTCTTTTTATTTACTCTAACCTTAAATTTTATTTTTATCATCTCTGTATTTATTTGATCACCTTGAATTTTTATTATAAAACAAATAATTGACAGCTCCGTACATAGTACGGATAACCCTCTAGTATATATATACTTAAACGTATTATATTGCTTCTCTAATGTACTTTTTAAATCCACGGTAGCATGCAGACTTCCTCACAGTCCATACTGATACATTGAAAAAATGGAAGAATAAGATAAAGGATAAATTAATTAATGCGGAATTGAAAGCGGAAGGATAAAATGTTGCCATGTAAGGATGGAGAAAGTATTTAAAAAGTATACTATAAATTAATAAAGTTAAATTATTTTTTATTCTAGAATTTTATTAAAAATTTTAAATTTATTAAAACTTTTTGACTTATAACACTGTATAAGTACTATCACGCGATATACCTATTACATATAAGACTGTTTCCTGTAAGGATGACCTGAATCCCCCTGTGTATGTTTATCCACCTTATCCACCTCTCATCCCGCGTCTACTATCAATGCAGCCGCCATATCAAATTCCTCTTCACGCTTTCACCAGCTCAGTGACTTCTTCACCTTTTTTTTTTATAATGAAGAGTTTATTCTTTCCGATCGCATGAAAGAATTTCACTTTTAGAATGTTAATTCACATTTTACAACTTTGATACTGCATGGGTTAACTCTAATACTACTTGTAACCATTAAAGAATTTCACTAATGGGCTGTTTGGTAGGCCTGAATGGCTACTCCATTCATGATCCATTACATAATGGAAGCCCAGCCCATTATTTGGTTACATAACTCGATCCGTAATTGGTACTCAGATTCGGGCTCAATTGCAGCCCAATCATGAATGTCTATTACGGATACTTTTGTGCGGGTTTCTCATTACAGACCCATTCTTCATGGCCCGGGTTAATCAAAACATCCGAAATCTCTAAATTACTCCATAAAATTCGAAAGATTACATCATATTTAATGGTTGTTCATCATCGTCAATGACTCAATCTGCATCTTTCTCGTCGCTTCCCTACAAGAAAAATGCAATCACCTTCCAATCATCTCAATTATTCTATAAAATATGCATATTTTAAAGTTCTAAATTTATTTTAAATTTTATCACAATGAAATTTACTATTTATTAGTTTTTAATTCATTTATATTCTACTTATTAATTTATATACATCCAAGGGTATTTGTGTAATTGAGATTATATTACTTATGAATTATATGTCCTATTCTTGAATACCAAACTATGGATTGTAAATTCCTAGTCAATTCGATTACATATTACCAAATTACGTAAAAACTATTCCTAATAAACTGCATTCCCTATTAATTCTTTTTACTTACGAATTATATTTATCGCTACCAAATACACCGTTAGACTTCGGGAAACCGTGTAGGCACCTAAGCATTCGTATTTTACAGCTCCTCGAGCAAGAGCACCCGCGGTTGACAAACTAAGCAAGAATTACAGCATGCAGAGCACGTACCTGTAAATGAAAAAATACGTTAACCCACACTTGTTGAGGGAACCATTGCACAACCCGCAGAATCTTTATTTTCGCCCTCAGAATCACTAGTTAAGAAATATTCGAAATTGAGGAGAGTGTGACTCTAACTCAGGTGATGACATGAGCGAGTATCTTGTTTTACAGACTGAGACCTAAGTAATATGGGCACGGGAAGTTTCACGAGAGAGATCGAGCTCACAACATTTATGTCACGAGACGAGAATAGTACCAACTGTACTAAGTTCTCCTTCTATCGTTGGAGACATTTTAAATTATGTCTAAATTGAGAAAGAAAATTTAGTGCATCATCCTCCATAAACTTTAAAGCATGAAGTTTTAATTCCAAATTTTAGAAACGAGATTTTTAAACCCTACTTATTAAAAAGGAAGAAATTTTTTAGTATATAAATGAGATATGCTGACCTAGAAGGAGATAAATGGAAGAGGGAATAAAGGGTAATTAAAATCTCACCATGACGATTGAAAGTGGAATCTCTTAATCCAAGGTTAAGGATGGTACCACTCCATCGGACTCTTTTTCAGTGTTGAGAATGAATCTCATATCGGATAATAAATAGAAACGATTTGGATTTATAAGAGAATTGAGTACCACTGCATAATAACTTAGATATTGAGTCAATTAATAATTTTGTCCTAGAGAGGTAGGTTTGTCATTAGTTGAGTCTCTAATTTAAGCAATTTTTTTTTTTACTTCATTTAACTCCCTAGGTGACCTTTGGATTCTTAAGTAGGGGGCAAAAGATCGGCAATATGCCAATCTTGTGCTTTCTTTACTCATTTCATATCATGACTCAAGAGTTATCATTAATGAATGAATAGACATAATGACTCAGAGATGCATTTTGCATCATATTAGTTCCCGATGGTATCAGTTAGGTCCTTATGACATCACTTAGGTCCTTGATGGTATCACTTAGGTCCTTGATGGTATCACTTAGGTCCTCAAGAAATCCTTTATTAGCTTTTTTTGTCAATTTTAATGAAAGTACTAGCAATTTTATTCTTGAGAGATGGGGTTTTGCATTATTTGGATCCCTAAACAATTTTTTACTACTCATGTATGAGTGCTGATGTGATATTTTTATATACCCTTTTAAATAAAAATTTATAAATAGAAAAATATTTTTTAAATTTCAAAATAGAAAGAACTTTCAAAAAATACAGAAAAAATTGAAAAATTCCTAAATTTTGTAAAGGAATCATTGAAATAACAATGATTTAGGAAAAAAAATTAAAATTAGAAAATTAAAGAAGGAAAATTTGTAAGAAATTATAAGAAATTCCAAATGATTTCTAAAAAAATCTTGAAAATTCTAAGATATTTCAAAAATATGAAAAAAAAATAGAGATTGTTTAAAAAATAAAAAGTAAAAATTTTGAAAACATATTTTTGTAAGTTAGAAAATTTAAAAAAATGAAAATTTCCAAAAATTTCAAGGAAGAATTTTTAAAAATAAGAAAATTCAATAGATACCTGAAAATATAAGAATATTTAAAAGAATTTTAAAAAATTTTAAATATTTTTAGAATTTTAAATTTTTTTAAAAAGAATGAGAAATTGATGGGGACCTAATTGATAAAAAAGAAAATAAGACGATAACATAATTGATAGTATAATCATGTCATTAGTGGGAAGACCAAATTGGAAAAAAAATAGAGAGAGCCTAATTGATAGTATAATCATGCGGTTAGTGTTCATTTTAATGAAAGGACCCAATTGAAATCATGAGGGACCAAATTAAAGTCATGAGGGATCCAATTAAAGCTATGAGAGACTCAAATAAAACCATGGGGGGACTCAGTTAATATACTAAAAGGGTATAATTGATTTAAAAATCCACTTAAGAAATCAACTGATGTAAAATGCATTTATGGGAGAGTTGAATGAGGTAAAAAATCTCTCAAAGATCCAAGTGATGCCAAATACATCTCTGAGGGTAAAATTCTTAATTTACTCCTTAAACATTTAGATAGAAATAGGTCTAATCTCTTATACTCCAGATATATTTTACAGGATATCAAATTAGGATTTTAGAGAGAAAGATAGTTTACTATAGTTGGTACTGCTTTCGCCTTGTGACCTAGAGATCTTGAGTTTGATCTCATCTGTTAGACTCTTGTTCCCCTTTTATCTCATCTTCCTTCTACCATTTCTAAATTTATATGTCTCCTCACTAAAAAATTAGGTTTTTAAATGTACTCATACCATGCCAAATCTGAATATGGAACTCACGAGTCATTTAAGCCTGAAGTCGAAAGAAAAAGTCTACTCACGGTTAGTTTATTTAGTACGGAGAAAAAATTGAACTCCTATGTTAGCTTGACGATGGAAGAAAAGGTCCCGCTCATGGTAATTGTTCCCCCTCCCGAAACCGGATGGAAAATACCCGACTCGATATCAATTATTATGAGTGATGTTGAAAATGAATTACACGTAGAGCAATGAAGGTGGAAATTTTGAACTCAGGAAGAAACTTTCAAGTGCCTCTATTTCTTATTCGCCCACTCCTATTTGTTCACACTCCTGCCTTTTAATCTAGGAAAAAGCAATCACCTCAAAATTAATACACCTGGATAGCTTTTGTTTAGGAGTATGTGTTAAGAGTGGCCATGAAGTCGATTAAACACATCTTCAGTTTTGAGAAAGAGGGATCGATGCATCTACTAACACAAGTTTCGACATGAGACTAAAAGCTAAGTTACTGGGTTCGATCTTCAACGGCAGGATTCCTTATGACCGTTTATTTCCTCTTTCTTTAATTCTCTTTTAGATCTACGTACCTCTTTATACACTGAGGAAACATATTTAGTTCAAAGTCTATAGCATAGAAAGTTTCGCTCAAAAAGTATTGTCCGTTTTCAGTGTGATCCACGTAATTTTTTTTTTAAAGGGTGGCTTAAGGTAGAGGGATTTTTTGAGCTTTGTGAGATACCATGACCCAATTTCTTTTCCATGTGTGACCGTAAATTGATATCCATGATTGGAGATGACACTAATAATGAGTACCGGCACATTATTAAACTTTTGAAAGAGGAAAAGATCTTGAAATCTTTATAAGGCCGCCCAACATCGAGAAAGGAGCAAAAATGCAGCACATTAAATTGTTTCTCGAAAATTATTTTAGTGTACACCGTTAAAAAATTATATGTTGATGTCAATTTTTAACGGATCACATCTCTTTTTAAGATGTAATTTTACATTAAAGTAAAATTTTTATTTTGACATTTAACTTTCATTTTTCTACCGATAAAAATTCGTAACAAAATGAGATTGATAGTATAATGGGAAATAGTTTTTAATGAACAGTGTTTTAACATCCCTCTTCCTCGAGATATATATTTTTAACGATAAAATAATTCTATTGCACTTAAAGCAAATAATTCAGCAATTTCTTATCACAAACTCTCGGCTGACAACGATGAGCCAACCTCATCGAGTGATGATCCTTTCTTTTTTTTTTTGGTTTAAAAGTATGATCCTTATTTTCATTCAATAAGGCGATGGATTAAAAAATCAAAAGAAAATTCATGTTTGCATCTTATTTAATTAGAATTTATTAATCTTTCGATTATTGTGTAACAAAGGAAGATATCCAGTGTACTCGGGAGGTCTAGATCAATTGCTGATGGGACAGTAGAACTTCCGCCAATGATGCTACCACATTGATGGAATCTGACTTTTGGAGATTGCGAGAGAGACAGAGGGGCCAGCATGTGCTTGTACGGGTGTGCAAAAGCCAGTTCGGAACCCAACTGAGACGAACAAAAAAACCGATTCGGCATGTCAAGCATGAATTATAACCGGCTTACATGGAAAAAAAATGGCTTAGTTTAAATTAATTCGGTTAACCGGTTCAAATCAAAATGGTTTTAAAATGGTTCAGTTCGGTTCGATTCCAACCGAATTAAAATGGTTTTGAAACGGCACAATTCGGTTTTGCAAACCAAACCGAATTGGTTTTCAATTGTATTTTGTAATATTATATTATTTTTATATTAAAACTGATTCAATTTGGTTTGAATTGGTTAACCATACCAATTATAGTTAGAAATTTATCGAATCACTTTTCATCTAAAAAGACACACCAGAATGAAACCGGTTTGGGACGAATCGGTTCAAACCAATTCAATTTTGGTTCAGTTCTATCTGAACCTGTTTTATGCACACCCCTACGTGTTTGTCCAAATATTAATTAAATTATGATAAATGAGTAAAATAATATCAATTATTCGAACAGTAATTATAAGTACTACTAACTAAAATAGTTTAATTAATTTTTTCAATTACATCATTATAAAATTGAACTCAAATATTTTTTTTCATTTGTTAAGGTCATTGCAGTGCTCGTTAATGATATTTTCAATGTCATGATTATGTCTTGGGCAAAGTTGGAAACTTCTTTTTTGTTTTCCTTTCTCCCTGAATACTTTATCAAAAGTTTTTAAATTATTTATATGCATGCACCGTAAAGATCACAACAGGCGCAATGCACCAGGATGCTGCCTTTTTTGCTTTTAATGGATGCTCTCTCTCCATCTCATCACATCGGCAAGCATCTCTGCAGATGGGCCACCAGACAGCCGCTTGCTTCCCCCACCCTCACTCGTAAGTGTTGCAAAACAATAAAACCAGTTGTTATATAAATAAGTTTAGATACGATAAATAAATATATTTAAATAAACTGAACCCATGTAATCTTATACGACACGTTTAAACACATTTATTAAATATATTCACTGTTTTTATATAAGTATTTAACCTATTTAACACATTTATGTACGAGAAATTTATAAGGTGTAAAATATTACAATATTATATGTTTTTATTAATCATCAAAGGTTATGTTACTCAGTCAAAATTGATTAATTTTTTTTTTTGAAATTTGAGTTTAATTTCATTCACAAAAGGAATTACATAGCACCCTTTTACAATTGTTCTAAATCTTTTAACTTTCTAGCTAGGTTGCTATGTATGATTGTGGAAACAATTCTAGTTAATGATAATGTACAAGACCTTCACCTTCTGCTCTCAATAAAAACACCAACTGATGTGAGGGAGAGCACAAGATAAGGGCATGGTGGTCTAGGGGTGTGCCAAAAACTGGTTCAGGTAGAACGGAATTGGAACTATACTGGAATCAAATTGGTCTAAACCGGTTTATTTTGAACTGGTTCTATTTTGGTATGTTTTTTGGATGAAAAAGGTTTGGTTAATTCATAAGTGTAATTAGTACATTTAACCAATTTGAACCGAACCGAATCAATTTTAAAATAATAACGCAATATTACAAAAATACAATTCAAAATCAATCCGGTTCGGTTCGGTTCGAACTGGTTTTGAACCAATTTGAACCTTTCAAAACCAATTTGGTTCGAACCTGTTAATCAAATTGGTTTAAACTAATTCGTTTTTTCCCCCACAAATCAGTTACAATTCATGCTTGATATGCCGAACTGAACCAAATCGGTTTTTATACACCCCTATGGTCATCTTGTCCAAGCCCCAAGCGTTCCCTGGGGGATGGCTCAATATGTCCTCACGTGCCTTTACTCGTCGATAATTGACTTTTATGTGATCTTTTTGAACCCTGAAACACACAAGATAGTCATAACCTGGTCTGATGTGCCTATCCAATTATGAGTCAGTAAATTGGGCAAGGAAAAATACAGACTAGCGAAAGTGAGATAGAGCAAGTAAGATGACAAACTATATTGATAACATAGGAGTAGAATCAATTTAGGATCATTTGCCAGTGACGAATTGCCGTGTGACAGTTGATCATAGTAAGGAATATTTGTTCAAAATCTAAAAATCGTGTCATATCACATTATATGAGAATATGCGAATTAAATAATAATAGATGAGCAAATGAGTATCAATTAGTCAAACAATTACTATAAATATTACTAATCAGGATAATTTAATATATATTTTCTCACAACACATTATAAGATATGATTATCTATAATCTACTCTACTTCTTCTTCTTTTTTTTGTGCGCACCACAGGTATCCATAACATATTTGGAAAACTGAATATTCCATTTTGAGCCGGGTCGACCTACTAAGGGGTAAAACTCATAACATGAGTTTTTACCATTCATAATACTAGAGAAATTCTTAGGTGGTTCTACACCATCATATAGTGTGAGTAAATACCAATCAGAGTATGACAGAAAAGTAAATTAGTAGTGATCACTTGAACAGTTACCTTAATTACTACTGGCCAGTAATTTAATTGGCCTTTCTTAATCATGTCATTGTAATATATGACTATTTAATATCTTTTCTAAATACTCGAATTCGAGACTTTTACTTAAGGTAACAAATATCTTACTATTTGAATTAACTCACATGGTAACTCTACTTTACTTCATTCATTACCAACCCCTATCAAAACAATCATTCGAAGGGCAAATGAAAATCAGCAGAGTTCCATGCAGAGTGAAGACGACTGTGATAGAGTCGATTGAAACAGCAGAGCATTATTCTGCTCCGAGAATCAAGGGGGAAAGCAAAATTGCTGCAACTACATTACACAAAATTAAAGAGTTCCTAACAGAGCCCGCGAATGATTTAACAAAAATAAATAAATAAAATTTCCTTCAATGCTCTTTCAACTCGTTCTGTCAGTCTCCGGTCAGTCTCCTTCTTGACCGGTCTCTCTCTCTCTCTCTCTCTCTCTCTCTCTCTCTCTCTCTGCTCGGTCCTTTACACTTTTGTTTCCTCACCCTCCTTTCCCGGTCTCCAACATTAACAGAGAAACCGACAGAGCAATCTGTTGGGTCGCTCATCTCCGAAAAAGCAAGTAAACCGATCTACAGTGACAGTGAGAGATAGACAGATCTAGCGGACATGGGTTGAGAACTTGAGAGAGACTGTGCTTGTTTTGTGTTGCAAGTGATGTAGCCGAGGAGACAAGGGAAGCCAGATGAGTTAGGTTTAGTCTGGTGAGTTCAGATGTTGGGTCAGTGGAAAATGCTGGCTTCTGATGCTTCACTTTCCTCTCCATTTTCAGCATCGGTAGAGAACGTTGCATGTCTCTCAGTTGATTGTGTGTTGGGCTGCTCCTATCTCTAGATTTTTAAGCAATTTATTTCATTTCCGTGCATTTATTCACCGAAAGCTTTTGGGCTTTGCTTTGATCTTCCATTTCATTGAAAACCCAGAAAAACCCCGGCAAAAATGTCCGCTGCTCCTACCTCAAAAAACATTTTTGGGTGACGAAGCCACGACGAACTTGTTTCTGTTTTCTGAAAAATAGCATTTTCCTTGCTTTGTGTATGACAGAAAACCTGAGCTCTTTCTTTTGATTACGCACACGTGAGTTTTCTATGATCCCTAGTCCTGCAAGTGGCTTTGATCACCTACGTTGCGACAATGTGCACCGAGACAGCAGTTGCAATTGCCAATTACTAGTTTTCTAGTTGATTTCACTGATTTCTTTTAGCCCATCAGTTACCGCTGTCTTTGTGTACGTTTGATGATCTGTTGTCAAATAGTCTGGTTCATCTTGAAGGCCAAGCTAACGGGATTCATCTCTACACTTAACTTTTTAGGTCCAAAGAGATAAGTATACCCTGTTTCTTGATTGATCCGCCATCAAGAAATGGCAAAAACGGTGCATGCTGATTCGAGAGGGATGTATTCGTGGTGGTGGGACAGCCACATTAGCCCAAAGAATTCCAAATGGCTTCAGGACAATCTTTCAGGTATAGCAAATTGTGATTTCAATATCTACTCAAAACTTGGGTTTTCAATCTGCAGATTTTTGACAGAAAGAAAATGGCACTGGATCATTTGCAGCTCGATTTCCTAATGCTTCCATTCCTTCAAGAAAAGTTGGCGATTAGTCGTTTCATTGCATTCCATGAAATAAATATATAGAAACTTTATGATTGCTTATCTTCAAACTCTTTTTTCTGTTTTGAATGTAGAGATGAAACTTGGCGTCCTGTTATACTAGTGCGGTAACATGATTTGGAAATTTTTCATGGAATAATCTTGTGCTGACCATGAGTGAACTATTGATATAACATCCCTCAGCCTTTTCTAGTTAAGAAGTTGACAGAGAACCTAGTCTGATTTACATTGATTATAATCGAGATGTTAGAAACTGGACAATGGTGAAATCGGTTTTCTCAATGGTTCTTGTATGTAAAATTGCTCTCTCTTTTCTCTTAGTACTCCTCCCATGGTGTTGACTTGACTATGTATTATGCTATGTATCGTCTTCCTCATGATGCAGACATGGATGAGAAGATAAAACAGATGATCAAGCTCATAGAAGAAGATGCAGACTCCTTTGCTCGAAGGGCAGAGATGTACTACAAGAAACGGCCTGACCTCCTGAAGTTGGTTGAGGAGTTTTACCGGGCTTACCGTGCACTAGCGGAGAGATACGACCACGCCACTGGAGTTCTACGCCAGGCTCACCGTAGCATGGCTGAAGCTTTTCCAAATCAAGTTCCTCCTGATTTAGATGATTCAATTTTACCCGTGACTTCTACAAATCAATTTGATACATTTGGTGATACTAAGGAGTTTGATATCGATTTTGTGGGACAGTTTTTGAGGAAAGAATTTTTCAGGTTAGAGGCCGAAAAGGAAGAGAGTCATCTTCAGTACCAACAGCATCTTATTAAGATGAGTGTAATGGAGAATGATATTGAACATGCTCAAGATGAGGCTCAAAAACTAAAGCAACAGCTCATTACAGTAGAAGAGGAAAAGGAAGATTTGATGGGTCAATACAAGAAGTCACTTGAGACAATATCAGGCCTTGAGGAGAAGCTGGCAGATGTTGATAAAACTATCCAGGAGGTGACTGGGCGATTCAATGGAGCTGAAACCGAAGTGGGGATGTTGAAACAAGAGTTGGAGAAAATGACTGGGGAGAAGGAATCTGCTTCCCAAGAGTGCAGTCAACTGTTAGAAAAAGTTATGGAAATTGAGAGTAAGATGATAGTTCATACTGATGAGCTCACCAAGAAGGAGGAGGAGGCTGGGAGGCTCTGGAGTTGTGTACAAGATGAGCACCTGAAGTCAATGGAGGAGGAAAATGCCTTTCAGAACCTGCAGAGTGTTCTCTTTCAATCACAGGAGGAGATGAGAGCTTTGAAGAGCTGTAATCAGGATTTGCAGGAACAAGTCAAGAAGGCCAACGAGGAGAATAAGAACTTGAAGGAGGTGAACTTGTCGTCAGCTTCGTTGATAGATAGCTTGAGACAAGAGACCATTAGCCTGAGGGAAATAATTCGGAAACTAGAGAAGGAGATAGAGATTCAGGTTGAGGAACAGAATGCTCTTCATCAGGAAATTTATCTCTTCAAGGAGAAACTGAACATGCTAAAGGAGAAGTACCAACTTGTGATGGAACAGGTGCAATCGGTTGGTCTTGACCCCGAAAGCGTTAGATCATATGTGAAGAAGCTGCAGGATGAGAAATCAAAGTTGAGAGATTTCTGCGATCGGAAATTGCGGGAAAATGCATCTCTTCTTGAAAAGAACACTCTCCTGGAGAATTTAGTTTCCGGTTTGAATTCAGAGTTGGAAGAGTTTAAGCAGAAGCTTCAGGATGAGCAATCGAAATTGAGAGAATTCTGTGATCAGAGATTACAAGAAAATTCTACTCTTCTCGAGAAGAATACCCTCCTGGAGAAATCCATTACAAGTCTGAACTCAGAGTTGGAAGAGGTCAAACAGAAGCTGCAGGATGAGATATTAAAGTTGAGGGAATTCAATGAAGAGAATTTCAGAAAAAATGCAGATCTACTTGAGAAGAATGCTTTATTGGAGAACTGTGTTTCTAGTTTGACCTCTGAGTTGGAAGAGCTGATACAAAAGCAGCAGGATGAGAAGGCAAGGTCAAGGGAGTTCCATGATGAGAATATGAGGGAAAATGCAGATCTTCTTGAGAAGAATGCCCTCTTGGAGAACTCTGTTTCTAGCTTGGCGTCAGAGTTGGAAGAGGTTAAACAAAAGCTGCGGGATGAGAAAGAAAAGTTAAGGGAGTTCCATGATGAGAACACGGGGGAAAATACAGCTCTGCTAGAGAAGAATGCCCTCTTGGAGAATTCTGTCTGTTATTTCAAAACAGAGTTGGAAGAGGTTCAACAAAAGCTGAAAGCTTCTGAAGAATCTCTAGCCTCTTTGATTTGTCAGTTACAAGTTGCCACCAAAAACTCAGAGATGCTTGAGCAGAAAAGTGTTGATTCACAGAATTCCTTGTCCAATGCTTATGCCGAGATTGAATGGTTAAGGATCATGCTGAAAAGATCAGAAGACTCGTGGCTTTTGCTTCTTAATGAGAAGTTAGCCCTTATAACAGAGAGAGAGAGCCTCTCCTGCCAGTTAGATATGACCAAAAGAATGCTTGAGGACTCGGTCTTAAGGTATGAAGATGTAGAGAGGAAATGCTTTTCTTATGATAAAGAGAGAGAAAAGAATTCCATTTCTGCTGAGTTGAGTAAAACCCGGCTAGCTGCTCTTGAGAGTCGGGTCCTCCTGTTGCAGCAAGAGGCGCTGAGCAGGAATCGAGAAATTAAGGAGGAGCTAGACAAGGCTCTTGACAGCCACTTCGAAATATTCATTCTGAAGAACTGCATAAAGGACCTTGAAGAGAAGAATCATAGGCTCACGGAGGCCTTTGAGTGTTCTGAGAGGCGGAGGCTCCTTGTTGAGAAGAATATGTCCCAAAAGGTTGAAGAGTTGCAGAATTTTCTTTCGGGACTTTCGGATGAAAATTCTCAGCTTCTTGTTGAGAAATTGGTCCTCAGTACTGTTCTTCGGGAAATGCAACAAGAGGCAATGAAAACTGTACTGGAAAGAGAAGCTATTTACGAGGATCTGAGGGTTCAGTCTGAGAGATGCATATTATCATGGAATAGGTTTCAGGAAGTAATTGCAGATGCTAAAATTAGAGAGCAAAAACTGGCTAGTAATTTGCTAAAGGAAAAGCATGAGGTAGAGCTCTGGGAAGCACAAGCGACAGATTTCTTTTGCAAGATGATGATCTCGAATTTTCATGAAGCATTACTTGTGGAGAAAGTTCATGAGTTTATTCAGTCCAACATCAAAGACAGAGAACTGCTTGAGCAGAGAATTATATCTCTTGAAGAAGAAAATGTTCGTTTAATGTCTAAGCTCGACAACTCAGCAACAATTCCATTGATTTGTAGGGCAGCACCATTTGAGAATTGTGAAAGTGCTCGCAAAGACTGCCTTAGAGCTGACAGTGAAGAAATTCGGGTACTTTATTAATTAATTTAATAAATTTTCATACATATATATAATGCTTTGACTTTGACAAACATTACGGGCTTCTAATATTAATCTAGGCTTCACTATCACTCTTTTCCATTGTAAATTTAAAATTATCCCCTTATAGGCTAGAGTCGTTTAGCTTTTTATTTAGTTATTTTTTTAAATTTTCAGTTTCTCATATATCATAATTTGGTGTTGCTGTTTGTTGAAGATTTGAATTGCCATTTCTGTTACATGACATTTCTATTGGTTGCAGGACATCGAATTGATCACACACTTGCAATCAATAACCAGCAGCCCCATTGATGAGGCTGCAAAGGCTGCTGAAAGTGGAATTCTACCTGAAAATTCAACCTCTAGCCCAAAATCAGAAGATGGAACAACAGAGATCCAGGGGTCAAGGTCAAGGCACCACAACTCTCATCGAGGACATGATCCAAAAACCCGACATGTCTCTCGAAGAAAGGAAGTTATGAAACATACCAACAGGCATGGGAAGAAACCAGCTCAACACCCAATTCGCCCTGAGTCTGAAGTTTTGACAAAAGACATTGTGCTTGATCAGATGTCTGAGCATCCCACCTTTGGACCGACTCAAATGGAAACTGTCATTGGATCTGATGAGAGAATGCTTGAACTGTGGGAAACTACTGATCTCAGTGGGAGCATTGATCTGACAGTAGGGTTATCTCGGAGAACAGTTCATCCTTCCCAAGAATCCTTCTCTGAAAAGGAGCTTGCTGTCGATAAACTAGAGGTCTCTGAGAAGAGTTCCACAGAGCCTCATAGAGGAGGGAGGAACCTGAGCAGGATCCTGGAAAGACTCAATGCAGATGCTCAGAAGCTGACAAATTTGCAGATAACTGTGCAGGACTTGAAGAGGAATGTGGAGATCACTGAGAGGAGCGGGACAGGAAAAGCGGCAGAATACAGGGCAGTGAGGGAGCAGCTGGAAGAAACTGAAGTGACGGTCCTGAACTTCTTCGATGTGAATCATAAGCTCGCGGAGAGCGTTCAGCAGGCTCTGCTGCTGAGATCAAGTGGTACTGATACGAATGATGGAGATCGTGGGAGTGGGGTGAGGAGGAGGATCTTAGAACAGTCTCGTAGAGGTTCCGAGAAGATTGCAGAGCTCCAGTTGGAAGTTCAAAAAATACAGTTTGCTCTGTTGAAGCTTGACGACGAGGTTGAGAAGGAGATCAGGGGAGGGTTGAGAACAGCCCGGGTGTCCGAGAGGAAGACTAGTGTCTTATTGAAGGATTTCCTGCACGTTCGGGTGAGGACCAATCTGAAGAGGAAGAAGGGGCAGTGCTGTGCTTGTGTTCAGCTCCCGACCCGAGCGAAGTGAGAGTCAATCTCAAGGACTAGTAGTTTAACCGTAGTTACTCTTTTTACGAATGCAACTAGGCTAATTAATCTCGATAGGAAGGACAAAATTTTTATTGTTAAGATCCTGATTGCTGTACATCCCTGGGAACCGACCATAAAAGTTTACGCTTGCTTTAGTGATTTTATTTCATCCTGCAAGACCTTTCAGTGCAGTTCATTGATTAAGGTATTAGCTTAGATTATGGAATTATGAGTAAAGCTAAAGGGGTGATGGGAAGCTCATTCTCCACGCAAGATCGATGAACAGGGGCGAGGACGATCACTCTGGATTTGGGAGGTTTGTCCAACTCTTAAGAGTACAATGTTAGTGTGAAAGTTATAGTAAAGAAGGAAATAAGTAAGGTAAGCCTGTTGAGAAGTCTCAAGTGCTGATGGATCAATGCGGGAGAAACAGGTATGACGGAAATAGGAAGAAATCTGTTCTTGTTCGAATTTGCTGATAGTGAAGGGCCTGATAGGGTTATCATGGAAAGTCCATGGATCAATAATGGGCATGGTGTGGTGGTTAAGATTTGAGAGTCAAGGTTGAGATTTGAATAACGAGGTTTATACTCCAATCTTATAGTGTAGGATGATAATCTGAACAACTATAGTTTTATACTCCCATCTATTGATCAAAAAGATTTACCTGGGTATTTAAACCTTGTTTGGGAGAAAGTCTCGAGTGATGCGATGGTATTGGGTGGCACCGTTCACGTAATACATCCGCCTACTAAAAAATTGACCTGTGTTAGTTTTAGTAATTGCTTGATGGAATTCTTCAGATCTAGCTATTATACATTCAACAAGCTCCTAGAAAATATTCTTCTACAACAAGGCACCTAACAACAGACCGGTGGTCGTATGTATCCTCCACTGCCTAATTGGTGGCTTTTGCTCCAGGCGCCCAGTCAACCATTCTCGGCCGACTGGCTGATGCATCCTCTCCCCTCTCCCTCTCCTCACCAGCGGTGAGTCCTCTCCCCTCTTCAGCAGATTTACTTTCCAGTATGCGCGGATCCTCGACTTCGTCCATCAACAACTAACAAGAACACTTCTGGCTACTAGATCTGTTGAGATCCCTCAAGATCTGGCAAGATCTGATTAGTATCTGCTCCATTCTCACCTGATCCGGCAAGAGCTAAACAAGATCCAGCTAGATCTCACATAGATTTGCTCCTATCCCACCAGATCTGGCCATCCAACTACAAGAAGAGAAGATGGACATGATAGAGAAGCCGGGTCTACTGTTGGTGGACCATGCACGCGCCCGGGTATGGTCCAAGACATCCGTCTACTTTGCTCTTATGTGGATATTTGCTTTAAATGTTTGTATAAGACACTAAGAACTACATGGATAAATGGCTTGAGAACTCTTCATTCCCTGTTTTCACTTGGAGTCCATGTAATTTAGTAGCTGGTTGGGTTAGGATCTCGGTTATTGGTAGTCATCTACAAGTATTTTATACTTATATGATGTGTTTTTCATATATAATTTCCTTGTAGTTAATCCGTAGGATTTATCCGTGAATCTAATGCTATAACTTTCTATTTTTTAGATATTTAAAATAATGATAAAATTGTCATTACTTCTCATAAAAAAAAAAATGAGGAACTCGTCTATTCTATGTATCTTCCTTGGGGTTCTCAATGTTCCTTAGGCACATCTCTAGTCGATGTTCCAGAGAATATGCTTGTGTGTTTTTATATATATCCTGATACTATGCCGGTCTTCTTGTTTGTTTCCCAATGAAGCCAATGGAATCCTTCCTTTAAAAAGATAGAAACGGCGGACGATCAAATTCTTTTGCACAGAACATGACATCAAACAATAATAGAAAACTTTCTTTTACCGTATAATTTTTACCGACAAATGGTTTGTTACTCAATCGACAAATGAAATGTATTCAGGTAAAAAATATTTAAAATGACTTTTTAGACAATTACGGACAAATGTCTAAGACAGGATTTAGCTAAAACTTTGTCAGTTTTTTAACTTCCGGATAACTTACCGACAAATTACAGAAACATGAAGTTTGTCGGTAGACTTTTTTAAATAAACATTTCCGACAAATTATAGACAATCTTTTATCAGTAATATGTGGAGAGTTTTTACTCCTAAATCTTTTTTCCCTGTACTACCAAGTATAGAGAATACAATAGATGTTGATTAACTCCAATTAGTCTATCCACTAATGGATTAATCTCTCATATTAAAAATCATTTAAGATAATAAATTTTCGCTATTTGGTAGAGGTGAAAGTGATCGGGTTAAGAGATCCTTTCTTCAAGTGACAGGTTGTAAATTTTTTTAGTTATTTTTTCAATAAGATCATATTGAGGATAGTGAAAATCAATAACCATAATTACTAATTTTTTGAATTCTGATTTTCAACATAAGAATGAATTAAATAGAAAAAATAACAAAACGAAATTGATTATATTAAGACCATAAAGTCAGATTTTTCATTTATACCCTACCATTCACAAAACTTGAATACAAGAACATAATTAAAGGAGTATGACATATTAAACGGTTTCAACCAATGTACGTTATTAGTTATGCTTAATATTATAACAAAGTAGGCCTTTGTTCCAACGGTAAGGCCCCCAATTTCCAATAAGTAGAGCGAGGTTCGATTCTCTGTGTGAACAATGTCTAAAAAATGCAAATGGCTTGCACAATAGATTGGCTTTGAGCTAAGCCTCAAAGGAAAAAAGGCAGACCGCTTGGGTGGTGGATTGGCTCCCAAGTTAAAGCAATATTTTCGACGGGGTTTTTACGTCTAAGCCATGTTTGTCGATAAGGATGAGTCTTGACAAATTTTTTTGCAATTTCAACAACATATACGCCGATCTTTTCATCAGTAAATAGAGAATTTCTTATGGTGAAACTCTGACTTCTCCAGGTTACTGAAGATCGCTACCGCTGGTATGGCAAATATATAGAGTGGTCGCATTAACTACGACTTATTTGTTGCGCCATTAGACATCGATATGTACAATACTTTCGCCTCGATGGTAACCACTCCGTTGAGTCTATGATGCAAGAAATTCTTAAACGATCCTATCTTATCCGTGACATGAAGAAATACTAATTAGGTTGTGATAAAGAAGTAAGTTGGTACTAATTACCAAGCAGTTGCTTAATTTAACTGATTTCTCCTGGTTACTGAAGATCACTACCGCTGATATGGCAAATATATAGAGTGGTCGCATTAACTACGACTTATTTGTTGCACCGTTAGACATCAATATGTACAATACTTTCGCCTCGATGGTAACCACTCCGTTGAGTCCATGATGTAAGAAATTCTTAAACGGTCCTATCTTATCGCGTGACATGAAAAAATACTAATTAGATTGTGACAAAGAAGTAAGTTGGTACTAATCACACTAGCAGTTGCTTAATTTAATTGATTCTTCATCACCACATTACCGTGAAATATGTTCATTTGATATTTTTTTCTATGGCACAATGTGCAAATGCACATACCTCAAAACCAAATAAGTTTACTAAGAGAGTAGATATTATTAAAATTCTACTTAGGTTTACAAGAATCTTATTTTTTTTTCCACGCAAAAGCTTAAGTTATTAGATGAAGGTACCAAATTATCTTATAAACTAATTATGATACTTTTATATGACTTAGCATGTCAAAGGGCTTAATCCAACTCTGATACCATATGAAATTTTCATATGATCCATAAAAGGTCGGCTCATATCCAACCCAAAAACTCAAGTTACCGCGAGACAGACCTTCTTTGTCGTCCTCAGGCTAATAACTGACCTCGAATCAGGCGTTTTTCTTTCGATCTTAAGCTTACAGTCATGAGCTCCACACTCGAGCTTAACGTGGTGTGAGCTCAAGATTAATTGATTTTGATACCATGTTAAATTTCTATCTGGGTCTACAAGAGTTTTGAACCCGTTTCCACATAAAAACCTAAGCTAACAAATTGTGGTACTCAGTTATCTTATCAACATATTATGGTCCCCTTATATGACAAATATGGGATCTGACAAATACGGGATCTGACAAATACAAACAATTTATTAGTAGAAAACAAAGATGGTTTCTTCAAGGTTTTGCTGGCAGACATCACACACTTTGGACTCTAGACACTACGGGGTAGCCAATTCAATCAATTTTACAAATAGGTGTGGAAGACCCAGAGGTCCATAAAAATCATCTGTTTACGGTGTGAATCTTGTTATTCAAAGATAGAATTGCATGATTTGAATCACTGCCTGCCGAAAAGCCAATGGAGCTGCAGATCGCTGTCTTTACATGTATATTCTTCTACAAATTTCTAAACATATATTATTTTTTATCCTTATACAGCCATCTTACTATCACACCATCTAATATAATGTAATTCAAGAAAAAGGATTTATTATAGTTAGTATCGCTCTTACCCTGTGATCTAAATGTTCCATATTTGATCTCACTGACAGGACTCCTTATGTCTGTTTTATCTTCTCTTCCTTTTACCTCTTTTAGGCTCATGTGCCACCTTTATACATAAAAAAAAAAAAAATTAATGCATCTTGGCTGCTTAGGCAATCGCTAGGAGGCTTTCCTTTGCTTCTCTCTATTGTCCATTATTTGGATGGAATCGGAGAAAAAAGAAAATTGAACATATATAAGAATTTTTAAAAATTCATTCTATATATATCTATATATATATATATATATATATTAAAAGAGAGTAACAAAAGCACATTAACGTAGCGAGTAGGAAATCGTCTCCCCGTTCTCAAGAGCCACTATCTTCCTTTACTTAAAGCATAGATTTTTTTTTTTTTTGGTAGTAACCTTAAAGCAGAGCTCCAAGGGCTTTGGGAGAGTTCCACGTCATCATTTTACTCCTAGGGCTTCCGGAGGCTTCCACATAAGCAAACTTCGATGAAACATACTTGTTTTTCGTATTGATTATTGTAGGTGAAAGTAGTCGGGTTAAGGTGTATTTTTCTCAAATGGTCGGGCCGCAATTTTTTTGAATCGATTTTCTTAAATCTAAAAATCACATCGAGAATCATTTTAACAATTAAAAAACAACCGTTAGCAAGTTCAATTTTTTCGAGTCCACAATTTTAATAAACTAATTAAATATAAAAATTATGAAATATTAATTTCGAATCTTCTCTCATCAAATTTTTTTTCCTTTTATTTTTTTACAAACAACTTCTTAGTAAGATTAACTAGATTTGAATATAGTAATCATTAATATAATATTTAAGGAGAAAGGATAAATATTATTTTTATATTCTGATTTTGTAATACTTTTATGTTGGTAAGTAAACAATTATAAAATATTCACTTTGAGCATACACATAATAAGATTTATTTTTTAAAATTATAAGTGTTATGAAAAAGAGATTTAATTGTGAGTTAAATACAATCATATATTTTAAACATGATCATATTTTAATGTAATTCTTTTATTCCTTATAATACATGTTTTTGCATTTATTGCCTTAATCTACATCGTAAATTAATTTACAAAAAAGGTTCGGTGAAAAATATTATTTTTTACAAAATTTTTTTCGGTGTACATGAGAGGGACAGGTCTCTAATGGGAAGTCTTACGAGAGTAAAATTAAACTCATGACTTCTAGGTCACAAAGCGAGTGCAGTACCAACTGTCCAACTATACTCTTTTTCACAAAATTGTTTTTAAAAGATGTGATTTTGTACCCAAAACTCGTTAAATATTACATACTACTAACGCATAAAGAACTAGAGGCGGCAAACATATCCGCGAGAAGTAATCGACGATGGCCCCCACAGAAAATCTCTTCGCATTGATAACAGGGTTACTTTCCCTTTGCATCACCGGTGCGAGAGCGTCTCCAGGTACGACTGTCGTTAACTCACTCTGTAACCCCGGTATGTTTGTGTCAGGCGGGACTTTCGATCAAAGCCAAGCGTTCCTCCTCGTTGATGTGCGGTTTCAAACACCGAGGAATGGTTATGATTACTACTGCAAAATCTCCGTTGTCGGATGAAGTTGCCTATGGACATGGAGCTTGCAATGAGGCGCTCTCGTCTAAGGACTGTGCAGATTGCATGCACTCGGCAGTGTTTGAAATATCACAAGTCTGTAGTTTAAGGTACGGTGGACAAGTTCAATTAAAGGATTGTAGAATAAGGTACGAGAGGTATCAGTTTAAGGAATGAATCTATTGTGCATATCGATTCCTTTGATATGTTAAATCATATTCGCAATATGTTACAGTAAACAAGCTAATCTCATTGATCTCCCCTCTGGTTATGATCATACTCCTTTCATTTTTCTCCTTTCTTGTGTCCCTCCATCAGTTCATTACGTGGTCGAATTTCTTGTATAATAGAAATTTTTTTTTTGGAACACTTCTCCAAAGGAGAATAAGTGAATTTGGCGATTGGTGGGACGGGTCTAGCTTGAGCATCATTTTGTCATTAATTACCTATTATGATGAGGCTATTTTGACAAACTTTGTGACAGGTATTTTTTGACACTACAAATATGATTTGACAAAAAAAATTTGTCAAAATAGTCCCAAATTCTGGGGGCACACGACGGGAATCCACATAAAATCAACCATGTTTCTTACCAAACAGAAGCAATTTTAAAGCATAAGGTTGTGACGATCGAGTTGGTAGAAGTAATCATCCAAGATCTTTGGGGCACACAGATATGGAATTTGGTTAGCGGTGTTTTGTTCAAGTATTATTAAACTACCTGGAATGTTATGACTGTGAATAAAGTTTTACTCATAGTAAAATTTTACTGGGTAATGGGGGCATGGAATGGATTTTGGGTCGAGAAATTTCATGAAATATCAAGTAAATTTCTCTTGACTTTATCTATTTTCATTAAATTATCTCTTTTCGCCACTCTGAACTCATTCTCTCAACATTTCATTGAGTTTCGTCCCCTTGGGTGAATTTTCTAGATCCGCCCCTAAATGGAGTGAAATGTAATATTTTGGAGTTTGGAAAAATGTAAAGTTAACTGTAAGATTTAATAAATAATGCTAAATAATTATAAAGTTGATGCAACCTAAGACTTTTTTTATGTAAAAAATTTTATTAATCACACTGTAAAATTTCAACCCCATATATTAATAGTATTTTAATTTTTTCAAATAATACTGCTATTCCACTACCACTATACTTTTTTGGTGTGCCCTATGTATTTGTGTGTGTATATATATATTGATATCGATGGTGTCTGGAACCGCAACAATCAACTAATCCACCTGATGATGTATTATATGGTCTGGGACCTGTCGTTAATCCCTAAATACTAGCCTCCGAGAGAGTTTCGAAACCTGGAGGTAGCCTACTTAATGTGTGCTATATAAATCCATTTAGTACGGGCTAATTCAAGTTCATGTGGAGTCACTTAATAAAGAACATAGCTATTTGAATCAATATATTCTCTCTTTTATAATATTTAAACTCGCAATATTAACTGCATTTTAGTTTTTTCATATAATATTATTGTTGCACTTCGGTCATTTTGCGTCTTTCCAATGGAGAAAATCGGAACCCAGCGGAGTCAGAAATTTAAAAAAACAAAGTTTCAGTAATTCATAAATATATTTGATGGAATTCAAATCCGTACAAAGGAGGTTATATATTGCCAATGAAAACTCAGAATCAACCTTTGTACATGTAAATCTCCAATTAGACAATATTCTTGGAAGGTCTGTATCAGCCTTTTGATAGATTTCTAAGAGTAAATTACATTAAAAAAAAACATGTGATTTATTCTTTTCTTACAAAAGTAAAACGTTTTTAAATTTAAAAAATAAAATTATTTATTTTCATTTTATTATCAAATTAAGTCAAACTTTTTAAAATTTTAAAAATAAAATCACGTCCTTTTATTCCCTATTTAAGCCAAACATTTCATATTTTAAAATTAAAATTATAAACTTTTATTTCACTATTAAATAAGACTAATTAATATAACCTCATATTAAATATTAGCTGACTAATTCTTTATAATTTTTCTTCATTACAGAATTAAAGCACATAATAATTTTTTAAATTTACACTAGTTTGTTGTATATAGTTCTCTTAACATTTTCTTATAAATAATATTAATCTTAATTTGAGAGAAAATTATTAACCTAATTTTAAATAAAAATTATGCTAATTGTATTGATTTGTAAGTATATAATAAGATAAAAATCAATTGGAATATGTTGCACAAAAATAACACTTTATATTTTGATATAATAGTGATCTACCTTGTCAAAATATAATTTTATTTATAAAATTTGAAGAGTTTCACTTGATTTGAGAATAAAATAAAATTACGTGATTTATTTTTTAAACTTAAAAAATTTTGCTTAGTTTGAAAATAAAGTAAAACTACATGAATTTATTTTTTAAATTTAAAACATTCAATTTTTTTGAGAAATGAAATAAATCACGTGCTTTTTTATGTAATTAACTCCGATCTTTTAATTAGAATAATCCGCACTAAGGTTTCTTGTAAAATTGAGGAAAAAAAACATTTTTTCTCGAGATCGATCACGAAAGGTCCAAGAACACTTTCACACAATCTCACTCTTTCGTTTATCTCTCTCGGTTGTATCGTTTTGTCAGTAGCTCATTTTATTAATTTGCCGAGAGGGAATCCGAAAGTGATACCATGTCTCCCTTTCTTAAGTTACCTTCTTCCATTCTCAGATATTCTTATATATATATATATATATAACACACAGATACTATTATATGCAAACATGTGAAAAATTTGGTGTCTTTTTTTATTTTTCATATTTATCATAAATTTTTTTCCATTTATAAAACTCGAAACCTTCCTTAAAAGGAAAAAAAAAGAGGTAGCTAGCCACCTAGTGATCCAATCAACTCAATCATCTAAAAATGAGGAGAATTAAAATGGAAATCATTCAAGGAAAATTGTATAAAACCTTCCCGGTACTATACCGGGAAGGGTTGAGCCGTTGGATTGAGATTTTTTAATTTTTCATTATTTTCTCTCTCTGCACTCTCCCTCTTGTGGATGAATTGTAGCCCTTGGATGACCAAGGTATGGTACCTTGGAGGTTTGATAGAGGGCTCCATCATTCAAAAGGTGACATAAATTTCCCTTCATGTACCCTCCCACAGGGGTGGGCAGAAACCGGTTCGGGGCCGAACCGGTTTTGAACCGAACCGAACCAAAGAACCAGTTTGGTTCGGTTCGGCACATCAGGTGAAGAACCGAACCAGTTTATGTTGAAAAAACCGCATTGTTTTAAACCAATTCGATTAACCGGTTCGAACCGAATTGGTTTTAAAACGGTTCGTCTCGGTTCAAAACCAAGTCGAACCAGACTGAATTGGTTTTGAAACGGTTCGGTTCGGTTCAAAACCGATTCGAACAGGACTGAATTGCTTTTGAAACGGTTCAATTCGGTCCGAACCCATTTTGAACCGAATTGAATTAGTTTTTAAAGTAAAACCAGTTCGGTTCGGTTCGAACCGGTTAACTACATGAATTACACTTAGAAATTAATCGAACCGTTTTTCGTCTAAAAAATGCACCAAATTAGAACCGGTTTGGGTAGAACCGGTTCGAACCAGTTCGGTTCAGGTTCAGTCCGGTTCGGTTCTCCCCAAACCGGTTCAGTTGCCCACCCCTGCCCTCCCATGTATTGGAGAGAATTGGTGCATAGCATCTATGCCATATGACAGTATTGATATAGCGTTATGAGCCAATAGAATTCAGTTATTTTTAGGATTTGTTTAATAAAACTTAGAAAGGAAAAAATGACTTGATTTTATTCGCTCATGACACCACGTCAATACTGTAACATGGTATAACCGTTACATACAAGACTTTCTTCATGCATTGACCATGATAATTATTTTTTTTTATAATAATGAGTTTATTCTCTTCAAGTTAATCAACATCTCAAACTCATAAATTCTGATAAGTTCATATAAAAAAAATATGTATATATATGGATGGTCTAATCAAGGATTACGTGTTGAATGGTAATCCAAGTAAGTTAATATGCAAATTACATGTACTGACCATGATAATATTATTTATGAGAATGATGTTATTCTGTCTTTTAGGACGGTATTTACTAGAATAACAATAAAAGTATTATGTATTACCACTACATTAAAGAAGAAACCCAAAAGCGGGCAAACCTATGTTAAATACAAAAATCATTGTAATCGGCGACCCTTTCCTATTTATATGCTTTATGGGTCGGTACATCCATTGCTAATTCAACAGGTCTGTCAGAACAGATCAGCAATGGCCAAAACAGAAAACCTCACTGCTTTGATAACAGCTTCATTTTCTCTTTGTATCATTGGCGTAAGGGCGTCTCCAGATACATCTCCAGTTTATTCGCTTTGTAACCCTGATGCGTTTAAACCGGGTGGGGATTTTGATCAAAGCCGAGCATTTGTCCTCAATGATGTGTCGATTCTAACACCAAAGAAGGGTTATGATTACTACAGTGAATCTCCATTATCTGGTGATGCTGCCTACGGACATGGAGCTTGCAATCCGGTGATTTCGATCGAAGACTGTGCAGATTGCATGTACTCGGCCATGTATAAGGTACTTGAGGATTGTAGCTTGAGGTATGGGGGACAAGTTCAATTGATGGATTGTAGAATAAGATATGAGAACTATTTGTTTTCTGAGTAAATTGATGGATAGATGGAAAAGATTGTAGTTTGTTAAATGGAGTTCCAAACCCCTTTCCCTTCTGCAAAGTCTGTCCAAATGGAGATTAGTACGAAAAATCCTCCGTGCATCACGAGAGAGTATTGTGTGTAATAATATCATCACGTGTTAGTTACTTAAATAGGAATACCAACCAACAAGACAAGATCAAGCCAAGTTTTTTGCAATTTTTTTAAACTTAAAAGGAAAAAATTGTCTAAAATGATTTGATTTTATTGGTTGGTATAATCACCTACGTACATCCACGAGGTACAATGTCATTGCTGGAACATCAGGAAACCAGATAAAACCAGCCTTGCTTTATGTTCGTAGTTTGTCTATAAGGTAGTGCATGGATACTAATGGATAGAATTGGAACGGTTTGGAACCTAACATATTGAGTAGGTAACCGAAAATTTTGAGTAGGATCCAGATAACTAGTTGAGGTGGTACCTGGAATCAGTACCACAACCACTTATATACAGAAATTGGTTTATGAGATTGGCTTCAATCAGTTACCCTTATTTGGACTCTAATTCTTGTATTTTCTAAATTGTTAGGTTCTTAGCTAAGTAAACTTTCTTCTAGACTGACTCCTTAGAATTTGGCAATTTCAACTCCATTAACAACCACTTATGAATCTATCTTGTTCAATAAGTGAGTGGAAAGCGTTAGCTGTCCGGATTATTGTTGATGTGATCATAAAAAGTCAATTTTACTTACTACTTAATAGAATTTCAATTCAAAGGAAAAAGAGTGCCAAACCAAATACGACGAGGAGTGGGTTCCCAAGCTAAGCCTTGGCTAAACCTTTGTTGATGCGAACAAAATTAGGGAAAACCTTTGAAATTATTTCAGTCAATATCAACAATGCAGTTCATCCAACGATAAACCTAATATAAATTATAGCGTAGAGATCATATATATTTGATAAATCTGTTCTATTTAAAAATATTTATAGAATTTAAAACCAATAACGAATAATAATGAAAGGTGCTAAAATATATATGAAATTAACTAACGCGGAGGGCAGCAGTTCAGAGGCGGCCAGCCAGTCAGGGAGGCCGGGAGAAACCGGTGGATTGAGGAGAGATTGACGGGAGAGAGAGAAAGAAATCAGTGGTCAGAGAAGGGGCTCCGGAGAGATTTGGATGAGACGGGACGGGGAGCACTGGTCCCGGTTTCAATCGAAGGAAATCTTCGTTGCCTCTAATGGAAGCCATGGGCCAGAGGAACGGGATGATGAGCACTGTTCATGTGGACCCCACCTTTTTTTAAAAACGTTTTTTTTGCATTTTTAAAAAAATTTGATGGAAAAAAAAGAAAACAAAAAAATAAAAAATAAAAAATAAAAAATAGCTCTATATATATACATGGATAGTAAGAAATGTGTAGTGGTTACGTCGAGTAAAAATTGAGTGTCTACAGAAATACGTATAGACATCTATATTAATATTATAAGTTCCGTGGGATGCCAATGGACATTCATAATATTATAATAATAATAAAATTCTTTTGAAATTAAAATTCGCATTTCTATGTTTATTTCAAAGACATAAATCTGTGTCTAATATGAGTTGGCGTCAAGCGATACGGTATTGGATTCCGTTAAATAAAGGTCTCGGATTCGAATTTTGATAAATGAGAAGACTCATACTATGTGAATTTTACTCTTTAATTGGGCGACTTGCTCGAACTAGATTAACTAGAGACCTCAAGTGCTTTTGGATATTAGTGGTGTAGAAAAAAAGACAGATTTATATGTACCGTAAAAAAGGAAAATAACAAGAAATTGCTAACAAAAAGATTTATTACTAAGCGAGCTTTGAGATCTTAAAAATGTTTTGCGTTGTTATTAGGGATAATTTTTGGTTCAGATCAGGTCGGGGTGAACATTTGAAAATCTAGCACGCCCAATCCTCTTGATCCATTGACCCGACTAGACCCGTGACTTGAAATGGATCGAGGTGGGTCGTGGCAGCCGTAGTTATTCCTGACTTGCTCCAATCCTTTCTGATCCATCAGTCTCTTGCATACACATGTACCTGAACTCTCTCTTATTCTCACCACACTCATGTATGCCCACGTTTTCTATTCCCTCTTCTTCTGCCAATAAAAGCCACGAGTTCAAACACCCAAAGCAACCAAAACATATTTATGTAAATAAGTCAGTAGTGTGAATGAATTGGAGAAGCTGCATGAAAAATGATTCTCTTGGAATCTCGAAATGAATTAAATGATTCCCCACCATTAAAATGACAATAATGATGGTCAACATATTTGATTGGAGAGAAATAATATTGTATTCGTAGGGATTTAGTCTAATTCGACGCCGGTAGATATAATCTAGAAATCTTACATTCACCAGAATAAATGCTAAAACATTTCGTTTCTGCATGCAATTTTGTGACTTGAATTTCTATTAATTTTTCATTTACACCAACGTGTAGCAGTAGTAAAATTTTCACGGTTTCCCTAATTGCATTAATGTGAAATCAAAACAAAAATGTATAAAATTTGATGAAGATTACTGTAAAGAAAAGGAGATGCTGAGATACAGGGGAAGGGGAATTGAAAAATGTGTGGCGGAATAGAAAAGAAAGAGAGAGGGGCCCTTTTTTTTTTTTAAATCAAATTACACATGATATTAATTAACTTATAATAGAAAGGAGAAATAGAAAAAGAAAATACAGGAAATTCGAGACCTCTTGGTTTAATGTCAAGGATGATACTATTATATCAAATCATATTTCTTGAATCATATTTTTATATCTAAAATCTTCTCTTATATACCCATTTATTATTTTAATTAACTTTTAAGGCAAACTTGATATAAATCAAGCAAGCAAATAAGGAAAAACGGTGAAGTTGTTATCTGCTTCATTAGGCAAAAAATGAAGCGACGAGCCTTCGAGAAAGAGAATTTGGTGCAGTTAGTACTACTCTCATCCTATGATTTGAAGGTCCTGAGTGTGATCTCATTTATAGAATTTCTTGTACCCCTTTTACCCCTTATTCCCCCTACTCCTAAATTTATGTACTTCTATATACATTGAAAAAAAAGGTAATGAGCCTTCCTAACATAGAAAGATTCTAAATGTAGTTGTATTCTTCTGTGACTTTTTTTTTCTAATTATATATAGAGCTTGAGTTTGAATTGCAATATACTCAAATAACAAATAAAATAATAAAATGTGACATTCACAAGTATTTAAGACCTTAAACCCCAACGCTATACACTCACACAAGCCAACCTTTCTCGTAAGATTTCTGCCTAGATCGGCTCCAGGAAAAATGGACGGTCCATCATTTATGCCACGTCAAAATAATTATTATATGACAAGTAATTAATAAAAATATAACGCTTATGTGACTATTATATTTAAATTTAAATTCATTTATATATGCGCGGCCAAAAAAAAATTCATTTATATATGCACCGTATATGCATGGATCAGGATGGGTCAAAACAAAAGGTTCAAAATCATTGTTTTTTTATAAAAATACAAAAGTATTCATTTTAACGATTTTTTTAATTCTAAAAAGTGAGCTTTTAAATTCATACACCTTATGCCATGATGCCGGTTCGTCTTTCCCGTTCTATGTATATAAATTCCCCGTCTCCTCGTCAATCTTATGAACTTTATTTATATTTTAAAAATAAAAAATATAATTATTTCCACGATAATCCAGCATTAAGTCAAATGCTTTTTTTATTATTATTTTTCTTTTATTAGTAGCATTAGTAAGCCAAATACCGTTCTCTGACAAGTAAATCTTTTAAAGCGAAGGTTATGACGACTTCTAAATCCATTAGTTAGGGTTACAGAACGAGTTAATGAGAGTTGCATCCGGAGATGCTCTTGCACCGATGATGCAAAGAGAAAGTAGCCCTGTGATCAAAGCGACGAGTTTCATTGTGGTGGTCACTGTCGATCAGTCTCTCATGGACTTGATGGTGGGATATAGTGTCGTAGTGCATATAAGTAGCATTATTAAAGACAAAGAGTGGAAGAAAAGGAAGGATTGAAACTTACTTCTATATGAATGAAATGATTAAATATTGGATGTACAAGAAACGGATGCAAATTTACGATCTCGTGACTGAACTCGCACACATGTATTCGAAATCTCTGTTATTCTCACAACACTCTACGCACACGTTTTCTATCCTCCTCCTTCCTCAGCAACAGCAAAAAAAATATATTAATTCAATAATCACGAACGTCGCTGAAAGCGACCTGATTTAGAAGAGTATTGCAAATTCGAAACAGGGTATTCGAGACGTCAAGTGGTGAGGGGGATCACTTCCATAGATATCGTTCGTTTCCCAACCAGGGCGGGTCTTCATGATACCGTCGAAGGTCTCGTGTTTGTGTGTGCGAGTTTGGCAAGAAGTCGGTACCCGACTTGGTCCCCTTCACCGCACAAGCACGACAGTATCGTCGGGGCCCGACTTGGTCTTGAAACAAACGATATCTCTGCAAGTGATCCTCTTCACCACTTGGCGTCCCCAATGCCCTACTTGATTTTGCATTGCACTTCTAAATCAGGTCGCTTTTAGCAATTTTCGTCATCATCATTGAGCAATCCTTCTTACGAACGGGAAAGTGCAGGGCTGAATGCCCTGCCTCTTATTTTGAAGCATCTCTTGCGCTGGACGCATTGCACCCATGTGACATCGCTCCCGGTGTCGAATTCAAGGTATGCCAAGTACGGCTGCGAGCCAATTGCCACATGGACCACAAAAACCGAGTCCACCCTGCTGTTGAGTGCGCTTCGGCCATAGTCTAGCATTCATGGGTTTCCCAGCGCGGCGGAGAGCTCGGGTACATGCAAGGTCGGCATATATTCGGTGCCTTTTTAACTCGGACAGGTTCGTAGGGAAGAGGTAGGTATCAACTTTGCCCCTCCTGATGAGCTTGATGGCTATGCCATCGGTGGCGCTAAGAAATGAGATGAGGATAGCGAGAAAGATGAAGATTATAGGCGAAAGGGAATATCGTTGGAGCCAAGAGTGTGACACGTTCTCTCTTCTGATTAAAATCTCACTAAGGTTGCCTTGTGGGGGTTTAGCGTTAGGGGTTTAAGGGCTTAAATGTTTGTGGACGACACTCAGGATGTAGACTTCATTAACTATCAAATGCCCGAAGCTACACTTTTAATGCCGAGAGAACCTCGAGTGTCCTACATCATGAAAGAGTATTGCGTGTAACCAGTATGTCACGTGATAATGTTAACACAGTGTCATAAACTTATAAGATTTAACCCTTTTAAAATTCATTAGATCATGAATTTGCATCCCTTTCTTGTACACCAAATACTTATTTTTTTTTGTGTCAGTAAGTATATTCGATATTTAATAATATGATTCATACAAGATTAAGTCTGAATCCTCCTTGCACACTTCGTTTTTAATGATGTTACTTGTAAAAGAAAATAATAATAATAAAAGACACAGCTTAATACTCGATCATCCTAGAAATAATTATTTCTTATTTTTAAAAAATTGTAAGGAATATTGATAAGATTAAAGGGGGGACGGGGAATTTATCGGCATAGAAGTGGAAAGACGGAACCGGCGCGATAGTCTAATGTGTAAAAAATTAAAAAATTTCTTTTTAGGAAAAAACAAAAAAATAATCGAAATGAATAATTTTGAATTTTGGTGAAAAATCTATAATTTAAAAATTTTCTGTTTTAGATAACACGTAGTAGTTATGTGAAAACTATATCTTCGTCGAGCACAAGCACCTAGTCAAACTTTTTAATTATATGAAAACTATATCTTGTAAATGAATTTTTTTTATATCTTGAAGTAATTTCTTATTATTTTAACCTTTTATGGTAGATATAAATCTACTTCTTTGATATTAACATGTAAACGTTAAAAGAGATTTTTTTTTTGTTTTTATTAACAGCCATCGAACATAAATTTCATAATTAAATAATTAAGAAGGTAGCGACAAGTTTGCCAATAAAATATCTCAATAATACATTTTTTTTAAGGTATAACACATCCAATATTCAATATGGTGACTGTATTATATAACTGGAAAGTAATAGACTGTGTTAGATCAACAATTGAAAAATATTAAGGGATAATAAAATTAGATAAAAAGAAAGCTCTTCACCTAAATTTTATATTCCTTACTATGGTGATCTCTATACATATTATTCTAATTGAAATAATAAACTGTAACCCTCTTCTATGTTTCATATTTTTCTTCATTCATCTTAATTTTTATCATAATTTCAATGCAATTTGGATTATTCTCATTCTTTATTTGACTTTCATTTCGACTTAACGTTTGTTAGATTGACGCATATTATTGTTATTGCCACTACTGTATAATCTCTTCTGTATATAGTGCGAAAAAGAGTCAGAGAAGAATAAAATTAAATTTAGAATATTTCTATTTCAAAATATGGGTGATCAAGATTAACATTGCTTTTCTTATGTGGTAACTTATAATTTATATTATGATCTTAAAATAAATTTTTACTAATGAAAAATTTTGGATTTTTATATAATTTATCTTTTCGAAATTTCTATTACAAGTAGCAATTTCAAGCTTGTTATTGTCTAAAAATAATCTCATGTTGATTAATATTTTTATATCTTAAAGTAATTTCTTATCATTATCACTTTTTAAGGTAGACATAAATCCATGTTTTTTCCCTGTCTTGTTATGAATCAGTAAACATAGATTTCATAATTATGTAAAGCAGGAAGTTGTCAATAAAATATCTCAATTCCGATATTTTAGTTTTTTTTATTGGTTCAAATATATTGTTGAGGTATAAGACATCTCATTTTCAATATGGAGCCCATATTTATTATCACTTTAAGGGAAGACCTCCATTTTTCGTGTCGCTTTTTCCTTTCCAATTTCACCCATTGTGCATAAAAATTCAAATCTTCCATACCCTTGGAATGCAATGAAATAAGGGTATTATTGTAAATTTTTCACATGTACAACTACCAACTCTCCATCATTTTTTCTCCTATTTAAAACTCTTATCTCCTCTCTGGCTAAGTTCATTTTTCTTTCTAATAGTCTTTTTGAATTCTTGCATTTTGCTTCTCACTATTTTATTAGTGATCATTACGTACAGATTACAAATTCTAATTTCATTTATACAAACCACTTTTCTATCTCTCCATTTAAAAGTTAAACATATATAATTGAAAATTAATTATAAATAATTACTCTAATCAACTGTGTATGAATAGATATTTCTATTGATTTTATTGAGATAACATACACTATGTGTAGCGTGAGTAAGTGTCTAGTCTCTATTATTTAAGGGAGAAGTTGGTAATTTTGGTCTCATTTTACATTCCTAAAACTACTCTTCACTCGAATTTATTCTTGTAATAATTCAAAGACCTTTATTGTCATCTCAATTATTTTAGAAAAAATTACTTTATTTTTTCAATTGTATTTGATTGTATTTATCGTGGCTATTATAAGTGAGAATAACATTCTCAAAATAATTTCAGTAGCAATTCTACGATGATTTCTATTTCAAAATGTGGAGATACTTTCTGTATATTGAATGGAATAATATTCTCAAAATAGTATTTTTTTCTGTTAAAATAAGAAAAAAAATAGAAATTCAAGTGACAAAATCGTATATAGAAGATTTCTAGGTTATATTATTCCCTCTTAAATTGAATTTGTTGACCTCCATTGTTATCATCTTAATGGTGGATAATTAATGACATCCACATTGAGATTCCAACAGAATCATTCTCCATACAACTCCTTCCCATTCTTCACACTAATGACCGATTTGCATAGATGTAATGCAGTTTCTTCAGCTGTTTGAGACCGTGGTATTCATTGGCAGAAGAAAAGAGAAGAAAAGCCTGTGCTGCATGAGTTTGGTAATAATAAGACAGGGTCTAACTGTGAATAGTTGTTGTGATTAAAATTATCGTTATATACCAAAGTGGATTGGTTGAGAAGGTAGGGCGCCTCTTAAAAATATCGTTATGTACCAAAGTAAATTAGTTAAGGGAATAGGGCACCTCTTTCCTTTAAGCAATGTATCGGGTTCGTGTCTTGTGAGTGGAAAAAATTCACCTTAAGAGAGTTTTACCTCTTAGTGGGCTTTTCGGCTCGAACTGAATTAGTTTTGACTTATTGAATTTCTAGATATTAATGGTTTAGCCAAAAAAGAAAGATAGTTCTGTACAGTTATATGTATTAATAAAAACTATCGCTTATTAATGAATATTTTTATATTTTGAAGTAATTTCTTATTGTTATAATTTTTTAGGTAGGTAAAATCTATGTCTTTGATATAAACATAGAAACACCAATTTAATTTTAAAAGAGATTTTTATTATTTTTATTAATAGTCATTGAGCGCAGGTTTCGTAATTACATAATTATGGAAGAAGCAACAAGTTTGTATGTGTGAATTTTTCATATGGTGACCATCCATTTCTATTTTTATATACTAAAGGAGAGTTCGAAGACTCTCCTCTCAATACGTGTCCCTAACTTTTTTCCTTATACATATATTTATTCAGCAGGCTCTAAATAAATTCTGCAGCTTGGCTTGGTGGTGGTGTTGCAATACTCTCACCTGGGTGGTTTAGAATCAGGTAGAATTAAAAACAAAATGAAATATTTTAATTTTATATGAAATTGGAATCAAACTCATTTTGTTGAAAGTGGGTGTTGAAAAATTAAATATCACATTAATTGAATTAAAAAGTAAACTCATATTCATAAAAAAAAATATTAGGTCCCAAATTTGTTAAAAAATGACTTTAGTTTATATTATAATTAATACCGCCACCTAACATTTTAGTCTTTTAAGATATGGGTCAACTCTTGTAGGCACGGGTAGAACTTTAATATTAGAGTTAACGGAATGTTAAGAATAAGATTAAGGAAGAAATTTGAAGTATAGTAAAATTTTATTCGATAATGGATCAAACTTATAAGATTGTCATTGTAGTACTTGAAATAATATGTAATTTATTGTAAAATTTAATAAGTTAAATATTTGTAAATTTAGTTGTAAATTCATGTAATCTAAAAATATCATGATTTTGAACGTAAAAAAATTTTAACCTACCACATTGTAAATTTTGAATGTAATATCATATGATAGTAAAAACATTGTAATATAGAACATAAAGTACACTGCTATATGATATTGCATTGCTCTTTCCATCAAAACAAACACTACCTTGATGCAAGACACTTGAACCAAATTAAGTTTAGTAGAAAATCAAGATAGTTTTTCAGGGTTTTTGCTGATTGACCAAGCTACGAGTAATTAGGAAAAGCCATCACACCCTGGGGACTATCCTAACACTATGAGATAGACAATTTACACAATTTGGTGAGGATGACCCAAGATCCAAAAAAAAAAAAATGATGTGTTTATACTGAAATTATGTCATTCCAAGATAAAATTGCATGATAGAATCAGTGCTTGCCGAAGCCAATATCAGGGGCTCGAGATCACTATGTCTACATTTGTAATATTATGACAGGACTGTTGGCGAAATCTGCTACTTGGGCCGAAAGGAAACTGCCCGACTTGCGGGCTTACATCTTTAGGGACTACCAGAGTCGGGTCCGGGTTTACGTAAAAGATTGTCGTGTGATCAGGTGCTTGTATGTTGTATTATTGATAATGAGCCCACAAGAGATTAGACATGTTTCCATCCAAAAACCTAATCTATCTAGTGGTGGTACCCAATTATCTTATAAATTCATTATTATTTTCTCATATGGCTAATGTGGGATCTAACTCCCCTTCTCACGCGTAATGCGTTAAGGGCACATCACCCTGACTTTCATACCATGCTGAATATATTGTAATGTTGTGAGTGGACCGTAGGCGAAGTCGGCGACTAGAGCCGAGAGGGGACTGCCGGATTGCGGGCTTACGTTGTGAGGGACTATTGGAGACAGATCCGGATTTATGTTAGATAGTATCGTGTGGTTAGGCCTACAAGAGTACTAGACCCATTTCCACTCAAAAGTCTAAGCTATCAGATAATGGTACATGATTTATCTTATAAATTCATTATTATTTTCTCATATGACCGATGTGGGATCTAACAACAAAGAAGCCAGAAAGGGTTTTATTCAGTAACCTCGTAGATATATTCCTTATATTCCCCAAAGGTTTTTAAAAGCGTTGTTTACGTGCTCTGGATCTTCTTCTTGAAAGGCAAATGTAACAGCCGATTCATGAACATATCGTCGAATTTAAACTTCAGAATCCTATTTCCGGCATTTCGTTTATGCAAAGTGCACTCGAATTTTAGATTATGGTGTATTTTACACAGCAGATTATAGTGTTGGTTAGTAAAGTCCACCGTAGTATTATACTACACACATCATAACTTTACAGTATGTTTAGTAAAGTCTTTAATTTAAAATATCTCGGATGACATCAACTTTACGAGAGAGTATTGTGTGTCAGTACTGATGTGGTGTAATAAACCAATAAGATTCAATCATTTTAAGTTTTTTAATAAATTCCTAAAAGTAAAATATCAACTGTAAAAATAATTGAATTCTATATTAGTCTGTGATGCCACGTCATCACTATTACATAATATACCTGTTACATACAAGAGTTTCTTCAATTTTATGATCAATTTTACAACCATTTACTCATTCACCAAACGTTACAATCATCTTTATATTTTTCAAAATGTCACATTATCACATTTTGGTCCAAGTACCCAATAAAATTTACAACGATTTAAACTTTCGCGCAGACTTTACATTTCTGTAGTATTACAATTCTCAAAGCAAACCTCATTAATCAAACTCCATATTGGTTTGCTCCACCGATCTTGGACAATTACTTTCACCAACTCTGATCACAACCTTATGCTCCAAAATTACTTATGTTTGGCAAGCAGTATTGCTCATTTTACTTGGTATTAGATCCCACGTCGATCAGATAAAATAATAATCTTGGATTTATATGATAATTTGATATAACAATTTAATAGTTTAGACTTTTAGATGAAAACGAATTCAATCTCTTAATATTTTTTTTTATAAAATCCTAAAAACAAAAAATAAACCATAGAAATAACTTAATTCTATATTGATTTGTGACATCATGTCATCACTGTCACGTAATATACCCGTTACATGTAAAGTTTTCTCCACTTTTACGATGAGTTTTACAGCCATTTACTCATTCACCGAACTTTACAACCATCTTAATATTTTTCAAAATGTCACAAATCACATTTTTGTCCAAGTAACGTAAGCCAGCAAATTTGGCAGTGCACTCTCGGCCTAGTCTCTGATTTCGCCAACGATTTACTTGCCATAATACATAATTCAACACTTGGTTTCCAAATGTTCTGTATAAATTAAATTGATTGAGCGTACCGTAGTTGGCAAAAATTCACCTCGTATTCTTACTCGGAGAAGTGTTCCATCAGCTCTTTTTATGGTAGAAAAAATTCATTGCTGTCACGAACTGATGGATGGATAGAGGAGAGGAGAATATATAAAGGAGTAAGACCGTAACCAGAAGGGGGATCAGCATGTTTATTGCAGGAACATATTGCAAAAACAATTTAGCACTTCCACGACAAATTTATTCATTAAATGGATACCTCTCGTACCTTATCCTGCAATCCTTTAATTCAACTTGTCCCCCGTACCTTAAACTGCAGATTTCAGCTATTTCGAACATTGCTGAGTGCATGCAATCTTCACAGTCCTGGAACGAAAGCTTCCCATTGCAAGCTCCATGCCCATAGGCAACTTCATCTGACGATGGAGATTCGTCGTAGTAATCATAACCGTTCCTCGGTGTCTGAACCCACACATCATTGAGGACGAAAACTCGGTTTCGGTCGAAAGCCCCGCCGGACACGAACTTACCAGGGTTGCAAAGCGATTTAACGAGAGTTGTATCCGGAGATGCTCTTGCACCGATGATGCAAAGGAAAAGTAGCCCTGCTATCAAAGCAAGGAGCCTTCCTGCTGTGGCCATTGTTGATCGGTTGTCGTGGACGTGTTGATGCGATATGCCTTTAGAGCATATATATAGGAAAGTCTCGTCATCTACAAAGAATATTTGGCCGTTATCATCTCTTTTTTTTTTTTTTTTTTTCTAATTCGGACGTTATCATTGGTTTGCCGTCCCCGGTTCTTCATCCATTAGTAATAATATAATATTGAGAAACTTTTTATGATCCAATCACTTAACCATTCAGCAATTATGATTCAAATTATATATATATATATAAAGGAAACTAATAGCTTGCAACCATTTTTCCTTCCCATTTAACGGTTCAGCGATTGAGTTGTATTAACGTTAACATTGTAGCTTATTGTTGCTCTTCTAAGGTAAATTAACCTGCTGAAAGACGAATATCCATCATCCCTCTCATAATTAACTATAATTGATTGTTTGAAATAGTAGACGTTTTTCCCCCTAAATAAGATATCGGGTTCAAATATTATAAATGGAGAATTTGCCATGGGAAAACTTTACCCCTTAGTGGGCTCTCTTGGTTCGAACTGGATTATTCAAGAATCTTTGGGCTTCTATATACCACTGTTTGAAATCGGAAAAAAAAAATAGTAGTACAAGACTCTAACATATAATCTAGTTCTGAGTTCAAATCTTACCATCATATGCCTATTTATTTTTATTTATTTTCTACTATTGTATTATGTTCGTGAGTCCCCTTATCATTGAAAAATTTATTATGGCTAGTGTGTTAAAAATGGTTGGATCGAGGGAAATAGAGAAAGGATAGGGAAGGAAAATTTATATGATGTTTTCAAGAAAATTTTTATATAGTCCAATTTTCTTTTGACGAATAAAAAGATAAGAAATTATACTTGTAGAAATAGCGACGGCCATCTCCTAATGTTGGCTCTGGCAGGCACCAATTCTTATTTTCCATAAATTAAAAAAAAGTAATTACATAATATTTGAGCTTTCGTTTTCAACTATGAATATATATCAATTGAACTAAATAATTAATAATAATATGGACCTCGTCACTAACACCATCAAAGTCCAGTATAATTCAAGAAACCGGTGTTCGTCAAAGGTCAAGATCAACAGTCCATTTTACAAGTAATGCTTACAACGTAACCCAAACATGAGATCTTAACTTCAACAAACCACATGGAAGTGAGTTTTGAGCCACCGAACCACCGCCCTTTACACTATCAATTCTTATCATGCAATTCTATCTTGGGATGACATGATTTCTAGTGCAAACACATATGATTTTATATGAGCATTGGGTCGACAGCACCTAGTCGCACAATTGCTTGAATTCGCTATCTCATGGTGTTAAGAGGGCCTCAAGGGTGTGATCTGATGACTTTTCCTAATTACTCATAGCTTGGTTAATCAGAAAACCTTGAAGAAACTATCTGTGTTTTTGGCTAATAAATGGTTTATATCCTCTTGAGAACTGAATCCCATATTAATTGAGTTGAAGCAATAAATTTAGATTTATAAGAGCATTAAATACCATTACCTATTAACTTTGATTTTTAGATGGAAATAGACTCAATTTTTTGTGGGCATAGATGGAAGATTTTATATGTAAAAGAGCAAGCAGGACAAAGTGCAAATCACGTTGTCACATGAGAGTGAATATTAAAAATTGAATCCTATATTGATCAAGTTAAAAAAATAAATTTAAATTTATAAAATAATCGGATATAATTACTAATAACTTATACTTTTAGGTTGATATTGATGAAATCTCCTGTAAATCCAGTGGCCCGTAGTGAGCTTAATTTGGTTGAAGTGCACGTGCATTTACACATGACGGCCGCCCAGGGAAAATATCGTGTGTAACGGTACTATGGGTCAACAATATGAGAGAGTCTTCCACGTAATGATTATACCACGTGGCATGTATAATGAGCTAGTGCGTGTTAAATACGTCATGTGACATGTACAATCTGTCAGATATTTGTGACTATTTTCTTAATATAGTAAATAATTATTAACTCATAATATATATGATATGATATACCTGTTACTTATAAGACTCTTCCTGGCATTGGATGATGCTGCAAGAAATGTCATAGTAAGTCCGGCAACTCTGTATGTTTGCCTTGTCAGTTACCGGGAGAAGATCCAAAGTCATTGTCTTCAAAAATATTTGATTGTCCGGCATTTTTATCTTTTGCAAGGCACAAATCCGTTGCTTTCTTTGGGGGAAAAAAAAACGAGGCCAGTACAATCTCCGGATATCCATAAAAAGTAAGCATATTCCTCCAAGGACGTCGATGATAGATGTTCAACCTAGGAGATTAGTACTGTGTCGTGTCTAAACGTGTCCGGGTTAGAAACTCCGATAATCTGGATATGACACATTTATTTTTCGTATCTAAACGGGCTTGTGTCTAAAAGGTCGTGTTAAAACCGTATCTAAATCGGGTTGATCCATTTAATGAGAAATTTTGACAATATATAATTATACGCTAATAACACATGATGTGATTACTAAAAGAATAATATTTATTGATAATTAGTATAATAAATAAGTAAGATTAATCAATTATTGATCATATAACATCATTTTTAACAATAATGATATATGTAATGCATGTAATATTTTATATATCATAAAATTTTCATATATAAATGTAGTAAATGAGTCAATATATATAAAAATAGTGAGTACATCTAATAAACGTGTTTAAATGTGTAGTGTCGTGTCGTGTCATATAAGTTCAAACCCAGTTAAACACGTTTATTTATCGTGTCTGTACGGGTTCGTGTCTAAATAGGCTTGACCTAAACCCGCCTAACTCCATGTCGTGTCGTGTCGGGTTATTGTATCATGTCAAAAATTGCTAGGCTTAATTAGTACTCTCCTGAAAACAATGAAATAAAAATAAATAGAACGAGTTTAATAGAACAAAACTAGGCTGCAGCAAGTATTATGTAAGTAATTATTAATTATATAGACGATTATAGAATCATATTATTTTTATTTTAAAAATAATATTTTCTAATAATATCATTAATTTTTATAGAACGTACCACAACTAAACGAGTCAATATAAACTAGATAATTAGAAAAGCAAAATCGGAGAGTAGTTGTTACTTTAAGTGGTAGTTGTAATTTTAAAAGTGATTTTATAACGTCAATCAGTTCAATAATTTTTTATTAGTTAAAATATATACGGGTACCGGCGCTTTAAGAGGTTCAAAAGTGCGACCAACTCCTCCAATAAAATATTACTAGACTGACCACTTGTACTTTGTATGGGTTGTTAATCATATAATTAATTAGCGAGAGGGTTGTTGAGACGGAAAATGTGTGACGAGGATGGAATAAATCAGCCTGTAGAAAAAAATAGGGATGGATGGATGAAATGAGGGAAGTAATAACTACTCCAAATTACTTGAAACAATAGTAAACAGCTTAGGAATGTTATATAGTGTAAACCAAAATAGAGGGTAGTCTGGAAAATGTTAAAGGAGACCAAAACTCGTATGCATGGCTTATATGTAATAGCGATATAGATGTCATTGCATGCATAGAGAGTTGTTCCTTTTAGGTGATGTTTGTTTTCATATAAAGTTTTAATTTTACAGGCTATTTAATTTGTCTTGAGGAGGATGTGTCGCAACCCATATTAATCGAGTTCGAAATGCGCTTGAATATTTAAGTTATAAAAAAGTTTCAATCTTACATGAAAAATAACTATTTTACATTCTAGATTACATTATTTGGATACAGAATAAAGTGTATTTTGAATTTCCAAGATCTCAGTCACTTTACGGGCCCATAAATTTTGGTGGTAAAACTTTTACAAAGTAAAAGATGGAATTCCTCTTTTACATGGGACCCACCTCTAAGATTAAAACAACCGCAATATCGGGACCTACCTCAAACCATGCTCTGCTCAAAACCCACTTGAAGGGCTGGGTATTTTTGCAATATTAATCATTGTAATATTATATTTTATCTACATTCTTTACAACCCTAAAAAATTTATCAAATGCAATAGTTTCATATTATAATCTATTTTTATATAAAATAAAACTTTTCATATAATCTAACGATGTTCCGAATGAAATGCCCCCTTATAGTCAATTTAGAGACTAAGATGAAATGTAGTTGAAAGAAGTGGTGGAATGAGTTGATGGAGTCCTCATTCCATCAAATTTAGTTCAAAAAAAAAAAAAGAAACTTATCAAATAAAATGCACATCACAAGTTCTTGAAAGTGCAATTAAATAAAAAATAAAATGAGAGGATGAACCACTCGTTGTATTCCATTTCGTACAGCCCATGCATACCAAACAAAACCTAAATGATTTTATAAATTTAGGATTTTCTGGAGAGAATACCGGGACAACAGCAGCTGAAATGATCTGAGTAAACACACCCATTCAGAATCTATTCAAATGAAAAGCTAGTCTCAGTGTGTCCCACATTTCCCCGCTTTAATCAGTAATGCTTAGCCATGGTACTTCCTCCAGTCGGCGAAATAGGAATGACAATTTGAATTTCTAGCTTGAATATGCCTAGCAGGATCCCTATAGAAAATGCATGAATTAGAGATTCGAGAGAGAGTGCCCCACATTTCATTTATACAGTCGGTAGATTGTTTTTAGGTGCATCGCTTGGTGATTGAATATGCCTAGCAGGATCCTTATAGAAAATGCATGAAAATACATTGTTTTCCTGTTTCATAATTATTAATCAATTGAGCTTTGCTTGTGATGCACCATCTATTATTTAAGCTTAAGGTTGTGATTTGGATCCTTCCCTCTTTTTCTCTTTTACCTTTTTTTCAAAAATTTTTTAATTAAACGAAAATATTGGAAAAAGAAAGTTTGCTTGAGTGGAGATTTGAACCCAAATGCACCACCTTAAGCTTGTCTTTGATACAAAGGAATGAAATGGAATTCACAAAGTAAAACGCAAAAATTTGAGAGCATTTGTCTTATCTTTGATACAAAGGAATGAAATGGAATTCGCAAAGTAAAATGCAAAAATTTGAGAGCATTTGTGTGTTTTACATTAACTTTAAGGATGGGAAGGATTGGATTTGACATAAATTTGACAAGAGTGGTGGAGTGAACAATCATGAAATATTTTGAAGCAATGTCCATTCCACCATTTTTAGTAAAACACTTAATTATAAAAGAGTTTATACACATTTTATTTTCATAACGAGGAGTTTATTCTCTTCGGATCCTTAAACAACCCTCATTCCCATGAATCCAAGTAAGATCATGCGCAAAGCACGTGTATGAATGGTCTCACCACAAGTTACATGTTCAAGGGGGAATCAAATCTCTGACATCATGAATTTAACATTAGTTGTACACTCGCTCTATCAACTTGAGCTAGTCCTTAGGGATTATCTATGCATAAATTTTAATAACACACCACATAAAAATCTAGAATGAAAGAGAAAATTCATTCCATTCCATTCCTTTCTTTTCTATTTACATTTGGTAGGATGGAATGGATTGGAAGGGAATGAAATGACCAAAAAGGAATGAAATCCTACCTTCTCTTATTTTGTATCATCTTTAGTTTTAACTGATTAAATAAGAAATAAAAAATAATTTTACTAATTATCCCATTGATAATTATTTGACGGATTACAATAAACTATATTAAAATGCGTCGGTTCCAAGTCTTTTCTTCGGCCCGTTCCGTTTCATAATATTATATATTGTAATTGTATATTTTAAAAATCTTTTTTATTTGTTTTATGGTAACTTTTGTATTAGTAAAATGAATTTTTATTAAAATTGTATAAATTTTACTATATTAATTGTGTTATTATGAATATGTCAATTATTTTATATTAATATGCTTATATTTAATATAATATCAATACTTATATACTAAAAGAGAGCTTTAGCAACCCTCTTAGAAAGAGTGGAGTGAATTTCCTGCTCTCGATCATTTAAGGGAAATAGAGTGAATTTCCTACTCGCAGCTCTCTAAGGAAGAGTAGGATGAATTACATATTCTCAAACCTTTAATAGATATTATATTTCTTTTTATCTTCAGTTTTTTATTTCTAATGTTTCTCACAAATTTTAATATTTTTTCATTTACACTCTTCTTATCATTTACCCATTTCTTGTATCTCTTTCTAGATGAACATTCTATGATAAAAAAATTTATACATGAGAGATAAAATAATGGTATACTGGAAAATATTCTTTGTTTTTAAAGCAATAATGGTATACTAGAAAATATTCTTTGTTTTTAAAGCATCATTTATGCTAAATTTTAAATATTTTTATATAAGAGGATACAACTTTAAAAAAGTACAGTTATATAAATATGCCAATATTATAAAATAAAAAGAATATCAATTTGGAGATTTTGCATATTATCGCTCATAATATTTCTTTGGTTGGACATATTATTATAATTATGATAAAATTGGAGTTTAGTAAACTTATTTATTAATATGGCATAAAAATTATTTATATAAGAATCGTGTCACAACTTTTATCCTATATATTTTTCTATAATTACATTAGCTCTATATAATTTGTGAGCTTAATAATATTAATAAATGATATAATATATTATTGAAAATAAATAAATGTCATTATTTATCTAAAAATATATAAAAACATTAATATATAATTTATTATTAAAATTTTTTATTTTGGCTATAAAAATAAAACTTATAGATTTTATTTTTATTCCAGATTTGATTCTGTGGGTATAGTAAGAAAATAAGCTTCTCTCCTTTATAATCCTCCATTAATGTAAACGAAATGAAAATATTTGTTAACAAATATCTACAAAGGAAATTAGTATCTTCAATTCCCTTTGCTATGTAATCTCTACACAAAACAAACGATCTCTTAACATAATTAACTAGACTTCAATACAATAGATTATTAATATATTGTTTATGGGAAAGTGATAAATATTATATTTATGTCCTAATTTTCAATATATATTATGTCTATACTAGTTTATAATCATACAAATAATAAGATATCTTTTACCTTAATCCGCAGCGTAGCGCGAGTTTCTAAGCTGGTATTATTATAAAATAGGATGGGTTGGAGTAAAGACCCTATTATATATAAAACTAGTATCGATGCCTGCGCTTCGCTGCAGGGTGATAGCAGATGTTTAGCAACGTAAATATTTCGCAGTAGTAATTACATATGAATTGATAGTCATTGTACTTGAGAGCAATCATTTTATATTTAACAAAAGTAAATTGCATACAACACCTAACATTCTTACTAGAACATGTGCGTGCTACCAATTTTTTATATCCAGTTATTGTAGGTATAAAAATAGTAGCGAGTCCTAAAAATAAAGTCGTTGACTGTCTATCTTACATAAGTAATCATAGTAAATACAAAAGACTTGTGTTGCAACTTCCATAAGCTGATATATCAAGCGGTGAGATGCTGAATTGGACGGATCAAAGGCTGATATATCCTTGAACTTGGATGGTCTAGGCTTCAATCTTTCTAGGCTTCAATCTTTCTTTTCCTTTTGAGAATCCTATTAGTGGTTGAGGAAGAACAATGTTAAAATGATTGCAAGTAATGGATGTAAGTAATTTAAATTTGAATAAATTAGTCAGGAAAGAAAGAAATGTAACATGCATATCCTGTTGCTTCTTCGATACCGGTCCTTCAAGGTCAACTTGGTTGGTTGTTCTATATTTGTCAGAAGTGTGCTAGGACCACTAACTTCATTTGAAAGGGGATAATGTTATAGAAAAATTGCATTTGTAAAAAATGGCAATAGAAAAGCCAGCAATTTTGGTGATGGGAAAGAGGTAACCTAAATCATTATATCGTTATGTGCTTGACTCTTGAATTGTAGCACTTTTCTCTGCTGTGCCTGTCTCCATCTCCTCCATAGCCACCTCTACCAACCCTGTTGATCAAATAATTGGTCTCATGACGATTGATTCTAAAAAAACCCTATAATTGGATCAATTAATTTGAACTCATCCCAACTACATAGTTTTCGAAACCCAAACTCCAAAAATGTTTCCCATGTAAGAAAGATGAGAATGAGTACTTAGACCTATTTACACAACATATAAGAATTGAGTCCGAGAGACCTTTTTATAAAATCTAGCTAGAAGTTTAAGAAACCGTTTGAATGTAATAAATTTATATGTGAAGTTAAATGAACTGAGGTGCACAAATTTTAGAATTATGATTGCATCAATGGCTGCATCCAAGTCGAAGATTGTGCATTATAGCCAACGGGATCCATAATGAACACGAATAATTACTCAGGAAACTAAAACAAAATAGTCTTTCACGCTTCAGTGAAATTTAGTTGCAAATTTTCATATCCTATTATTCAGCTCAGTTTGCAATAATGTTATAGAGCAAGGAAAACAAACTATCATTGCCTGAGGGAAGATGCGTGACAGGACTAACTACTATACATTCGAGGCAAAATTTGCTCATAAAATAGGAATAAAATACGAAAATAGGAATAAAATGCACACCCATGACAAAACACACACCTCGGGGCTGATTTTTTTTTTTTTTGCCATAGCAACACTAATTATATAACCACTTATTTTTTAATCTGGCAACAAAAAGAAAAATTAGAAATCAAAAGTAATGCTATAAAATCAGAAAAACTGAATGGATGAATGGGATATACTATCGAAAAGGCTGCTAGCAGAATGGGTTATAGAAGGATATTCATAAGAGAAATAGGCATCTCCTCTGTTGTTTCCGTTTTTCGTCAGTGTCGATATTCATATTCCATGGCTGCTGGTCTTTCTAGCCACACTCTTGCTTGATTCTTCCTACCTGCAAAAGAGCCAACAAATCATCCTATTTGTTGGACAACTTCGAGAATTTTTATATAAATTTTTTTGAATAATGTCAGTGAAATAATGCTGAGTTATTAAGAATTGCAATACAGCGAAAAGGAACTAAATAAGTGGACATACAAATATTTGCAACATTCACCAGTCTCGGGAAGAGAGAACATCTGAATTTTTATTTTCCGGCGAGCAGTAGATGGACAGAAGACAACACCAATGCAAATAATCATATTAAGAGAAGAAATGGAAGATTTACTTGTCTAATTCCTCCAAAAAGATCCTTCAACTCATCTACTATTACATCTGGTGGTGTATAGATCTTGGACTTGAGCCTGAGTGTAAGTGCAGTAGCTGTCAATTGCTGGAAAGGCCGAAAGGGAGGCCTAATTCATATGATGATGTGAAAAAGTGGAAAGTTAAAAGATACTGAAAGGTGTAGAAGCAAATTGCATTTGTTTATACCTCCATATGTTTTGCATTATACGCAATTATGCAGTTAGAAAAAAGAAGAAAATATTAGGAGGGTTGACCTCTTATTGTTCTCCAAAAGAAGGTGCTCTTTCAACTGAATGACAATTTGGTTAACAATGGTACGATTGACGAAGAAGGCACCCTGCAAGAAGCAATTTTTGGAACTGTTCAACTCAAATATTTTCATATTAAACTCAGAAAAAATATATGATGCTAAAAATAAAAAAATTATTTGTACTTATTAGATTAGCATGCTAAAAAAGGAAGATCATCAGAACCTTATTTGGTAAAAGAAACTTTAGAGAAGGATAAATCAATAATACCGTACCCACATGCAAAAACTGAAATGCAGAAGCTACCATCGAATTGCGTATGTGCACTTAGCTTTGATTATAGCTCTTTTATTACAAGTATACATATCAAATGAATAATATAATGAATAAGTACAAGATTGTTATCATGAGGACTCAAACGCATTGGTTTCACTAAACAATAGAATCCTAATAGTTAAGGGTGAAAGTGGTCAGGCCGGGTGTTTTCTATCCAAATGGTCGGGTCCCGAATTTTTTCCAGTCAATTTTTCAAATATAAAAACTATACCGATAACTATTTAGAGAATGAAAAATCAACTATGAATGGGTGCAATTTTTCTTGTGATTTTTCAGGCCCCATATTCAAATAAAATAACAAATTAAATACAAAAACTATAAAATAAAATTCGTCATAATGAATAAAAAACTAATAATTGTAAATATTTGATTGGTACACAAGGTAAAATTCATTATAATAAACTGCAGGCTTACTTCCATATAGAGTAGTAATTCTCCATGCAATTTAAATTTTCTCATAATCTAACATTATTTAAATCTAGAGGTGTAAACGAGTCGAACCCAAATATATCATGTTCAAACTCAACTTCTTTAGCATTTTGTGAGCTCGGCCCTGGGCTCGAGTTTGGATACAAAATATTTAAAACTCAAGCTCGACTCATTATAATAAAAGAATGCTTACTGAACCTATACTAGCTAGTGAGGAGGAGGATGTAAGGCGAGCGCTGGGCATGTGTGTTGATTCTCAATGATGAGGTAGATTTACGATGAGAAGGACAATTGATTACGACTAGAAACTTCGTAAGTAAGAATGGAAGAGAAGAAGGGTTTTAAGTGGGAATTGAGAAAGGGAGACACTAGAATTAATTTTCTTTATTTTCTTAAAATAATAATTACAATTATAATATTAAAAGCTCGTTTAGCTCGTGAGTTTTTCCTATGGCATATTGCTTGGCTTGGAGTGCCTCGTTTAAATGGCGAGCTCAAACTCGTTAAAATCAAGTTGAATTTGAACTTTTATAAAATTGGACCCGAGCAATTTACTAATAATCTCATCTCATTTCCACTCCTTCTCCAACTTAATGCCCTATATCTTAATTTCAGATTCCATAATTAAATCTTTTAGCAAAAAGAAGAGAGGAAAATTCACTTGATCTTAAGAAAGTTCTATTGCTTTTATTTATTAATTCCAGGGCCTATAAATATATAACTGTTAGTAATTGGGGAATTCAATTGCGCTTAATTCTAGTATTGTTAGATTATATCGAATATTAAAAATGCTTGAAAAATTCAAATATAGTAATCATTTTGGAAAATGTTCATGAAATTATGGTGTTTGAAAAAAAAAAATATAATTTTTTATTGTAAAATTTGATACCTATAGTGAAATGGTTGTAATAGTGATAGTAAAGTTGATATGATTGAACAATACCATGTATTTTGGATGTTAACACTTTACTAGCAAAATTACAAAATTTTAACCTAATTTCTAATTACACTGAACTTTACAAACAAACGCTATCACGTGTGGGGTAGAGTGCCTTGCAATATCATATTACATCCCATTTCGCGTAAGAACAAACAGCCCTAGTATTAGATTTCGGTGAAAATGATGCTCTGACTCGGATTCTATATTACTTGAACCTAAATGTGTGCTCGCTTAAATCCAAACTCAATATCTTTAATTGAGGAAAATTCATCTTATCGCCTAGACCACAACCCTACGTCTTTACTAAGCTGAGGTTAAGTTACCGGATTTTTTTCATTGTGAAAGAGAAATAATTTAAGGCAAGGCCCAGGAATGGAATACCTCAAAATTGGAAAAGGTCAATCGTTTCAAGGCTTAATTCAATGGCTAAGCACCAATTTGATCGAAGTTAAAAATTGAGCGGAACCATAAATTCAATTTGAAAAGATTCTCACTAATCCATTTCAAAATCGAAATTGTATTACGAGGAAAAAACCAAACCAATTCTAACAATTTTTTTTTATTTTGATGAACCAGGATAAATAGATTTTATTTTCAAATAAAAAATATTATTTTTCTGTGAAAGAATTAATCCTTGTGTATAATTTTTTCTATCATTTGCACATTTTCATAACAATTTTTCTGATTAAATTCCGGTCTACCATCAAAGACATCATTCAAAGATAACAGCAACTCCCGGCCAACAAAATAAAAGTATAATATAATCAGATTTTTTTCGTAACAATTAAATTATATATAAAATTTGATAGAAAATTGATGTCCTAAGGGATTTAAAGGAGAACTAAATATAAACCAAGTTAAACATAATATAAACTTACGGCAAATTAAGAGTCATGACCAGCAAAGTCTAGAATAGGAATCTTAAACCCTAAAAAGATTCACATTAAAACTAGAAAGAAAAATAATCAATCACTAGCCCAAAAATATCTGGTTCCGATTTATAATCCTCCCCTTGCTAATGGATCTAGAACTTGACCTGTAAACAGCACAATCCCGGTATTTTCTTCGCATATAAGGAACATAAACGGGTGATCCGCGACGAAGTCAAGGAGATGATGCTCTATTCTCTGCATACAGCGGACCCCTTGGGCACATGCCGAAAATGCAGCAGCTTCAGTTCCCTTCTCATCGATCTCGATAACAGCCTTCTGGATCATGTTGGGCATGCGAAGATCATCAGCCAGAGCCGGACCAAGTTCAGCCATCTCGGTGATGCATGGCAGCACCAGACCCATCTTGGACAGCATACTTGAAGCACTGAGCCGGAGAGATATCTTAAACTTGGGGATTCTCAATTTTTTCACTCCTGCCATGTGCCGAGGCCTGTGCCGGTCAAGGAACCCGGTTTCTGAGCAGGCTCGGTCCACCAGAGCCGGCAGCCCGTCCGTCGCATCTGGTAGGAGGAAGTACATACGGAAACGGCGTTCTTCATCAATGCTGCACCTGTTGTAATCAAGGGCAAGGATTTTAAACCCATCGTGAATGGAGATCCACCTGTGTCCACTGCCTCTCATGAAGGGAACACGGATGGAGCTCCCGTCAAGACGATGGAAGTCATCACACTTCGTAGCCAACCGCTCGAACTGACTATGCCAGGCAGCTTTGAAATAGAGTACATTCGCGAGTATTATTAAAGTTTGCCTGCTGATCTTACCGGGAAAGAGGGCGTCCTTGATAAGGCCATTGGTCTCCTCCTCAGCCCATGCATTCACCTCCTCCAGTGCTTCTTCAGGCTGCAAATAAGAAAACAGCGCCGAGCCAGTGAGCCTAAGAAATGGCCCAGCCAGAGGTTGCTTTGGTCAAGACTGAATATTATTATAATAGACCTCAAAATAAATTGAGCTCATTCATACCTAAAAAATCTAATAGCTTGTTTGGATTGAAGGATTTGGAGTGTAAGAATTTGGACGGATAGTATAATCTCTTGTTTTGATAAATTATTAGGAAGGATTTGAAGAAATTTGGAGGCATTTACAATTCCTCCAAACCTTAATTTTGTATTTCCTTCGATTTGGAGGGATTTGGAGGAATTTGAAGGGATAACAAATTTTTAGATAAAAAATAGTCATGGTAGCTTCTTAAAATAAATCCTAGGCATGCAATAATTCCGCATCTTATAGTTACACAACCACGCCCGTCTTCCCCTGCTCAATCACCATCAAGCCACCACCAAGTCGTAAGCCGCACCCACCGAGCCTCCCAAGAGCACCACGAAATTATAACTTTGTTCGGAGTTTCAAGACTATCATGAAGCCATTGTGTCTCCCACACGCCTTTCTCCCACTCGATTGGTCCTCTAAATTAAAGGAGTAAAATAGTCAAATTAATTTTTTTATCCCTCCAAATCCCTACTCCAATAATAATATTCAATGGGTAATTTGAAGGAATAACTTATCCCTTTAAATGTCTCCAAATACTTCCTCTCCAAATTCCTCAATCCAAAAAAATTGTAATTAATTAAAAGACGGTACCTCAATTCTCTTATAAATTTAGAATTATTTTTTAATATTATCTATGTGGAATTTGACGATACAAAATCAATCTACGTCACAAGAGTACGGGATATAAGCAAAATTAACCTTGTTTTCAAAATCAAGGTTGTTAGTACCGGCCTGGTACACCATATCCATCACGGCCTTGAATGCGGGCTTGAAAGTGAGTGACTTATCGATCCAAACCCCGTTCGCTGCGGTCAGCCTCGGGCCTTTGGAGTTGGTAAGGTGGTTGACAAAAAGGGCTCCGAGGATCTGAGAGGCAAAGGCATGGAGTTTGGTGGTGGAAGGCACCTTGAGGAACGACAGCAGCCGCTCCCTTTCCGGCCCAGCCGTCCCGGCAGCCAGCATGCTCAGAAGCACGTGAAGGGAGAGAGGGGAGAAGACGGCGTTCGAGCCGGCTGCCTGTCCCAACAGCAATTGCCTTGTCAGCCGAAGAGCAACATCAGTCTGGGTCTGGACCAACTCTTTGATGCCGTCCATCGCAGCCATTCTTCTACCATCTTGTTGAATGACGGGTACTAAAAGAAGAATTGGTGTGTAATTTTCAAGATATGGAGATAATAATCAAAGAATGAAGAAGGCCAGGAAAGTTTTTGTTGTCAAGATATCAAAAACGTTATTTGCAATCTCACATTATATAAATGTATATATGTATATATGAATGTACATGTATGCCAGTGAAAACAAGAATAGCTATGGGAGTACGAACCCATCCACCCAACCTGCCCCGTGACTCGTTACGGGTCAGATCAAGCCGACCTGCACAAGGCGTGCCTGACCCGACATGCCTTGTTTCAAATCCTGCAATTTCATATAAAGTCCAAAAAAAGAAGCTAATTTGTACAATTCCGTATTATTATGAAGAGAAGACAGTTGTTTTACCAACAAAGAGGCATGCCATTCATGGAGATTCAAGTACAGGCAAAGAAGACAAAAAGACTCGAACTTTCCTGGATTTCTCACCAAAACCACCACAAGAAACTTACCACGTGCCGGCTCTACGCTGTGGCAACAGAAAGCTCTGGAAGTATAGCACGCCTGCACTGGTGAGACATTGAAAGATTCGGGCGCTGTCGCAGAGTCGAGGAGAGACGTGAGGGAGCAACCGTGAAGGAGAGAGCGACTGAGGGAGAGAGCTCTACTGAGAAACAGCGACCGAGCGAGGGAGAGAGGTGCCATGTCTGAGAGATAGGGAAAGGAGGGTGGGGGTAGATTGACTGCCAGCGGAGTCTAGGGCTTGGTTAAGGAATGCGAGTAAAAAGAATTAATGTATTAAAAGTTTGGGAAAATTACCTGAAAATTAGGCATATTAACATAAAACGATACAAAATTACTATGCGCTTACCACATCATTCATCCTTCTGTCAGATTTTTTCAATTTTTCCCCCTTTTCCTTCTTCAAGTTTTTCTCGGTTGCAGATTTATGTAAATCTAAACTAATTTTTTTATTTAGTTAAATTATTTCCTATTTAGGTAAAATATCTTAACTTATATTGATCGTGACTATTTTTAATTTAAATATCGGTCGATTTGATTTGTTTCCATATAAAGTCATCCATGCACGTGGAAATCAATTTTCCTATTTAAACAAATTATTTTCCTATTTAGTTAAAATCACTTTCTTTATATATATTAGACACGGACCCATACTACGCATGAAAAAAAGTAAAAAATTAAATGTCAAATTATTGAAATGAGACCATATAATTATATCATTTATAGTTTATTTCAATTTAATTTATTTAAAATTCACTTATTTACTACTCTCAATTTTTATCATTATAATATATAAATTTTACATTTTCATTTTTACAATTTTAAATTATTCTTTCAAAACACGTGACAGATTTTGTTGCTCAACTTATATATAAAAAGTGATATGAAGTAAGATAAGATAATCTAAATAGTTAAAGAAAGATTTTTCCTACTGTGATCGTAGATTTTGAGTGAGAGAAAAATTATTAAAATTATTATTTTACCCTTAATTTGAAAATTATATAGAAGTCATAAATTTTAATATATAAGTTAGATTAAGGGTAAATATGGAAAATGAAAAAAAACCAAACCTCCCAAACATTTGCATATAATAGATAGATATATATCATTGTTATCTTTATTTAATTTTCCTAATTTCCTTTCTTATTAGCTATTTTCTATTTGTCACTCACTCTCCCTTTCTCGTTGCCATGTTTGCTCTTTGCCCATTTCCTCTCTTTCTTCTAATTTGACCGGCCATAATAGATCAGATGACCATCTATTACCGTCAATATTTCTCTATGTTCCCTTTTCTCATAGAATGTCTTGCTATTATTTTTATATATAAATAATCCCTACTTGAACATAATTTTTCACAGAAGAATAATTCAAAAATGATTTAATTCAGAATTATTTCACGTCATTAAATATTGGTCAACCCTTGCAGTGAACCTCAGGACATTGCATTAGTTGGAATTATAGGTCAATCATTTTGTACTTACATCTTATTGATGGATATGATCTTTATTTTGTTTGCGATTGATGCTCTAATCTTATTGTGAGTAATATATTGGGATGATGGGTTGTTAATTTTGTAAATACATCTTATAAATGGATATGATGTTCATTCTGTAAATAACCCATCGAAGTGATGAAAGTTTAGTATTATTCAAAATCGTGAAAAAGTTTCATATATGTTGCATTTTTCAATCAGTTTGACATTTTTTTAAAACTATGTTATGATTAATGAGATTTTTCGAAAAAAATAAAAATCAAAGGATTAATTGCTAGTTACAAATAAAGCACTTCTCTTTTCAATTCATTAAAAAAATAATTACTTGAAGTTCGTGATCTAATTTACTATTGAAAGTTCATGATATAATTTTACCATTTGCTGAAAGTTCATAATATAATTTAAATATTTGTTAGAAGTTTGTATTTTTTTAGGTTCTTATCCTAAAACAAAATGCTATGCCTAGCACTATATCAGCTTTGTTAGTGCTATGTCAGCTCCTTTAGAGCCACGTTAGTGCCATCATTTGCCTAGTCACTCCCATGTGACGTATGGTGCTAACGGACTCAAAGTTCGTGATTTTGCATGCCATATTTAAAGTTTTTAATATAATTTGGTCATTCGCTAAAAGTTCGTGTCTTTTGAAGTAAATATCCCTAAAAGTTACCCAATTTATCTATTTTTTAAACAAGCTTTTCAAATTTAAAAAATTAAAGTGTTTGCAAATTAAACTAGTCATTAGATTCTACATGTACAATCTAGAATCCACTTAGAATTTAAAATTTTTAAATTTCCCATCAGTTTTAGATTATCCTTTAATGTGGGATCCATAAGAAATGAATATTTTTATCAACTGTAAGCCACTTTCGATCAAAAAAAAACCAATGACGAGCCCTTCAATTTGATATCCATTTATAGATCACCGCCATCAATGTTGACGACAGCTTCACCATTGGTTGGAAGATTCTTCACGTTTTCACTTCACTTTGTCTACCGTCTTCAATTGGATCTTTTTGATTGCGTTTTGAGGTCTCCTCGCCCTTTTAACTTATTTGGAAATCTGCTATTTTCGTATCATCTAACAAAACGTTACTAACGATTTTATTTGTAGTTGATCATGTGCTAATTGTCTCTTGCTCGAAGCCCCAGCTCCTGCTCATTTGGGTAGGTTTCCCAATCTCTTTGAAATTAATAGAGGTAGACTAGTTGCTTTCCCTGATCAATTGGTAGTTATGTTTGGTCAATTTTTAAGCTGTTGAGATCAGTATGAGCAGTACTTGTTACTAGATCAGAATCTATACCCTTTTAGCTGTTCATAATTTTATAAGATCATTGTAACTGTTATGCTACACTGTCCAGGCTCTTGTTATGCACGCATATGCTTGATTGATTGCATAAATATCATGAAATAGTCAAATTAGAACCTATCCAATTATTGTATATGGATTGAATTCCTTTGAATTTGATATAGAATCTAGCTTCGTCCTTTTTGCCCTTTGAGGTAACTATACTCTTTTAAGTAAAACAATATGTTTGTGGGAGCGAGCACGTTCTGAGGACTGATTTGATCATGAAATTTTATGGTGTTCTATTGGCATTTTTTTTAATAAATGTGTTCTATTGACATGTTAACCTCTCTAATGGCTGCCCAGATTCCTTAATCGTGATGCACATTCTCTTAGAACATTCTGTAACTCAAAATTTTGATATTATTTCCAGAATTTGCTTCTAACAACAGGGTCACCCGCTTTAGATTAAAAAAAGGATTCTTAACTTTCTAGTTGACATAATATATGTAACATTCTTATGAGAAAGGATTCTTGATTTGTAGGAAACATTCTTGTGAGATGATATAGGAGTTGCTGCAAGAGAAATCAACAAGTGGTGAACTTTATTTAGAGATGGATGATCTTTCTATGAATGGAAAGATGCAAGTGGATACAAAAATCTGAAGTCCTAACTACAAGATACCTAGAGAGGAAAAATGTCCTCCAAAATTCATTGAAGCTCAATGTCTTTTCTCTTTGTTTTAGTGATGTTATTTGTTACAATATATAGACCTTTTGTAATAAAAAATGTCATGAGAGTGTCATATGAAAGAACGCAATACATATACAAAATTTGGTGTTGATGGATATTTTGTGCTTGCATTGCTATCGTTCCATTCTTATTTCTCATCAAATTATTTTTGCTCTTATTAGATTATTTAATTAAAGCCATAGTACATCTTATGAAATAAAAATGAAAATTGCTATAAGTAGGCAATCTCAAATGACATAATACGACATCTCAACCTAATTTGAGTTTCATAAACAAAGTAAACTAAAAATGAGAGTTAAAATTCGTCATCCTCATGACTAAAGTATTACATTTTGTCCTATCTAAATAATAGTGACCAAAAGTATCATTTGGAAGTACACTACCTAATTCAAGTTCAATAAGTGAACCAAGATTTAATATTATGCTACTGCTTAAGACTTCTAGTAATGCTCTATCATATTCCTTATTGTTATTGTCAGTTTTTTGTTGGAGCACGTGATGCATTTGTGAATTGACATTGAAATGAGTAAATTGATTAACCCGTCCCCGAGAGATGCGCTGTACATCAACTTCATCATTTTCTAATTTTGTACATCAATTCCGTCCTTCTGAACATCAATTAGGTCCGCTGAACATCAATCGCATCCTTCTGAACATCAATTTGGTCCGCTGAACATCAATCGCATCCTTCTGAACATCAATTTGGTCCGCTGAACATCAATTTGGTCCGCTGAACATCAATTTGGTCAGCTGAACATCAATTTGGTCCGCTGAACATCAATTTCGTCCGCTGAACATCAATTCAGTCCTCCTGAACATCAATATCGTCCTTAATGAACATCAATATCGTCCTTCCTTAGCGAAATGTTAACGTCGTTACTCTTTGAAACTTCTCATTTTCATTTAGGTCCTTGACAGATTGAAATTTGAAGGTTGAAGGAGTAATTGACTAATTAGTCCCTTAGAAATTATATGTACATTAAGTTAGTACTTTTCTAATTTTGTACATCAATGTAGTCCATTTTTTCTAAATTTGCAGATCATCACAATTTTTGAGGATTTTTAAATGTGATAACTTAAAAACTGTCCAACGAAATCAAGTATTGTAAAATCCTACGGGTTCCTAGAATTATGGGTAATCTATGATGTGGAGAATTTAATTAAAGAAGGCATTAATGATGAACTTAATCTTTCTCTCTCTAACTTGATGAATATATAAAGATATCAATAAACAATTCAATATCATCTCTTTCTGTGAAAAGTATATGAGCTACCTTTCACGAGCAAACATTCATACAAGTTACATCTCTCTCTTTGAGCTCCTTTCAAGCATTATACGAGTCATATCTTAATCTTTCGCTATCCCTTTCGTGAGAAAGAGGTGGTAGTGATTGAGAAAGAAAGGGAAATGAACATGATAGGGAAAAATGTGAGAATGATGTGTGCATGTGTATTAAGGAGGAGAGAGAGAGAGAGGGGTTGGGATGATGTGTGGTAGAGAGAGAAGTGGGAATGATGGGGTAGAGAGGTAATAGTGATTGGAGACGAAAGATAAACGAGAAAGATGGGGAGAGAAGTGGGATAATAATATGTGTGAATTTATATTAGAGGATAGAGACATATATGAGTGATGTGGGATAGAGAGGGGTAAAAATAATGTGGGGTGGAGTTATGAGGAGAAGAAAGAGAGAGAGGGGGGAGGGAGATGAGAAGAATATATGTGCATGTGTGTTAAGAGAATGGTGTGAATGATGGAGGAGAGGGGGAAAAGAGTAGATGAGAAAAAGAGAGGATGGGAAGAATGTGCATGAGAAGGGAGAGAGATGGGGGAGAGAGATATATATACATATACGTGTGTGCATATGTTTTGAGATAGAGGTGAAAATGGGGGAGAAGGGAAAGAATAAATACGAGAGAGAAGATAGAGAAAGAGATAGATATATATTTATGTGTGTGTGTGTGTGTGTGTGTGTGTGTGTGTGTGTGTGTGTGTTGAGACCTGAGAGAGGAATGGGAATGGGGAGAAGGGGGACAGGGGGGACAGGGGAGGAGGGAGGAGGGGAGAGAGAGAGAGTGGGGAAGAAGGGGGAGGGAGGGAGGGAGGGAGGAGAGAGAGAAAAGGGGGAGGAGTGGGAATGGGGGGAAGAAGGCAAGGAGGGGAAGGAAGAGAGAGAGACGTTTTTGATGTTCAATAATCACCCAAGGATGAAGGACCAAATGAATGGATGTATCAAATATAAGTGGAAGGACGTTTTTGATGTTCAATGATTTTTCCGTCAAAAACAGACGGCTTTTAGGGACGGAAGGACCTGTACGATGTACAATAAGGATATATATGATGTTCAAAATAATTAAGGACTGAATTGATGTTCGGAAGGACAGAATTGATGTTCAGAAGGACGAGATTGATGTTCAGAAGGACGAGATTGATGTTCAGAAGGACTGAACTGATGTTCAGAAGGGGACTGAACTGATGTTCAGAAGGACTGAATTGATGTTCAGAAGGACGAAATTGATGTTCAGCGGACCAAATTGATGTTCAGAAGGATGTGATTGATGTTCAGCGGACCAAATTGATGTTCAGGAGGACCCAATTAATGTTCAGAAGGACAATTGATGTACAAAATTAGAAAAGGATGAAGTTGATGTACAGTGCATCTCTCAGGGACGGACTAATCAATTTACTCCATTGAAATCTAACCATGAAACTTGTTCAAATAGGTTCTCTAGGCATCTAGATCAATCAAGAATACATAATAAATTAATTATTAGCCACAAGGTCTATCAACCCGTCCATAACACATTTTCTTGGGCATAATAAAAATAAAAGCTTTGCACTCATCCACGTCTGCTCCAAATTTCCCATAATTTTAAAAAATAATTTCTCAAAAACTAGTATTATGTAAAATAAGTAATCAATTGGAGTATCACATACGTGAACTTAAGTAGTGTCAGTTTCACAAATTTTAATAATATCGTAACTTTCCTTATTCTTGTCATAACTTAATAGACAAGGCACTTAATACTTTCAGTGGTATTTTCCATGATAGCTCTTCTAGGCCTCCTTCGAATTTGAGGTACGTAAAAAAATATTTTAATAAATGTGACCACCATTTAATAAGTTCAATACATCTGTAGAACTCGAAAATTTACAACCAATCTTAAATTTATATCTCACTTATTTGATATTAGATGTCCAAGGAAATATGGTATTAAAGATTTGGATAAATTAAATTTCACAATTTTCTCGATACATATATACATGACATGTGTCATTGGAAAATATTCAGTAATCTACAGTAAAATATCCGTGGCTAACTGATACATTTAATATTATTTGGAATAAACGAATACAATTTTAGATAAAATATGTAATATCATATGCAGATTACAGTATATTATATCAATAGAGAATTTGGAGGTTATGTGATACCTCCATTTTGAGGAAATTATCTACAAATAAAATTAAATAAATAACCATAATATCAATATGGACGATCAACATCAACTCTAATCGACCAATTAGAGGCAAACACAAGAATTGACACATTAGCTCCCTTACTCTATAAATAGAGAATTAATCATCAGAAATAGAAGAAGAATATAAAAGAAGGTGCCAAACCCTTAAAAAACTTTGCCGACTTGAAGACATTCGGAAAATTTCATGTGGACTCAACAGATCAAGCCTGCAAACCCTGTTGATGCAACATCGATTGACAAAACGCTGCTCTAGCCCTCGCTCGAACCGCAAGTCGGACCCGGCATATCAAGCTCACAAGCCTTATCGATTCCACCGCCAGCTTCTAACCAAGATTAAGCTACTCTAGCCCTCTACTAAGAATATACTATTTCAGTCTCGCTCGAGCAGATCCATCGGATTAAGCCCAAAGGCCTCGGTGGATCCACAATCTCCTTCGATCGAGAACAAGTCAACGGCCCTCGCTTGAGAATTCAACGGATTCATCGAATCAAGCCCAAAGGCTTCCTTGGATCCACAATCTCCTTTGACCGAGAACAAGTCAATGGCCCTCCCTTGAAACTTCAGTGGACCGTCGAATCAAGCCCAAAGGCCCCGGTGGATCCACAGTCTCGAGAACAAACCAATGACCCTCGCTTGAGACCAAGTGCGCAAAAGAGAATTGGAAGATCTTTTCTGTATTATCGTTTACAGATTTTCCTACTAGACTATACAAGTTTTATTTGTTGCTTACTTTTCATGCCTATGTTTGCAGACTCGAAATTTACCCTGCACAACATATGTAACTATTAAATAATTTTGACTAAGGCTGATGGGCTAGCAAATGATCAGTATATCAAATATTTTTTGTTGGTGTTCATGTGAGGCTAATTTAAGATACTAGGTCTATAATTCATTGAATTTGAAAAGGATTCTCAATTTTCTAGTTGGCATAGCATATGTAGCATCCTTATGAGAAAAGGATTCTCAATTTACAAGAAGCATTCTTAAGAAATTAATATAGGAATTGATGAAGCGATGAAGTTTACATTGAAGATATTTTCTTTCTATATATTGGAAGATGTAAGTAGATACAAATTTGAAAGTGTTAGCTACAAGATACAGAGTGAGGAAAAATGTCTTTCGAATTCACTGAAGCTTGGTATATTTTTAATTTGTTTTAGTGATATTATTTTTTATTATGTATGGCCTATCTATAACAAAAGAATGGTACGAGGGTGTCACAATAAATAATGTAACAGAGATACAAAATTTGATGTCAATTGATATCTCATGCTTGTATGGCTATTGTTGCTCATCAAATTATCTTTGTTCTTATCCAGTTATTTAAGTACAATCATAATATATATGCTGTGAAATAAAGATGGGAATTGCAATAAGAGAGCAATCAAATGATATAATGCTTCAACCATACATCTCAACTTATTTGAGTTTCATAAATAAATTCAAATCAAAATAAGAGTTAAAATTCATCATTGATTTGACTAAAATATGACATTCATCCTATCCAAATATAGTGACCAAAAGTATTATTTAGAAATACACTACCTAATTCAAGCTTAATAAGTGACCAGGGATCCAATGCAATGTGATAAATACAATCTAACCAAATAACCATATATTTATTTTGTCTATATATCAAACTCAAAAGAGACCAATCAACTATGGTTTTATTGATGATGGTGTTGTTGAAGACTTTAAAGTTTGCTCTCCTGTGTTTTCTATAATTGTTGTTTTGAAAGATCATGTGATGCACTCGTGAATGCTTGAAGCCTGCCCTTGTAACTTGTTCGAATAGGTTCTTCAAGATCTATATTAATCAAGAACTATATTAATCAAGAATATACAATAAAAATAATTATTAGCTTCAACATCTATCAAATCCTCCATATCACCTCTTCTTTATCCAATTCTGTGAAAATAAAATCATTGCATTCATTCTTGTCTACTTTAGATTTTCCATCATTTTAAAAAATAATTTCTCAAAGACTATCATAAGTATTGAGTTAAATAAATAGCAAACTGAAGGATCACTTATATGAATTTATGTAGTGCCTGTTTCAGGACTTATAATAATACCATAACCCATCCTTATTTTTATTGTATCTTTATAAATAACTCTCTTAATGCTTTTATTGGTACTTGTCATCATAGCTCTTCTAGGCTTCCTTCAAATTAGAGACACATGGTGAAGAAAATTTTAGTAAATTAAACCACCATTGTACATTGCACATAAATTGTGTTATCTCAAGTTTTTGATTGATCCTTGAACCCATTTCCTGATCTAGATTAGTTGTCATATTCATATAGAACTATAAACAAAGAATAATAATCTTTCCAAAAAAAGCACGTAACAGTTCATATTTACTTGATTTTTGACATTATAATTTTACTTGCTTGCATCTCATATATGACTTGCTCATTGGTGGTTAACTCAATATTCTTGCATAAGTTTGTAGCGACAAACAGTTGGCATTGTTGTAGGATCACTTTACTTGGCCTTTCCCTCTTCCTTACCTTAAAATAACAAAAGTTTACTATGATAGTTTAATACTCATATCTCGTAAATAAATGCAAAATAAGATATATCTTATAGGATTATTCAAACTTAATGGTGGCTCGTGTTATTTCAATTTGTAGGTCGTCTTATTGTGTCTAAACCCTTTGCATAACTGACAGTATACTTCTCTACGATTTCTACTAGATACCTTGAGATTAGGCTCTTCTTCCTCCTTACCCTTCCTTTTCATTTTCTTCGGCCTCCTAGGTTATTTCTTCACTTCTAAGGATATTGTCTATGCATTTGAACATTTACCCACATTCTTTGCGGATTTAGGGGGCAATAATAGTTGCTTATATCTTTTAGGTAGAACTCCATGAAGAACTCATCAATATAATCATTCAGCACCCTCTTCGTTCAATTGATACATGGTATAACACGCCCGCAAGGGAAGCCACTAAGATCCCAAATTTTGCATCAACAAGTTTTCCCTTCAAATATACTATAGGTCTATTAGATCTTTCTTCAACCTAAAAGTTCATATCTCCGGCATCGTTGTGGATGTTATAGCTATTATTTATCCCGTTCTTCCTCTAAGATCTTCTTGACTTCGGGAATATTTTATCAATATAATTCAACATTAGGTCTCTCTTCTTTGATATACTCTCCATGATAGTAGTTCTAATATGCTTCAACATATCAATCAATGGCTTGGCCCTAGCCTTAAGAATGTAATTGTTGAAATTCATACAAAAATTAGTGCTTATGACATTAGACTTAGGCCATGCATTGATGAGCATTTTACAAAATTTTTTCACCCTGAATTTCATAAAATCTTAATAGGCCACCTCTGATAAAATTTTATCACATCTAAAGTTTCACGAAAATTTACTCCGATGGTACTTCTTGCTACACTCCATAACGGATTCTTTAGCACATCTATTGCACTTCTTTTTTGAATCTGAATAAATATTCCTTGCATAATTTGTGTGCTTAGTACGAGGCCATAATTTTCTAATAACATTTTCAAATCCCAAAAATAAAATAAAAATTATAGTTAGTCAATGTCTATTATAACAATTGTAGAAATATTTAGAAAAGAAGTTTCATTTGTCATACCCTTTTTTCTAGTCACTAATTATTATCCAACCATATCCCTCATCAACCCCATGGTCATCTATTAGAAGCTGAAGGAACCAACGTCCATACATTTCATTTTCACCTTTGATGACTACCACCAATATGAGAAACATTTGGCTGTTCTCGTTCTGATGCATAATACTTAATAGTTGTACCCTAGATGAGTTTTCAAACAACATCCAATCAAGACCTATAACGAGTCTACTCAGTTGTAGGGGAATTCTTATGGAGGACTAACTAAAATTGACTCCCTTTATTGACCCTTTTTAATTGCTCCATATATAATGACAACATGTTATAATGATTAGTCAAGGAACCCATGATCATCTAAGTAACAAGTGCCCTAGCTCGATAGCAGGTGTTCTTATTGATGCTTATCGCAAAATTTTCATTCATGTCTCACATCATTTCCATAACACTCCAATTAAGATTGAATTAAAATCGGTTCAAATATTGTTTCGACCAATCACCTATATGTAGCTATCTTATTTCTCGAGGGCCTAGAATATGAGTGTTCTCCATCATAGAACCTCACAACAAAAGCACATAAATATTGTGTCCAACTACCATAGATCTTTTTTAGCAAAAAATAAAAGAAAAACTATCATGGAACCTCCATTGATAATATTCAACAGTTTTCACCTCCATCCTTTACTTAGCATTCTTTAATCATCGAATAGGATGCCCTTTGACAATCAAATATTGTTGCACTGCATGCTTGAATTGCAAACGTGAATCAAATAACATGTCCTTCCTAAACATCACATTTTGACAGATGACTTTGGACTTCTATGACTTTTTCATAAATTCCACTACTTGGTATTGATAATGTCATATCTACCTCATTCGTTAAAGTGCTAGTGGTGTCATTCTTCTCCATTTTTGAGAGCTCTTCCACTTGCATCTCAATTCTGTTGGTAGACACTTCATCCTCTTTGGCGTATGTAGGGCCATTAATGTTGCTTGGAGGACCCATGGGAGGTATATCAACAAATCATGTCCTCTACAATCAAGGGGTGATTGAAAGGGTTCCTTGTCCATAGTAGACATTCCTCACCCCTCTTGATTGATTGTGTATTGTAGTGCGAACTCCATAGTTGCCTCAAATTTGCATAATTTCTCCTCTATCTTGTTCATATTGTCTTCAATGGAGCATCCTGGTTGTTGTTGAAAGTATAAATTATTATTCCACTCTGATTGCTAATTTTGTTGATATTCCCACTCATTATCGTAGGAAGCTCCCAACCCTAAATCACACATATCATAAGAGGCATTATTCCAAGCATTGTGAGCAATATGATTCATCAGCTCAATATAATTGGGTAGATGAAATTTTCTACAATAACCACAAGAGATGCAATAGTTTTGTATGAATCCATTATAACAGGCAATAATTGAATCTTTAAGAGGTCTGCCTAACCAATTGGAATCTTCTTCTTTACTTTCTGAAAAGATTGATTTAAGAACTATCAAAAGCTAAAATTAAAATAAATGTCACAAGAGAAAGAAAGTAATAAAAAAAATAAAGCCAAGAAAATAATACAAAGAAAGAAGAAGAAACATATGTTACGACTGAAAGTTTGAAAAATAGAAAGAATAAAAACTTGGTTGAGGAACAACCACTTTGTATTGAGGTTAGTAGAGAGGTTGGAAAAAGAGTCTCCAGCAATAGCGCCAAAAAACTTATTGTGTAAATAAGATAGCACGTAAATATATGTATCACAAGTAAATAATAAAGGCTGAGTAGAGTATCGTTGCCACGAGAACTCTTCCAATCCACTATAAGTACTAAAATTAGCACGATCGTATTCCAGCCAAGTCCAGCAAATAATGAGAGCAGAAAGTAATTAGGAAAGTAAGTAATCAAACTGGAAAGTAAGTAATCAATTAAAGGCTCTTAGAGTTCACAACTTCCCTTATTTTACTATTATGCTAAGTCTATCTCTCATACAATTAAATCCACTATGTTATTAACTAGGGTTCTAGGGTTTCTCCACTACCTTTTTACGCACATCTCAATATTGCAAGAATGTACCTAAACAGAAAATACTAACCCACCTTTTCTCTAGGTGAATAGTATTGAAAGGCAATTAAACCAACCCTAATTAGCTATCTATGGTGTTCACTATCTCTCGATACGCTCACTCGAATAGCTTCAACTCTCGGTGTAAGTTAACCTAGACTATGTACTCTCTAAAGTGATTTTGATTTCCTCTCTCAAGACTCCTCTCAATCTTAAGATCATTCTAGTGGGTGATCAAGTTAAAAGAAACCATAAAGTACGAGATATTCGCAATAACACCTACCTCCATAGAGCATACACTCGAGAGAATAAAACTTAAATTCAAAACAGCAAATAGGTTTCATTGATCCCCCTAGCAATTTAGAGATTCACTTCAACATAAAAATAAAATATGCAAGAGTCAAAAGAGTGAACAGCATCTTGAAAACAAAGAAAGAGAAAGCATATAGAAAACTCATGATCATGAAGAACGCAAATCTCTTGATTGCTCCTCCAACAAGCATTAAGCACATTCCTCTATTCTTGCTTCAAGTTGTTGCTCTTCTTTGCTCTTGAACTCGTCCAAATATGGTGAAAAATTGTGTAGAACTTGTGTCCCAAGCTGTTGAAGGAATTGAAATCTACCATGATACTTCTCAATCTCAAACTTTCCCTCTAGAGTGCTGCATAATATTTCAAGTATTTGAGTACATTCTTCCTTGTTTCCAGGGCATTAATTGCTATAATAAGTGTGGAATATTTCTGGAAACTTTTCTAGATTGTTCGGGTCAAGAAAAGTAAGTTTCCTATTTTGAAGCCGCATGAAAAACATGGGATGCCTAGTGACCGTGGTCTAACTCCTTTATTCAACAATTTCCTTTTTTGGAAACACGTGACCCTGTAGACCATGGTTGCCTCTCTCTGTTTCCCATCTGAGCTATAGTTTCCTCTTTCAGGAGATTGATTGATGTTCCTTTGGTTTCTTGCACAGTAAATCGCTCCCCGTAGTGTCTAATTCAGATTAAGATTCTAAAATGGGATATTTAACTCCCACAAATGAAATGAAATACAATTAACCTTTAAATATATGGAAAATAGCCTAAAACTTGAATGATCTAAGTTGAGAATGGGCAAGAAATTCATACAAATTACAATATCAATACAGATACTTGAAAAAGGTCACCTATCAATGTAATATGACCTAGGAGCTAAATTTGCAATACGTGGCATACTCACTATTATTCCTCATCCATTGTCTTCATGAATTTCAGTGCTAGTGAGCTTTCAGCCAGGAGGCGAGGTTGCAACTCCAATATCCTGTCGCTTGAATCACAATGCCCCTAAGGCCATATTTACCAGAGTCGGGATGTTGGAGTTAAGGAAGTTTTGAAGTAGAATATCTTCATGTTGTGTTCCTTTGACATTCATCGACCCTAAGACTTTTCGCTTGATTTTTCAAATTTCATTATCTAAAAAAACTATAAATCGATAAACTGTCTCAGCCCTTACCACTTCCAATTTTCTGATCCTCTAAAAAGACTTGAAAAGGAGAAGCATGCTGATCGCATGCAACACATAATCATGTAAGTACACCAACATTCATAAAAATGTTGAGAAATAACAAGGATGGATTTAGGGGGTACGGGATGGTTGTTTCATTGAATTTGGAAAATTTGATGAAATATTGGGTATATTTTAACGATTTTACCTATTTTTAGTTAATTTTATAATATTTTGCTCATTAAGTCAATTTCATTTGAATTTCGCCCCTTTAGATAACTCTCCCTTAAGTTTCGCCCACTTAAACAATATTTTTGAATCCGCACCTCAAAATTAACACACACGGTGAAAGTTTAATATCTTATTAAAAGCGAAGTCCACAATGGTAGTAGCAGCATTACTTTAATGACTTTAATAGAAGAAAATGGGAGAATCATGGAAAATTATGTGTTCTTTAATCGTACTCTAATACCACGTGTTATAAGTTTTCTTTTCTTTTCTTTTTTTGTTTAAGATCTTGAACCGGATAATTTCATTGTACAATAATTAGAGGAAAACAAAATTAATATTTGTTCCACTGTTGAATTGATTGGAAATTGGGAGAATCTCTTTGGTTTTAGGTTTTATTGATATTTTAGATGGAGATAAACTACTGATATCTTGGGATCGACAGGACCGATTTTCTAATTAGTCTTTTTCATGGTCTGTCTATCTCTATTATTTAAGAAAATCCAAAATAATTTTGACCTCATTTTCAAATTTTGAAAATGCTCTCAATCAAATTTAGTTTATAATTAGTCAAATTTAATTTAAAATAAAATAATAGAATATATGAAAATTATTTTTAATCTTTTTTATAATTTCAGTATATTTATATATTTTATTAATTTATTATATTATGTTAACTTTTTGCAATTCACTTAATTGTTTTTCACGATTCTCTTAATTACATAATCTCCTTTCAGTCTTTTAAAATTCTCAAACTCCTTTCGAGGTTGGCAACTTCCACAAAAAATCTACTTTATTCATTAAAAACTCTTCCAATTCCACGATTCTACTTCATTTTTACCTAATTTGAACAACTACTTTATTTTATCTAGCTACTTTAACCTTAAATTTTATTTCTTTAAGCAATTCTATATTTCCTTGAACAATTCTATATTTCCTTGGTCACCTTAAATTTTTATCCTAAAATGTAAAATTGATAATTTTGTACGTAGCACGAGTCACCCTCTAGTACTATTATATGCAAACGTTAGAGGATTTGGTGTCTTTTTCATTTTCCATATTTGTCCTCAATTTAATTTGCATGTTTAAAATTTATGACATGCACCTGCTTTATAAAGTCTTATACGTTAAGGGTAAAATAATAATTTTAGTCTTTTTCCTCCTCACTCCATATCCATGATGTTAATAGCAAAAATCTTTTAGTAACTGCTCAAATTCCTCCATCTCACTCCATATCTACAGTTTTAGTAGTAAAAGCGAGTTCCCTTTTTTGAATGAATGATCAGAAAGTATAAGACGGCAACGGTGAAGTTACATAATATACTGAACACTAATGACAATTCAGAATACTGTACTTATTGTTGTAAGATAACCAATTTCAAATCAATTAAATTGCAAGACGTTATAAATAAACAAGCTAATTGTATGAGCTCATCTCAATATCCTACTTTTGTTTATATTTTTTCTTTCTGTTGGGAGTACCGGTTCGTTTCTAGTCACCTTTTGCCAAAGTTTATAGTTCTTAGAAAATATTTGTTTTATTCACCAATAAGAATAAAACACATCATAATTATTAAGTTGTAAAATCTTTTAACTAAATAAAATAGAATGATAAAAAAATAAAGTTATGTTAGTGGCTTATGTGGATCTAAAAAAACATATTAATAATAGGATACATGTGGAAATAAATTAATTTTCCGGGTAGTTTGATTCTTCTTTACCCTAAATAAAAGTTTCAGTTTAGTATTCGACTAAAAAATTTATAATTGCATAAGTCTTACCCTATGATGAACAGGCCAAAATAACCATGAGCAATTGCGACAGTGGACTGGCCTAACTTGTACCTACATTCAGGGACAAATTCGGATGTTACAATATGGAGCAAAATAAGATAATTCATCAAAATTACAAGTAAAATCAGTAAAAATTGTGTAGAGCTTTATAAGTTTTTCTAGGGGGCGATAGTTCACGCTCCCAAATCGATCCCCGCCTGCATTTGTCGGGGCACATTGGATTTTTAAATGTCAGAGGGCACACATAAAAATAATATACTAGAAAAGTTTTATTTATTAATGCACGATTACATTAGGATCAACAAATTGAAATAGTCCCAATTTTAATGCACATACGTGACATCATGACACAGGACAAATGTAATCGACGTATATTTGCAAGCATATGAGGACCGGAAACCGAATGCAGGAGTATCGGCCACTGACGGAATCAATCCCATCGGACACTGACAGAAACGCTCGTATCTGTCCTCTTACTATATGTTGCATGTGTATCTTATACGGCTTAAATACGCACCATCTATGAAGCCAAGAGTTCCACAATTCTTCTTTTTTCCAAAATCTTTTTTTGGAGGGGGATTAAATCTCTTTTTTCGGTAATAAAGGAGATCCATGTGTCTAATATAATGATAGAAAATAAAGAGAAATAAAGAAGCACGTAATTCTCACAGTGAAGATCAAGCTCATGACTTCTTAATTATGAGTCGGAGTTTTGTACGACTGCACCGGAACGACTTCATGAGGGGAATAAATTAATTGGCTCTTTAGGATTCGCATAGTGAAGGTGCCTAGTAGACGTAAAAATAATGGACAGTGAGTGCCACTTCACGGCCTTTCAAGAATATTCCATTCTAGAGAGTTGGCTTTGTCGATTAGTAACCATTGTCGTATTGTCTCTATTTAATGGAATGAAATAGAGAAATTTACAATTGTGAGAGTTTTACTTGTTAGTTGATCGATTCGATATGAGTATGATTAATCGATATCTATCAGCCTTCTAGATATCGAATGGTAAATATCAAAAGAAATATAACAAGATTGATTACTAGGTAGGAAGTAATCTCAAAGCATTAACAAGGGTTGAATTCTCACTAGGCGTTTTGTATGTCTGTATTTTTCTTCCTTCTGTCTCCCTGTTAGACTCGTAAATCCCTTCATGACGAAAATATTTATATGTAATTAACAGTTTACTAACATGAGTTAGTTAAGATAATAAGATATTTCTTTCCTTTAAATAAGATATTGGATTGACTCTTCTACAAAGAGAGATCCATGACCTCTTAACTGGCAACTGGACTATTGTGATTTAGTACATTTACCTAGAAGGCAACTATTGCGCTGATCGGTTGCCAAATTTGGCACTGCAAGCGGATACTGATGTTCATACACTCCGGGCTATGCCACCTCGGTTAAATTCACTGTTCCTTGATGATTGGTACGGGGTTGTTTCACCCTCGTCTTTGTTCTGCTTGAATTTTAATTTATTGCATCGGGCTCCGTCCCTGTTTCCTACCCAAAAAAAGTAAGGTATCGGTTTCAAGTTTATTAACAGAGAAAATTGATAATGAAAGAGTTTTATTTATTTAACAGATCGATCAAGTGACTTGAATATAGATTAATTGGGATCTATTAAATTTCTAGATATCACATGATAGATATTGAAAAAATAAACAACTAGAGTGCTCTCAAACAAATCGAAAAGAATGTTTAAACATGAGGTCTAGAAATCACCGCAAGTAAAATAAACTATCAGAGATCTGATGTTTTTATTGTCCTCCAAGATAAGCTCTCGGCAAAACCGATGTCTGAAAAAGCCCACCTTATAAATTCCGAACAATTTGAGGTTCTCCGACTAACATATCAAAGAAAACAGCTGGGAAGGAGAATCTGAGGGGATCATGGCTGCCAATTTCGGCTACGTCCTCGCTGTCTTAATCGCTTTATTTTTCATTCTGAACTCCGTGATCGGGGATCCGAACACGGGAATGGTGTACATAGCCTGCAGCAATGATCAATTCGATCCGCAGGACCCATTCCTGAAGAGCTTGAATTACGTTCTCACAGATGTGGTGTCTCACACGGCAACCCATGGATATGACTATTACAGCACTTCCCCCTGGGAGGACGCAAAGGCCTACGCCCACGCAGCTTGTAACGGCGCGATTCCGAATGCGGACTGTGGTGCCTGCGTCAGCGTCGTATATGCGAAATTAATAAATATCTGTGCTTTCAGATTTGGAGGCCAGCTTCAGGTTCAAGACTGCAGGGTAAGGTACGAGAGGTACCCATTCACAGAATAAAAGAAATATGAAGCACTATAAGGTGCCCGAATATTAGATTAGATTTCCGCACGTGCAAAATTAATAAGCTGAGTTAGTCTAAACTCACTGAAGTTTCGAGGATGACTCCATTTTGTGGAAACTTCTACCGTCCTTTAGAGTGGAAGTCTCCTGTCCGTTGGATGAGGGAAATGGGTTTTAGAAGATAACCACAACCCAAATCTGACGAACATGAAGGTAATCGAAACGTATCTTTAAAGGATGATAGGAATTTCGGTGGTATTTCATTTCTGTTGGTTGTGTTATTCCTTCTTATCAGCCCAAAATGTGTGAAATTTATTGAGATTGACTTTGTCAAGCAAATCTGGAACATCCGTGCATTCGTTTTACTGGGTGTCTGGTATATTGATGCTGCCATTGTCTTTGTCTTTCTCCTCTCTCTTATGCAAACTTTGTCTGGATTCAATTATGTTGTGAGGGATTATAATTTATTAATAGTGCAAGAAGAATATCTCAGCTAGAGAACTTTTGTAAATATTCACATAATTTATTCAAGTAATATCGTAGTATTAGGATTGACCGGGCCTGAACTTCTTATATTTTTTATGGTGCCCAGACCGTGCTCTATCTAAGATCAATTTCTAAATTTTCGACCCGGATTCTATCTGGAACATAAAAGATATAATAGTGCCCGAGCATCCTATTGGAATCTGTTTATTATTTTTCTTTTACCTTTATAATATAAGTTATCTCGATGTTTTTCATACATTTAATAATTTTAAATAATCATATTCAATATATTTTTATGATAATTAATATTTTACAAAGTTATGTTATTATAATCAAATACAGTATAATTTTAGGTATATTTATAACTTATTCAATCATTATTTATTGCTAATTTCTTAGTTATAATGACATTTTAGACATGATAAGCTTGTCAAATATATATAATTAATGTATCAAATGAAATTCATCGAGCTAGTAATACAAAAATTCAAATAATTCAAAAATTGAGATTAAAACGAGAAAGTTTTTAATGATTGAAATTAATCTCTCAATTAAGTTAACAGGCTACGATTTCAGGCACCTACGCACTAGAACATGAAACGACCGGCTCCTTATTTGGTTACCCAGAATCTATCCGAATTTTACAGAGATATAGCTAGAACCTACCTAGTGGAGTAGGTTTCTATTGATTCAGGGTATAACCGCACACACACCTAACTAGAATATGTAAACAGGGTGCATTAATTTATCAGGAAAATACAAAATAAAGATTAAGAGCATAAATCTTAAACGTGACGTCAACAATGCTATTCGTTCGACATGTTCATTAAACGATAGTGATATCAACCCTTTGTTCAATAGATCTGTCAATATAAGATTGGTGCCAACGTGCTCGATTGACAATTTTGATTTCGACTTCACGTATTTAGCACCCTCTTAATACTTGTGGTCGTAGAAATGAACACTGCTACGACATGGTAATAATAAATTTTCAATAATTTGACGTCACCGTCAACAAGTCCAAGTCCTGAAATAAAAGTTAGACGAACACAATCCATTTTATAGTGGCATCAAAGTACGCCACAAATCCAAATAAATTTGGCATCAAGAAAAGAAAAATTGTTCAAGTTTATTTGATTAATAAAAATTAAGAAAATAATGTATTAATCTAAATGATTAGTATGGTTTCCATGAGATGAATCTTCAGTATCATTTACTTAAAAAAAAAAAGGCCTTTTTCCTCAGTTCATCATCGGCGAACCTTGACATTAATTACATGATTGTCACTCCTAATATTTGTAGATAATCATGTCACCTTCCAAATAATCTCTGATTCACGCATGTGTTTGCAATCTTCCGTCTACTATAAAGTGGTTCTTATTGGATCTTTTTAATCCGACTAATATCGTTGAATAATATATCATTGATCGAGTATCTGTGCTATTCTAACAATTGGCCCAGTTAAGCAATCTATTTAAGCTCAAAAAATGGACCTTATTGACACTTGTAAAGTGTGAGGACTACTATGCAAATATCAAAAGGTAATTTCTAATTCTATGATGGGCGGAGTTAGAAATAAATAGATCATTGAGTACTAATGTGCAATTGAGAGGTAATGGTCTCTAGTCAGTATATAAATCCGATTCTTCTGATATCTTATTAGTTAGTCGAATCAGAGAGAAATGCATGGTCTCTTATCTCTTAGGAGACTGTGTAGACCCAAAAGATCTAAACTCAAAATTTGGCTTCATGACTACCACTATGAACTCATGTCATGTATGCTTCCTTTTATATTTATATTCAATCTCTTGATTATATTAACATGTATGATCTTGGAATTTTATTCGGTTTCAAAATCCTTTAGTTCTGGCTACGAGGAGAAATGATGGAATTGTCAATCTGTGCCAGTTTATTTAAGAACTTTGTATCAAAATAAATAGTGCTTTTATACTCATCACATTAGGTATGTACTGTTACAAGAATTTGTTGATCGAACAATTTAGCACTACATTACACTACTAGAGATATGCCAAAAATATGATGCAACAAGGTATACAGCAAGGTCCAGTTGTATCCCATTGTTGGAAAGGAAGATTCAAGGATGAGCAAGGAACCCATCGGGCACCAGAAAAGGAGTTTGAGATGGAGGAAGCAGGTAGAGAAAGTGTGTCGTGACAAATGAGAGTAGTAAGCTCACAGGTGAGGAGTATCATAGCATACTGTCACGGCACCGCGAACAAAATGTTAAGAGAATATGGATGTCTTGGTTAGTGATTTTTGGGGTGTTTTGATTGTTTCCTTTCCTAGTGGAATTTCCTTTTAACAAATAAGTACTCTATCGTATCTTGTGAGATATATCTTAGAATTATAAATATGTTTAGTCTGTTACTTGTAAAAGATGTCAGATTATTGTGAAATTATGAGTTTGGCTTGTCGATACCATTGTGGGAGGTGGGAGAGTTGATTTTGTATTTCACTTTGAGATAATGGCTTCATCTAGGCCGGTTTAGCCCGTGGACACATGAACTATTATGATTCTGAACCATGCATATTGAGTACGTGGTTTTATCATCATTTCTATCAGTATTCATTGCTTGTTACTCTTAGGAGTTCAGTTCTGAATCCTAAGCGCAATAAAGATTTCGTTTGTGCTGAGGTCATCTTGCTGTGATGCCAAAGAGTAGGACATCAGCTTATAATGATGGGCACAAGATCCAATGATAGAAAAATCTCCTCACGCATGGCGATGAATTCCCCTGTGATTACATTCAAGGTATACCCATCATGTCCTTTCGAAACTCCTCCATTCTCAAGCATAGCTCCTCCACGATAGATGCCACGTCATCCACCTTGCCTTAGACCTCTGCAATAATGAACCGCATCCTCATCACATCACCTTCTATTGTTGTAATCGCATTCCTTGAGCTGTCGCGGGCCTTCCCCACCTTGGCACTCTTCACCTCCTCATTCACAATCCGTGACAAATGAGGTGACATTACTCACATCACTCTAATAACAACATGTCATAGGCATGCTAATTTTCTAGCATTTATTCTACTAGCGCGGCCTTAAGAGCTCATTCTAGGTTAGTCTTAATATACACGAACTTTTTAGAGAGAGAAGTTTTGAGTTTAAAGAATTTTTTAGTATATTGCAAATGAGGGGAGACCCCCTTTATATAGTATACATGAGGTGGGATTCTTCCCAAAATATTCCTACGTAATAAAGGACGAGAATACAAACTACCAAAAAAGGCTAATCTAATGTCTCTATTTACATTGGTACAATTATGTTAACTTATCTAGAAGGATCACCTTCCCTATTAGGCACAACTGATGATGTGTCACTTATAAGTTGCCTTCTTGGGTGTAATCACTGACGTGTTGTGGATTAACCTTTCTTATTTGATCTGATTCATAATATTTGTATTGCTCTATAAGGCGAACCACCTTTTTTGATATCGATGGTGTCTAGCACCAAAGCAATATAAGGTGAACCACTTGAAGTATAATTCCAGAGCCAACGCATGTGACGGTTTGCCTAGAACATTAAAAAAAATATTATTATATTATTAAATTCTTTTACTATTAAGCATGATTTATACTTTCTTGAAAATGAGTAAAATCTATGAACAGGAGTGTTTTTCATTTTGTGGATCAATCAAACTTGAAATTGAATTAGTCATTGGCTATTAAGCCCTAATAGTTAAGTGGCGAGGGTAGAGATGTCTTAGGAAAGTCTTCAAGGTTCCTCGCAAAACAACTCGGTCTCCTCACTGTGTCTCCACCAGTTGATATACTAGGCCTTCGAGCGATCTTCTTGTATCTTGATATGTAAAAAAAATGCTAAATCAGAGGTGACATTTTGATTTGACCATCTGATTTTTATGTTAGTTAGTGTGCAAAGTAGTAGTGTGTAAAATTTTCAGAAAGTACTACAAATCGGAGACTGGCATTTATTTATAAAGGAAGTGAAGATATTATCGAAGGCCGCACAGGCCAATAAAAATGTGCTGCACAAGTGATAACAATTAGAAAGATTATTTTAAAAAAATTAATTAGGGGCATAAAGATTATTTTTCCCTCACAATTATTTCATTTTTTTTATCAAATTTAGTTCCGTGCGTACAAGCAAACATCTTCGTTACAATCAAATATCAGTTAAAATTAATATATTGACCAAGTATTTATCTGTAGCGTGCTGAAGTGCATAAGAACCTTCTTTATTGCCGCGTTAACCCTAATGAGACCAAATGAGAGCTTCGAGCAACCCCATGAATCTCATCGTCTATGTTTAAGGAAATAATAGGAATTTATGGGTTATTTTCATAATTATAGAAAGGGCATACGTCACGTAAGCTCTTTGAGTACCCTATCATCTCCATTAGTGTCACATTTAATGTCACTCAGATTCATCGTCTATCCAGTTACCCACAAGATGGATGGTGGTAATAAAATAAAGCCCGTATTTTATATTTTTACAGGCGATTTTTAAAATTTGTAATAAAATTTAGTCATAATTAAAGTTCGTGTCTTTTAGTCAATTTTTCTTTAAATTAATACTTGATTTGTTACAACGAGCTGTCTCTTTACCGTTCATCATTCGCTTGTGTTGTTTACAAGAATAATCTTGATGTATCCTAAAACAGCTAGTAATAGAATACATAGAAATTTGCTGAACAGGATTTTTTTTCACGTACAGTTTGCATCTATAAGTCTAACAGACCCTGAGTAATTCAGTTCGAGTTAAGTGGCTGTAATAGGTGATAAAACTATTCCAAAGTAGTTTATCTCCATTCATAAAAGTCGAATCCAAAATTCTATTTAAGGAGAAGAGGCGTGGACCTACCACTGAAACCAATTTAATGCGATCGCCGAACAGCATGTTCTAGAGCATCGATGAAAACTAGGAGAAATTAAACACTACAGCTAATAAATAATTAGAGAATTCGAATAGATTCCCTGTGTTCCATTGGAATCTCCGAAATCCTAGAAGAATACTCCCCTCATATAAGTGCTCAGCTTGAGCTCTGACGCAAAGAAGAAAAGAAAAGAGATGGCCTGGCTTCGAAATGTCGTACTTGTTGAACTAGTCCTTTTTTACGTGGTGAGGGCTGGTCCGATTAGCACGGTGGTCTACATATACTGTAATAATGACACATATGATCCTAAGGATGGTTACAGAGCAACGGTCGATGATGTTCTCCAAGATGTAATTACTAAGACAGCGACTTCGGGCTATGACTACTACAGTTCCCGTCCTGCGCCAGATAATGTGATCGTGTATGGTCATGGAGTTTGCAACGGAGCCCTTACGTCGACGGATTGTACTTCTTGTGTTAGTATCGCTTTCTCTAAACTAATGAATGCATGCCCTCAAAGAAAGGGGGCACAAGTTCAGTTACAGGATTGTAGATTAAGATATGAGAATTATCCATTTGTAGAATGATTCAAATTTTGTATCATGCGGAGAATAAGCGAATTAATATGTGCGATATCTTGTTGAATATTTGCATATTGCCAAATAAACTTTATCTAGCTTTTATACCTAACTAGCAGGAGTCCAGTCCCTATTATCCATCTTGGCTATTATTTGTTGTAGTATGTAGAATAAACAACAATTTTCTTCAAGGAATATTATTGAAAGGAAAAGAAAGTCTGTATATACATTTGAGACTTTAGAGAAGACGAAGACGAAACTATCAAAATGGTCCTTGAATTTGTCCACTGTTGTAAGTTAGTTCTCAAACTAAATTTGTCACCAAATTGATTTTAGTATCAGAATAGTCCAGCCGTTAAACGCGTCAAATAGATTGTGATGGACTTCTGATGTCATAGTCTACATGACAAAACTCCGCCAAAATGGTACTCTAATTCTTATGCAACTACCAAATCAGTTCTCAAATTAAATTTGCAAACAAATTGATCAAACAATTGTAATTTACCATCAAAATAATCTTTCTGTTAGTGATATTAAAGGGATCGTGACATAATTTTAATGTGATAGTTCACATGACAAAACTTCGTCTATACATTGACGAAATATTATTTTACTCATTTCTCCAACTTTGCAACTACCAGCATAAAAATATAATGATAGTCCGTTATATATTTTAAAGCATATTTTGTAAAGTGGGAGAGCATTTGATCGGAACTTTCCCCGTGGTCCTTTTTTATCATAAATTTTTACGAAGTTAATTGAGTGATATTTTGAAGGAAAATCAACTTTTGGGCCGTTGAAAAAAATTCAGTTTTAGGCTTTTCTAATTAAAAAAATTGTAAGTAAATTTTTTGAAATGAATTGTTAAATAACAAGTATTGCCATTGAATGGTTGCAATTATTTACATTCAATTTAGAACTTTGTGTAGGTACAATAATTTTGAAGAATGTGATAAACATAAACCGTAAAATCAAGATGAGGTAATTCATAATTTTCTGACATCAATTTTTATTATATAAGTTTTCTTATGAACGTTTAATTTTAGTAATTTGCAGAATTCTTGTCCTAGTAATGATGCCTACAAATCTAACTGAATAATTTACAAAAAGTTTTTGAACTTTGGATTCAGAACTAGGAATTTTAGGAAGATCACAATACTTTTTTTAAATAATATATCTCTACAAATTTGGGCAAGTAAAGTTTGTTAATTTTGTGGTCGCGATATCTGAAATTTATCTCATAGCTTGACATCAAGCTTTAGCGGTGCAAATTTTTTGGGAACAATGAACAAAATGAAGTCTTTTTTCAATTTATAGATGGAGTTTTGCTATGTAAACTACCAAATTAGAATCCTGTCATAATCTCTTTAAAGCCATTGACAACTGCCTTATTTTGAAAGTAAAATTGCGAATGTTGCATAAATTTGGTAACAAATTTAATGTAAGCACTGACTATGGCCTCGTACAAATTAGAGAACCACTTTGATTGGATTTTTCCACGTGGACTGTTGCAACAAAATTCTGTCACGATCTCTTTAACTTCGTTGACAACTAGACAATTTTGACGGTGAAATTATGAATATTGAATGGATTCGTTAGCAAATTTAATTTGAGTGCTGACTTGATCATCGTGAATAAATTTAACTGTCATTTTAATAGTTTACTCCGCTAAAGAATGATACATGCCATAACTTGATACTTTGGCGAAGGGGCTGCAATGGTAGTCCGCATGGTCTATTTGGTCAAGTGATACTAATATTATCATTTCTAAAAATTTATAGATAGGAAATAAATTTTGAAGACAAAAGATAGCAAATATAGAAAATAATATATATATATATATAGGAAATATTCTAAATGAAATAAACATAAAAAAAAAATTTAATAAATATATAGGAAATAATAAAAAAATTGGTAAAAATTTTTTAAAAATAGAAAAATTATTTAAAAAATAAAATTTTTAAAATATATAGGAAATTTTTTTTAAAAAATAAAAAATAAAAAAATAAATATATGGAAATAATAATAAAAATTTTAAAAATATACAGAAAATAATAAAAAATTTTAAATTTTTTTTAAAAAATATAGAATATAATAAAAAAATTAAAAAAAGTGTATAAAAAATTTTAAAACATATCGAAAATAATAAAAATTTCAAAAAAATATAGAAAATAAAAATAAAAAAATTTAAAATAAATTTTTTAAAAATAGGGAAATTAATGAAAAAATTTAAAAAAATATATAGAAAATAAAAAATAAAAAATATATGGAAAATCATAAAAATCTAAAAAATATATAGAAATTACAGGCGCTACACATAATGTTGAGGGAGGGAGTCAGCCGATCTCAACATGAATTTCAGCGATGTCGTCTAGTGAGTTCAGACCAAGCTTGGTAGTAATTTCAGATCTGGTGGCTCCCCAATTTCAAATTTTTTATAAAATTTTTAATTTTAACTTTTATTAAAAAGCTCAATTTTTTTAAATGTTAAAAAATTTAAATTTTAAAAAACTTTAAATTTTATAAAACTTAAAGCTTTTAGAAAAAATTTAAGATTGGGGAGCCAACGAATTTGAAATTGCTGCCAAGTTTGGTCTGGACCTGCTGGAAGACACCACTGAAGTTCATGTTGAGGCTAGCCGACTCTCTCAACATCATGTTGCCATTTTTTTAACATCTGACATCTCTTCTCTTTGTTTGTCTTCTCCTTTTTTCATATCGGTGTCCATCTTTTTCGTGAATGCTTACAGTTACTTTTTATTATTTTCTATATATTTTTGAAATTTTTATTAATTTTCATATATTTTAATATATTTTATTATTTTCTATATATATTTTTAAATTTTTTTATTATTTTCTGTATATTTTTAAATTTTTTTATTATTTTCCATATATTTTAAAAAATTTTATTTTTATTATTTTCTATATTTTAAAAAAATTTATTTCCTATATATTTTAAAATTTTTAATTTTTAAATATATTTTTTATTTTTTAAAAATTTTTTACCAATTTTTTTATTTCCTATATATTTATTAAATTTTTTATATTTATTTCATTTAGAATATTATGTGGCATGTCATATCAGCATTTATGCACGCGTGGCATCCACATCAGATAGCCACGTCAGCACATTTAACGGCGTTAGGCCGAAATTGACGGAATGTTTCATTAAGAAACAGTTTCGAAAAGAAATGTACCAAGTGAAACAAAAAAAAGTAATGTACCAATATGAAATATTTCCAAAAAGTAATGTACCACCAATGCAATTTTCCCTATTGAAAATTATGGAACGTTAATATATATGCCACAGTACCACCATTCTAAATCCAGATTTCGTGTTGAGCTGGAAACCATTCTTCAGTCAAGTGAAGGGTTGGGGGATTGTGATTTGTGTTTGGGTGTCTTTTTATCTTCCCGTGGAGAAGGTACGTTGTGTGATAGCTTCATTATATGACAGTACTTGTATGCAGGTGAGCGGTGATACTAACCAATAATATTACGCTATCTTTAGAATTTTCTTAAAACCTAGAAATTTAAAAACAATTATATGAATATTTGAATCTTATTGGTTAGATACGTGGCGCCACCGTATTATAAAATACTTTCTTCTTGCTGTGACGCAAAGAAGACGGAAAAGGAATACAAATTTAGTGAATCATTGCTGCAATACGAAGTCAATCACATGTACTATTCGCAAACCCACAAGGTTTCATCACACAAATACAAAGAATCAAAATGAAAAACAACATTCTCTTGAATATCCTCTTCGGCAGGCCTATCACTATTAACTGAAGAATCAGTATATAGATTGGATTGGAAATTGGAAAAAAAAAAAATCTCAAAATCCAAAATTCCGGGAAACCACGCAATTGACATCTATGCTTGACCCATCTCCGTGCTTGCCTAGCTATAAAAAGAGTCTAAACAAGCACGGAGAGAGGGAAATATTCGTATACTACCACGCATATGATTGTATGTTAATTTGGACTAGGCGCTGCGGTTTAGCATTTCTTGGAATTCAAGAATCGATCTCTCCCTCTGCAGCTTCATATCTTCCTTGAACTTTGAAATGAAATCCTCCGCCCTCTCGTCCACGCACCGGAGCTGAGGCGACGAAGCTACGATCCTCCTCCACACTTGATCAACATCGTACCCAAAGTTTCCTGCTCCTCTCTGGTTCCCAACCTGTTCGGTCTTACCCGTCACCTCTTCTGTGGCTTTGCTCGTCTCTCCTTTCCAGTGATACTGGGTACTATTTGAGCAAGGTGAAGGTCCATCACCATCGAAAAGCTCATTGATGTAGATTGGTGAAGTGGTCTTGCGGCAATACTGGTACCGGTGGGATTGGAAGTGATGGAAGCTAGAGTTTTTGGTGAGTGACCGCCGCCTGAAGGGGATGAAGTGCCGACTTAGGAGATCCAAAGAGAGGAGGCGCTGAGTAGTGGTTTTGATGGGACTCGAGTCCTTGAGCTTAGTGATCTTGGAGTGGAGGGTCCTGGTTAAGCTCCTCCATGCCCGCTTGGCGGGCAGTAGCTTCTTCGAGAAGCTCAATCGGGACATCCAAGTTTGAGACCAGGTTCTCATCAATGGTGATGATGTTGTGAAATGTTTCCGTTGTGACTGCTGAGAAGAGTAGCTCAATGAGAGGCTACGGAAAGGAGAGATTGGTTTATAAGTTTTCGTTCGTGGAGATTATTGATTTGGAAGAGTTGGACCATTTTATATTTTGGAAGGTCAGATTTCTTCAAATTTATTCAAAAATCGTTCCATCTCACCGACCTAAATAGGATCAGTGGAAGAAAAAAATAATGATTATAAAAATTTTAGTAAAAATTGCAATCATAATATCTTGATCTCAAATTAAAAAGGCTGTTAATGCATCAGATCCTCTCTCGGAATTCCCTTGCATAATGATATAAGTTAGATGAGATAGTAAGACATCTCTTCCCCTCTCTTTAAGTGAAACCTCAGCTTTGACTGTTCTGAATAAAGAAAATTTATTTTAATTCCTAATTGACCAATCCGATTCAAACCAAGATAAATCAGCTTATTGAACTTCTTAATATCAGGTAATATGAAAGGATTTCATTAAATAACTGTGTCTTTTCTCTCTCATCCACGTTAAGCAAGGATGTCCCTTTCTTCCTTTATGTAAAGCTCTCTAAATTATTGAAAGCGAAAAGAAAGCAACATTGCTCTGTCCATCCCAGTTGCTTTCCGTGTCTACCAAGAATCAGATGCCATTACTGATGCAGCGTACAACGTTTACGTCAGACTAATACATGGCCCGTGCTACACACAGTAAAGACCATCGAAAACCATTGAAAAGGATAAAAATATTGATTTCTGTGATTGAAACAAATCAACCGATTGCCATATTTTAATGAATCAAAACTCTTTTGAATGATAGTATATATTAAAATATGGTTGTTGAATGACTTCACATCAATGAATAGTTCATACAACAAAGGCTATTGAGAGATCCATATACAATTTTTTTAAAAAAATTTTGTGGAGAAAATGGGTGAAATAACTACTTTGAAATAATTGAAATGACAATAAAGTTCTTAAAACTATTATATAACTAAATTGGGATGCATATTAGTTTTGAAAATAGAAAAAGATATTAAAACTACCTCACTTCTCCTTTAAAGTAACAGATATATCTTTATTATTATTTAATATATAAAATATTCAAAAATAAAATTTATCGAACTACAGGTCTGTAATATATTTATATTTGGAGGAGTGCTTGGTGTTTGATGGGAATTAATCGAATCGTTTTTTTATATAGTTTTCGTATATTCAACCATATATAAGAAACAAGTATATGAGTAAAATTACGTGTGCTCTATTGAGTTGCTTCACGATGATGTCTTCTCTTTCCATGGTTCTATGATCATCATCAAGAAATAGTATGCATTTTTTTATAAATAAAAAGGAGGACAGCAATAGTGACGATCTAACTACCCTTCACTATGTAATGCTCATGCTTTTATGTTCAACTGCGAACTTATCATATGAATTAAACAACCAATACTGTCACCGGTCCTATTAATATAGCATTACCAAAGGCTTAATATAATTCAAGATGTCGGTGTCCGTTAAGGTATAAGCTCGAGAGCCTCTTCTGAGCAAGCATCTAACTTGTGACATTGACCTCACTAAACCACATGGGAGTAGATTTTAGACTATTAGACCACCGATATCAATCCTCTTGTATTTTTAATTTCTTCATGGTACAATAGCTATATGATTAATTAATGTAGACACCTCATTTTAGCTTGAAAAGAAATGCTTGGAACCTTATCCCCAAGAAGATGGTAAACTCATGCAATGCGTTAGAGGCACAGAGACTCCTCATGGAATAAAAACTAAAGAATCCGAGTAAAAACTATCGATAGTGGAGACTAAATGGGATTTGGAGGCTTGGAAAGTGCACTTAATGGAGCAAAACCTAGGTAAATTTGGATTCATCACGAAGATAGTTGAGTTAACTTCGATTGATGGGTTTTGGACCCCGAAATTCACCTTGGAGAGGAAGATACAATTTTTTAAACAAAGATTGTCCAATCTATCTATGAACAGTAATTAGGATGTGGTAGATTCTATAATAAAAATCATATCGATTTATTAATATATCCAATTTGAACAAGACTTATGGTATTTAGACTCTAACTCATGAAAGATCAAGGAAAAAATAGGGCAAAATATTGAAAGGTTCGGGATTAGCCCAATGAATTTTATCTACGAGCCTCCGCGTGTAGGGTGGCCCCATACCAGGCAATTAGAAAAAAAAAAAAATTTCTAACTAATCCAAAGTTTTTTCTGTAGGATTCTATTAATTTTAGAAATGAAATGTAAAATGTGTGCTCAACTGATAAGAAGAAAATAAATAGGTCTAAAACTGATATGGACAAGTGATATTCCAATTGTAAAAATTGAGTAAAAATGGGTAGTAAATATTGCCGCTATTCTATTGATTAAAAAATTAAAGGACACGTAGCTGATTTTGAGTTTCAATATCTTCCTACTTTTCATATTTAATCCTCGAATAAATGGTATAAAATAGGGATCCAAAAATAAAGATGGTGGCTGACCACTGCTACTACTCTGTGTCTGTGGCTGCATTGTTCTTATTTAGTGGTGCATCCTCTGCCTTGGTCTCAACTTGAGTCTTCTCCGCCTTCCCTTACCGCAATCAAGCATTTCAACCTGAGACATCGACAAGCAAGCCTTCCCAGGTCGTTCTTCTCTCTAGGCTCATACTGCCAACATATTCCTTTGCTCTTCTCTGTAAGTCAGGTCCTAGTTTATGAGTTCAAACTTTTCATGGGAAACTATTGGCATTTGGTGATTTACGAGTCGCATTGGATATTCTCATTTATGCTTTCAACTTTGGTTACCATGATGAACAACATTCAAAGATTTCATTCTCCTCAAGCATCTATGCTAGAATAAGCTTAGACTAAAACATAACTTCCTTTTACGCAAATCTCATAAGGAATATTTCATATTCATCTTGCCACACATTTCCATTTACGTGTGAAATGGGTAAGCGGAAAGAATTGCTCTCACTTAGTTTGTGGGCTAGTGCAATAGGAAAAAAATTGGTCATGATCACTCAACTATTAAGTGAATAAGACTAGGGCTTGCAATTTGTTTGCTATATGTTGACGTAGCTTGGCTTACTAATTTTAGGGATTTATTCACATGATTAACTATGTATGCTTGGCTCATATTCTCTCTTAGTATTTGCGCTCCCACACGTCATTTTTTAATGCCGATATTTGACTCATATTTCTGATCGAATACTCGTTTGGCTCCTTCTCGTTTCCATCAATGTATTATATTGATATGCATAAACAGGGTTAGAATAGACAGAATTAGATTAAAATAAGACAGATTTAGAAACATTGTTAGGGTATCGATTTAGGGCATGTCAATGGGCTTGCGAGCTTTTCAAACGTAATAGCATTCCTGAATTCAAATGTTAGTTCGAAACTGACAAGCAAGAACCTAGGCGGCTAGTACCATGCTCCATTAGGTTAATGACAAGTTTCTAATTGACTTTAGGGCAAGTTTCATAAATAATTAGTGACATCTCATTTCTATATTTTTAAACATGACATCGTGAACTCATTTTATTTCATTGTTGCAACAGATCAGTGATTTCGCTGGGGATAATTTTTCAAAAAGCAGGTTCAAGCCCATTGATGTTTGTTTCTATTTTTGCCTTACATTATTTTTATTCTTCCCTTATTTTGCTAATATATCTTATACAATTTTTTTAATGAATTGAGATATTCATTTTTGTATGCATTAGAATTTTAGGATACAAAATGCTCAAATCCAGGGCGATCTTACGGACCTCTTAGGTGAGATAGAGGGATTCAAAGTAGGGACATGAATGGAGTGGTCCGAGATAGCACTATGGCCCTGAAAGACCCTCGCTAGGCTTGCAAGTCTGATGATCCCAAATGAGGAGGAAACTAAGAGTCGGGAACCTGCACGTTTTAGATAGCATCCATCCTTAGAACCAGGCTCACATGTATAGCATCAAGCCTCCAATCATCCATTACAATTATAATTTTAGTGATGCCCTAGGTTAGGTTTATTTTAGGTTAAGCGGACCTTTCTTTTGTATTTATTATTTTGATATTTTTTTCAATTAACGGGCCCATAGGATAGCTTTTCTTAGGATCATTGGGCTTTCCTTTTTAATTTTGATTCAGATATATTTTGATGCCCATAACTTAGTTTATTTTAAGTTAAATGGGCTTTTCTTTGTATTTTTTATTTTGATATATTTTATCTAGGGGGCCCCTTAGGTTAGCTCATTTTAGGTTAAGTGGGCCTCTCTTTTGCATTTTGATACTCTATTTTCCTCGAGGATCTATCGAAATGGATGTAATACAAAGGCATTTGGTGTATTAATATTATATTTGCTCTCAAAGCATTTTTGTGTATTAATATTCAATGTATATTTAGTGTATGATATATAAGATTCATTGTATATATAAATTACTATTCAAACATTGATACTTGTAAAATTTATTCTTAAAAATTATAACAATTTTGCAAGTGTAAATATCTTATAGAGATTTATAAAATAGGTCCATTGTGTATTACACTCTTAATATGTACTCTAATATAAAAAGACAGTCTTACAGGCATAGCCATCACACCAGTGCCAAAAAGGGAAAACAACGAGAGAATGAGAGACTTTAAACCAATATCTTGCTACAACATTTTGTATAAATGCATGTCAAAGATCCTCTCAAATAGATTAAAGAGTGTACTACCTGATCTCATTGGTCTAAACCAATCAGCTTTCATTAAGGGAAGATGTATCACAAAGAACATCCTTCTTGCCCATGAGATTGTCAATTCATATCATTGCAAAGGTCCCTCCCTCAGGTGTGCAACAAAAATAGACCTAATGATGGCTGTGGACTCCCTCGATTGGCTCTTCATGTATGATTTACCTTATGCTTTATGGTTCCCTACAAATTATATTAAATGGATTAGGGCTTGTATTTCCTCAACTTTTTTTTTTGGTAAATTTCAGTGCATCATTGTTGCAATTCTTTCAAGGAAGGAAGGGGATTAGACAAGGGGACCCCCTCTCTCCTTACCTCTTTGTGTTGGGCACAGAAGTATTTTCAAAGCTACTGAACAAGGCTGCCCAAGAGAAGAAGTTTCATTATCACCCAAAATTAAAAGGTGACCAACTCACCCATCTGGCTTTTGGTTTTTTTTTTTTTGCCTGAATATCAAAAGATTCATGTGTTGTCTACTGTGTCAGCAGTACTCAACGTCGTGTGTGGGCTATTAAACGATTGCCTTCTAAGGCGATGGTTGGACAGTGCAGTTGTCCCTCTACACTAGGCATGCAACCACAATGATGGATCCTATGATGGCTCATAGGTGGCAGCTCGGCCTTTTGGATGAAGAACGATTCCTAGGCATGTGGCCCTTGGCCTACTTGTGCCTAGATTGCGGTGCTTCGCTGAAATAACACTTCCGCCTTGTCCATGTCACTCTCGGCCTAGCGCTGGTGAGGGATCCAGTGGGCATAGCGCCATCAATGGACGCTACTTGGTTAATCTTGCCAGTAGTCATATGCTTGTCTCGAAGATTAAGATACAAATGTGCAAGTATGAACTAATTTAGACTGTGAAACTATGAATGACTCATTAAATAAGTTATAGTTTATTTGATAGTATCTACTACTCAAATAACTATAGCAATTCTATAGCTAATACGTGCAACGAACCTTGACTTCCGGTAGGGAGCATTTAATAGATAAAAGGTCGACACGAGTTATGCATGATGCTTTGATGATTCACGACAACTGGATTCTTGGTTTTGAATTTGGACTAATCTTTGGACAATGAGCCTTCCCAAAGATTCCAGCTAAAAGAGTATTTGCCTGTGCTTTACTCTCAAAACATTTGGTTTATTAATATTGTATTTACTCTCAAAATATTCAGCGTATTGATATTCAATGTATATTTAGTGTATAATACATAATAATTAGTTAATAAATTACCATTCAAGCGTTGACACTTGTAAGATCTACTCTTAAAAATTAATAAAAATTTTACTCGTGTAAATATTTGATAGAGATTTACAAAATGAGTTTATTGTGTATTACACAGAATATTTACTCTAATTTAAAGAGACAAAGCCCAACAAACAGTTTCTATATATATATTGAACAAGCGCAACTTGAAGATGCGATTCTTGATAACAATTTATGAACTGCATCTTCAAGCCATGGTTGCATACTAACTAAGAGAAAAAAATAAAAGAGGTGAACCGCATTTCAACATGCAGCTTATTTCAAGTATTTTATAAAATTCTTCCTACAGAATCGTGTTTTACAATTTTTTTTTCTGAATCAATGGTATTGAAAGCCAAACTTCTCACTTTATTACTTACTCTAACAAACATACTAGGCCCTTCCTTTGACCACCGGCATACTCGAACATCGCTTCCTTTTCTTTCTTCCTCTTTCGGGATCCTAGCTTTTAGGAGTGATAAGGTCGGGGTACCTTATATTTTTTATGGTATCAGGAACCTATAAGATATCATAGGTTTTAGATTCCCTATTAGAATATGTTTATTATTTATTCTTTTGGCTCTATAAAATGAATTACATCAATATTTTTCGTGATTAATATTATTTCACATAATTTTTTTTATCATAATCAGATATATATGATTTCTGGGATAACTCCCCCTAGGTATAAAACCTTCGTTCAATGTAATATTTTGGTATAAAAACTAAAAAATGTAATATCTGTATACAAAACCTTTTAAAAATGTAACACTTTAATACATTCAGTCAATTTTTAGTGACACCGTTAGTGTTTTCATATGTGATACGTCTAAGTGTTAGAAATTGGTGACTTGGGCATGTTATTAGGACAAAGTTGATGATGCGGCACTAATGAAAATAATATATATATATATATATATGTAATTAAAAAGGAAAAAAAAAAAGAGGGAGACCGGCTGGGGGTTTTCGGCCGGCTCCCTTCCCTCCGGAAAATAAAAAATATATAATTAAAAAGGATTTAAAAAAAAAAAAGGAAGGGAGACAGGCTGGCCCCCTCCTCCTCTATCTTCCCAATGATTTTTTTTTTATTCTTTTCAACATTTGAGAAAGAAAAAAGGGAAAGACCAATCGGGGTCCCTCCTCGGCCTCGTCCCCCTCCAGTTGGTTATATGTATATTTTTGTTTCATATTTGAAATATAAGTTAACTTTGGCACAGTGGTTGGTGCTTCATAGATGAAATAGATGGCATAATTTCAAATCCTCAAGTAGCATGGTTTCCTCTTTTATTATTTATGTTTTAACTAATAAAAAAATTGGTTTAAAAAGTCGAGAAAGGTGGAGGAGGGATGATTCAAACCCACAATCAACGATACAAAGCTCAAATACTTCACCACTATACCAATTTCATTTTGCTCAAAAAACAAATATATAAAATGTTACTACTACACTCATTTTTCCCTCGTCTTCTCCTTCCTCCTTACCCTCCCCGTGAACCTTTACTACCCATAATTTTTTTTCCTTCTACAATTTTTAGTTTTGAGGGGGATCGGTCAGGGTCCCTCCACTGGCCCCATCACCCTCTAACAAGGTCATCGAAGGCCAGGCAACTTAATTGGAGGGGGGCGTGGTCGGCGCAGGGACCCCAACCAGTCTCTCCTTTTTTTTCTTCCCTCAAATGCCAAAAAGAATAAAAAAAAATCATAGCTAGCCCACCAGAGGGGAGGGGCTCGCCGAAAAACCCCAGCCAGTCCCCCTTCTTTTTTTTTTTCCCTTTATAATTATATATATTTTTTATTTTTATTAAGAAATATTTTTATTGATGCCACATTGTCAAATTTGTCCTAATAACATGCCTACATCATCAATTTCTAACACTTAGAAGTGCTATGTATGAAAATACTAACGTCACCAAAAAATTGATGGAATGTATTAATTTGTTACATTTTTAAAAGGTTTTTATCCAAATGTCACTTTTTTTAGTTTTTTCTACCAAAATGTTACATTGAACAAAGGTTTTATACCATGGGGCAATTATCCCTATGATTTTTGAGTATGTTTTCATTAAATTTAAATATTTTATATTACTTATTTTATGTTATAATGATATTTTAGACATGAAAATTCATCAAATATGCATAATTATCTTGTCAAATGAAAGTTCATCGAGGTAGAAAAATAACGGTTTAAATGGTTAATGAATTTGAGTCCAAATAAGAAAATTACGAACGATTAAAAGTAATCACACAAACTAATTAATAGATTATGATTACAGTTCAGGGTTCCAGGTACCGTATGTTCCAAAACCGAGTGTTCACTTGATTTTTTACTTGTAACCTACCATATTTTCATTGAGATCTACTCACTACTGGTTCTGAATCTACTCTATACCCATTCACACACTAACCTACTCCTGAAACTGTAACATAACATGCTAGTATTTATCTGTAACGTGCAAAAATGCAAAGCCCTAATGAGATCAAATAACAGCTTGGAGCAACCTCATGAATCTCATTGTCTATGTAATATCACATATAGACTTGATAAACAAGCATTTGATGTATTACAATAATCTCTCTCTTTATCATACATCAATCGATTGTAACTCGTAAGAAGAATCTTATCATATCATAATAACGCCAGCTATCACTTACTCTTGTAATAGAATCAATAGAAATATACCGAACAGAATATTTAGACCATTGATGTAGACATGGAGAAGTTAAACACTACAGCCAATGCTTAGTCAAAGAATTTGAAGTGATTTCTTATATTCCATGGGAAACGCCAAAATCCTAGAAGAACAATCCCTTCAGATATATATACATATATATATATATATTATATCTGCCCAGCTAGAGCTCTAAAGCAACGAGAAAAGGAGAAGAGAAGGTCCATAGATAAGATAGCTTGTTTTCGCATTATCGCACTTATCACAGTAGCTCTCTTTTATGTGTCGAGGGTAGATACAAGTACCACCGTGGAGACTGCCATTTGCAGTTATGAAACATATGACCCAAACGACGGGTATGGAGCAAGTGTTGAAGACCTTCTTGAAGATATAGTTGGTAAAGTATCCGCCTCAAGTGATTATGATTATGACTATTACAATGCCCGGCACCTGATAATGCAACCGTTTATGCTCATGGAGCCTGCAGTGAAGCCCTTTATTATATAGAATGCTCTGATTGTGTTAATTACGTTTTACAGTCTAAAAAATACCTGTCCCTACAGAAAAGGGGCACAAATTCATCCTTATTATTGTACATTAAGGTACGAGAATTATCCATTTAAAGAATGATTCAAATCTAATGTTGTATGGAGAATAAGCAAATCAATGTGTGATATCATGCTGTTTGTCTGGGCAGTGCCCGCTAAAGTTATGCAGATTCCTCCCTCACAATGACGAGTCCAGTCTCCATTATCCATTAATCCTGGCTATTACTGTTGTACCATGTAGACTAAACAGCAACTTTCACTGAGAAATATTACTGAAAGAAAAAAAAAATTTTCTTGGCCGTGTAAAAATTTTATTAAACCACCCAAGTACAGTATCTCAGTGTTAGTAAAGTAGATAAGTTTGTCGTTTTTCATAATTCAGTCTTATAAGTTTTAAAATGAGTTTTTCGATTCTAAATATTTTATCCGTTATACACGCTAAGTTCATTCCATCACTTGCCCTTAATATGTTACTAATATGTCATTAACAGTGTTAAACCGTCCTCTTTCATTGTTAATTTGTTTAACGTGACTGTAATATGTTTAATTTGGCATTGTTTAATCTGGTTTATTTTCACAAGCTCTTCTTACCTGGTTCTACCGGTGTGAACAATAAAATTAAACCAGGTTTTTGGGTTGGGATTTCAATGTTTATTTTATATTTAAATCAATTAGGTCAATTTTATTCTAGCAGAGTTTTTGGTTTGGGATATGAATTTGTCATATTAATTTTTCTAAATCTTCAAAATCATTCAAAAATTTATATAAGGTCCTATAAAATGTCTTTTTATATGGTTGATGCCTGCCATTTATTTAATATGAAAAAAGCCAACTCATGTGCTAAGTCAAACAAATTAATAGTAAAATAAGAGAAATTAACAGTGATATGTCAGTGGCAATCTAATAGCAAGTCACTAAATGAACTTTACCTATATAACAAAGCAAATATTTAGGATTGAAAATGTCACTTTTAAAATTATAAGACTGGTTAATGAGAAATGACAAATTTTTAGGGTTTCCAATATAATTCTCCCATTAGAAAAATTATAATTTCAATTCAAAGAGTTGTAATATCAGTTTAAAATATCATAATTTCAGTTGAAGAAAGCGTAAATTATCAATTACAACTCTTTAAATTGTAGTTACAAGTGATTGTTAAAAAGTTGCAATACTGATTACAAATCTTTTGAACTAATATTGTGATTCGTGCAAGTGAAATTATAAGTGGACGATATTGTACTTCCATAGACCGCAACATTTGTTCCTTTCTTTTATAGGTAAAAAGATCAGTACTGACAACCTGTCACCTCCGCTATATAATATTCGAATTTTTTGTTCAATGGCGAATATATCAGAAAAACTTAACAATCAGTGCTAACACTTTTCCTATCAACATAACATAACCAAATGTCTTGTGTAGTCTAAGAAGCTAGTGTCCACTAAGAAGTAATTTCAAAAGTCTCTTCTGATAATATTACTCCAAACAAGACTCCAATCTGTGATTTCGACCTTGTCAAACCACAAAAGAATGAGATTTAGACTACTAGGTCATCACCATTAATAGTCAACATCTCTTCTTTTAAGAATGTCATACTCACTGCTCTTTATTACATATGTGGTAATCCAATGGATCCACATGGTGAAGTGATACTAATTTGAACATTTGTTAATATTTTATAAGGAGAAAATAAATTTTCTAAAATAAAAAAAAATAAACATTCGCGATTTGATCCGTCAATTTTAAGTGCCTACCACTTTATTTCCTAAATTATTTTTCCAGCGGAAAATCAATCTAATATTCACGATTATGTTATAAAGAATTGTCCAAATCTCAGCCCATTGAACGATAATAGAAATCTTATGTGGAAGCTTATATGTTTACATCATCCATCCATCCATGAATCTTCATCAGTGTCTTCTGTATTTCAACAAATTGGACAGAATACGAAGAAATTCTTAAATTATCCTATCTCACAACGTGATGAGAGGAAATAATAATAAGATTGTGATAAACGGACAAATTATTATTAATTACCTGAGCAATTGCCTTAATTATTTATAATAAAAGCAATTTAATTATTATTTTCTCATTACGTCACTGTGAGATATGACTATTATTTAATATTTGTTCCTAAAATAATATTATTTTCGATCTTAAAAATTAGAAAATGAAATAAATAACCGAAGTCGAAATTCTTTTGGGCACATCTCCTTCACTCGCAGCGGCATCTTTGTCCTTCCTGTTAACAAGCTCGAAGTAACTCTCCTTGCAATCCTCTTGCATAATTATCATATCATATCGTCACTCCAAGAACATTCGGAAAGAAAGAAGAGAGCTTAGTTGCTCGGCTTTTTCTCAAGAGCATGAAGAGTTGCAGTTCCTATTTCCTAGGGAGGAAAGGAGTTACTTCGATTTCAAAGGCAGTCGATGGAGCGATGACTGAGTGCGTCAACTTGGAACTAGATAATTTCAAAGGAGAGACAGTTGGCTCGATTCAATGAGTTGTCGTCTCAAGGGTGGTGTTTAATCAACAGCTAAGTAAGTGTTGAACGCTGATCAGTGATGTCAATGTCCTGCACTAAATGGTGAGCCCGACTAGTGGTGGTCGAAGAAAGGAGTTGCCACCAAAACTCCTCATTGGTGGGCACAACGATCTAGGGTTGATCACTGCAATCCATCTTGCACAATTGTGGTTGTGATTTCTCTTGCATTGTCATCTCTGCACCTTATCGTGATTGAGAATGACAATTTCTCTTTGATACCACTATTTAAACCTACTTGAAGTGCTCTTTGTCCAACGCGAATGGTGAAAAATTTTAGGGATTGTGGTGGGGAGGCTCATTGGGCTTTTGGGCCAGGGCATTTCATATTTCTTTACATATTTGTGATTATAAGTTTTTCCGGGTGTATCACTACTAGTCACTCTATTGCTCATCTCTTCAATCAATTCTTCGACTATAGTCGTTCCGCTTCTTTTATGTTCCTTGTTTTTTTTCTAGATAGGCACTTTCCATCTAAATTTGTGCATTCTTGTCTCTTCCCTTTCGTTTCCATTGCATTGTTCTCAGCATTCTAGTATCAGACTGGCACCAAAGCAACCTAGTTTATTTGTTTATTACAATGGCAACTTTGAAATATGATGTTCGGTTGTTGGATCACGATAGTCGGTTGTTGCTATAGCAGATGAAGATGCCAACTAATCTGCAGATGGATTTAGACAACACGTTGCTGGGGTTTGATAAGTTCCCTCGTCTTTAACTCTGGAGGAAAAAACATAGAGATTGAAAGGACATACCACATATTCACCTTCATGAATTAGATTTTGCGTGATATTCATATGGACAATCACAAAAGATCTCAGCTAGCTCACGCAGAAAACTCAGTCCCTTCTCGTGCAATCTCGAAGATGCCACTGGGCGGTAAAACAATCAAAATGCGAGTCTCATTTTCGGTTTTATAGTCTATGTGGGAAAATAGGGGTTGGTTTTAAAAATTGTAAACTTCTATCAGGAAAATCCCCGTTTTAAGAAAGTAGTTTTTCCGCACCTTACTCGACCAAGAATATCAATTAAGAACCAAATGATGAATTCAATGGAAGGAAGATTGGAATTACCATCTCAGCAACTGCCTCAGGATGGTTATCTAATCCATCACGAGATTTTTCCATTATCATATGACTTAGTCATGCATAATGAATTAGGGATTCGGTACAAGGAAAATGGTTACCCAATTAGGAAGGTATACGAACAACACCCTAATCAGGTCCTGTTGGATTTTTAATCCGACTAATATGGTCCCACAATATATCATTGACCGAGTATCTATATTATCCCAATAGTTGGTCTAATTAAGTGACCTAATTGAGTTTATTAATGAGCCTTAATGACATCTCGTAAAAGTGTGGGAACTAAGTGCAGATACCAAAATTAAATTTCTGATTCTATGATGGGCGGAATTAGAAATTACTAAATCATCAGGCACTAATGTGCAAAGGGGTTATGGTCCATGGGTCACACGTTATAAAACCGTCTCCTCTGATATCCCATTGGTCAGTGTGAGAGAGCAGAGAGATCCCACATCCTCTGAGCGGTACCGTGCAGACCTAGAAGATCCAAACCCGGAATCAAGTTCTACGACTGCCGCTATGGATTCGGGTACGCTTTCGCTCTTTTATGCACAATCTCTTAACGATTTCGACATGCCTGTTCTTGGGATTTATTCAGTTACGAAATCCTTACAGGTCCAACTTACGCCGACCTCATCATTTTCAATCTCGTGTGTATTATGAACAACTTACCATGGGAATGGTAGAAGCTACAAGTAGTATGCAAGCGATAAACACCCAAATACAACCAGGAAAATGCCGAGAACTGCTCATCAACTATTTATTCAATGCATGCGATTTATCTATCATATGTAGTGGTCCATTCCCTCCTCATTTCTATAAAATACTAGCTCCAGATGTACAATCATCAAGCAAAACGTAATCATTCTAATGTTGTATAAGCAAATGTAAAATCCTTTATCCAGAGAAGCAATAAAACAAGTTGCAGGTCTTCTCCAGATGTTGGCTTGTAATCAAGGATTGACTTCCACAAATGAACGTCTAGCAATGTGAGTTCCGTGGAGTTAGCAATGAGAATCTGGAAAATAATACGAGAAATCCTATATGTTTGTCATTTTTTGCAGTTGAGTTCTATAAGTTTAAAAATGACTAATTCAATCCTATAAGACAAATTCTGTTATACTTTCAATCCTAATAGTCATTGTTCTGTTAACAGAACTATTAACGGTGTGAAGGCCAAGTCGGTAAAATAATAACAATTTGGACTGGAAGTGTAACAGAATCAATATTATTGGATTGAATTAATGATGTTCAAATTTATAAGACTCAATTTCCAAAAATGACAAACTTATAGGACTTTTGCTGTAATTATCTCAAAACAATTTACTTGCATCTGTATTGAGTTTTTTTAAACTGAAGATGACTTGATGGCTAACTTAGCTAGTTGCTATTATAAAATGTAATTTTCTTTTGAATTTCTCTATCATTGGAAAGTTACACTTCTAAAGAAAAACTAGGTATTCGAAATAATTTTAGAATCTAAAAGAACAGATGTGTCCTCACATAAGATAAAATCTTGTATTAAAGTAGAACCTAAAGATAAAAGGTACACTTGTTTCATATGGAAGTATTGCCATGGCTGCAGCAACCGCATCATATATGTAAATCCACATGCTTTCCATCCCCCACAATTCGTCACTTTTGCAGTTTTCTTGATACTTATATGGAATTAAACTCTTTTTTCCTTTTTATGTCTCAGGAAATTAAGTAAAAGTATTATAGCTGAAATGTTTGGATGCCGCAGAAATGTCATCCATAGGAGAGAGAGTTTCATGCAAGATGGCTGACAATGCTCGTATGCAGTGTTATAATCTAATGAGATTTATCTATTTTAACATTTGTTTTATAAAATCTAAAAACAAAAAAGAATATTCCTAGAAATAAGTGAATCCTATTAGTTTATGATATTATGTAAGCACCTCTCGTGGTATACTCGTTACATAAAAAGTTTTCCAATCCACTTGCCCTCTCTTGCAAAATTAGCATATAATTGAGAAAAACTTAAATAATTTGCAATTAATATGATAGTAATGCAATTAATATTGCATTTATATTTTAAAGGGTAAATTATCTAGAAAATTATATAATTTTTTAAAGTTCTTTAAATTGTTACTTTATTTTTATCCTAAAAAATCATGTAGTTTACTCTGTCTTATCCGTTTTGTCGTCATGCAATTTTCTTTGTTAAGTGCATATGTGGCATTTTACGTGGTATCAATAAGACAAGTGACAATCCATATGCCCGTCATGTTACGAAATTAACAAAAAAAGTAAAATTTCACAAAAATAAGAAAATTCCTTAAAATTCAGAGAAAATTTACAGAGAAAATAAATGGCATTATGACAGTTGTATGCACTATGACATGTCCTACACAGGCAACATAGAACACCTTATATGCAGATAACAAAGAAAATTAATGGTGTTATGATGAAAAATTAATGGCTGATAAAATATAGAAACAACTCAAATAACGTGATTTTCTGAGATAAAATAAAGTGACAATTCAGAAAATTTTTAAAAATCGCATTTTTTTTTTACATTATTTTCCCTATTTTTAAGGGAGCTCACGAAGGCAGTGCTCTATGAGGTGAACTACTTGGAGTATGTCTCCAGATGCAACGCAGGTCATGATGATTTCACTAGTATGCCAAACAAATACTAGTAGAAAAAGGCGCTTAGCATGTCACCCTTGAACAAAGAACGAGTGGTCTCGGGTTCGGTACTCATCACATGACTCTCATGCCCCCTATATTCCCTCTTTCTCCTATCCATTCATAAGATTATATACCTTGTATACCAAAAAAAAGAATATCTTTATTTTTCCATAAAATTTCAAGTTGGAATTTTATGAATGGGAAAAATTAATAACTTAAAGTGCTTTACTATTTCATGGATCGACCTAACATGAATTTGAATTAGTTACAACCCATTAAGTTTTAGATATTCATTCGTTGCCCGGAACATAATAATAAAATAAACTTAGTTCCTTGTGTACAAGCAAGCATCTTTTTTATCATCAAATATTACGAAATAACAGCCTGGAGCAACCATGCGAGTCTCATTGCCTATGTAATGTCGCAAGCTAAATGATAAATTAATACTTTACGTACTACAGTAAGAAGCCCCGTTATCGTTCATCGATCATTGTTACTCATGAGAAGAATCCTGCCGTATACTACCAACGTCAACTATTACTCTTTGAGTAGATTATACAGAAATTCACCGAACAGCATGTCTAGAACATTGATGTAAACAAGGTGAAATCAAACAATACAGCTACTACAAAATCAAAGAATTGAAAGTGATGTCTGTGTTACATGGGAAACTCCGAAACCCTAGGAAGAATAGTCTCCTCATATATCTTCCCAACTCGAGCTCTAAAGCAACGAGAGAAAGGAACGAGGATTTGGATTGATAAGATGGCCTGTTGCTATGGCATAGCACTTATTACATTATCCCTCTTTTACGCGGCGAGGGCTGATCCGAGCACCAAAGTGGAGTACATCTACTGTAATAATGATAAGTACGGCCCTAACGACGGCTACAGAGCAACTGTCCAAGATGTTCTCGACGATCTAGTTGCTACAACGGCCTCTTCAGGTTACGACTATTACAACTCCCGTCCTGCACCTGATAATGTGATCGTGTACGGGCATGGAGCCTGCCAGGGGACCCTTTCATCGGCGGATTGCACTGCTTGTGTTAGTTTCGCTTTCCCTAAACTAATAAATAAATGCTTTTATAGCAAAGGAGGGCAGATTCAATTTCAAGATTGTAGATTGAGGTACGAGAACTACGCATTTGTGGAATGACTTAAAATTTATGTTGCGCAGAGAATAAGCGAATTGGTGTGCATGATATCGTGTTCTGTGTTTGCCTATTGTGCAATAAAGTTATCCAGCTTTTTACCTAACAATGATGAGTCCAGTCTCCACTATCCATCTTGGCTGTTATTGTTGTACCATGTACAATAAACAGCAACATTCACGAAGAAATATGATTGAAGAAATGTTTTTACTTGTTCGCTTAATATGACTTTGGAAAATGATAAATCCAATCGACAATCGAACGGCCAGCAGCATCCCCTCGTTTAGGAACACCATAGTTACCACCCTTCTTTTCATTGATGTCAGTGTGTCCATCTTGTGAAGTGATGCTAATAAGTTGACTCTTTCATAAAATTCATAAATAGGAAATGGTTTTTGAAAATAAATATAGTTAAAAACCTATTTGATCCTTTAATTTCATGAGGCCACCAATTGATTCCCTAAATAACCCAATGTCTTCAATCTAAAAAACATGGAAAAAAATGTCGAAGTCAAAATTATTTCAGGCTTATGCTTTCCTTCTTCACAATCGGCTCCATCTTGCCTTCCCTGCTCTCAAATTCGTAGTAGCTCCCTTTTGTTTTTTGAGTGTGGATCACTTGTATCAAGAAATCCTTTGATTGAACTACAAATTAATTCAATTTAAGTTGGATTAGTCTATTAAGGAGAAAAGTTTATCCCAGTACGAGTTTTCTTCATTTATAAAGACTCGAATATGAGATCTTTGTTTAAGAGAAACAATTATCTTATCACTAAAATCAAATTATGTTGGTCACTAACACCCCTTTAAATCCTCCCCTCCCTCGCTAAAAGAACGTGGGAAAATTGCTTGAGAATATACCTTGAGATGGGACTGTTGGAATGCTTCCAACGGATTTCGAATGGATAATGTCGAATTGTAAAGTTACTGTGAGATTTTCGATTAAAAATTTAGTCTGTGAAAATATCACGAGATTTCCAATAAAAATCGCTGGGAAAAGTTTTCATGAGAATTCAAACAGAAAATCAATTGGGGCTCAGTTCGAAAATCCTTTCCAACCGGCACTTTGGTAGGAAATCAGACAAAATGCATTTTGGCATAATTCCGACGGAATAATTCTTTGGAAATTTGCCTGATCAAGATTTCGTTCATAACTAGGCTGGAGGTGGACTTTCACACTCGAGTCCGGGGTTTGAAACTCCTTAAGCACATATATTCCTACGTCAAGCTCCGGCCCTATAATTTACATTAATGTGTTAATTACATATATTCAAATCTCGTTAGTCCAACCTGTACTTTTGCATTTACCCTGCCACGTGTATTTGTAGGCATGTTTACATGGTCATGGAGATTCAGGGCAAAGCCCGAGTACCCCATGATATCAAAAAAGGCTCCCGACCTATGATTTATCCAAAAAAAAAAAAAAACAGGTCTTAAGGCTTTAGTGTATGGACACACCCATGTGGACTCATGGGCGTACCTGGCCAAGGCACCCAAAAAAGGGTCGAAAATTTCTGAAAGTTTTCCGTTGAAATACTTGATCGGAATTTCCTAACGACTGCATTTTATGACATGGTTTTCCATGTGACTTAAATCGGTTGGAAATTTTCGAATCCCGACCAATTTCCATTCACTTGGTCTGACGGAAATTTCTCTTTTTCTCTTCCTTGTTCTGGCTGTTCTCATATTTAAAGCCTCTAAATCCAGTAGACCTTCGTTCTGACCTTTTCCTTGACAAGATTGAGCTTGAGACGATCAACTGATGAGAGCACATGGTAGGCCTCAAAATTGTCACATCAAGATAATCTCAATTTTCGGTGAGTACTCTTGATTCTAAATGGTTTATGTATACTAGTGATTAGTGAAGGTGTAGTTTTAGAATGTCAGCAAAGGTGCTTATATGGTGACGAAAGGGTATACAAATTTTCCTTACACGAATTTACAGCTACAAGTGATGTGACGATTGATGTCTATCCATTGTTAGATCTTAATGTAGTAGACCAAGGGATATGTGTTGCGATCAAAAACAGGATGGACGCAAGCATACATATAATGGAAAGTAATATAAAGAGAGTATAATGTACCATTTTTACAGGGAATCGACGCTAATTAATAAGAACTAAATTTGACATGGTTAATTCTCTCCCAAAGCAATGGAATTCAAAAGAAGCGAGTGCGACAATGAAAACAATGAGAAAGCTGAAAAAAAAGTGAATCAATAAATTTAATAGACTTAGGGCTCACAATTTCTCCTGGTTATGATTTTAAATCTGATTTTTATGTAAATGCAGCCGGTTTTGTTTTTATTATTATCCTAGGATTTTGTAAGCTCCTTTCGAACCTCCTGATGTAGCAAGAACTCACTCCCTTAGTGAGATAATTCGCAATATGTTTTGATGATTGATAAGAGGAACTCCACTAGGTATCAATACCCAAAAATTCAACAGTGTTTCCTTTAAAATCTGGAATATTATACATTAAACTATAAACCTGCTATGTAACTTTCGATAATTCTGACAAATCAATATTAGAAAATAAAACAAAATTTCTAGGTCCATAACATAGTTTACAATCGGACTACATTAACTCAATCTGAAGCCTTATAATTAAGTACACACTCTAACTACAAGCATCATCTGTACGTGTAATCTAATTGACATAGCATTCTTTGAATTATTCCTTATTATTCTAGATAATAGGATTAATAGAACTAAACGAAAATTATTACGTTCATTAGCAAAATTATGGACAATATTATCTTACATTAGTTATTCATAGCAAATCAGACGGCATATAATTCTTCTCCAGCTACATGAACGTGATTACATATTTTCTTTTTTCCATTCTCATATTCTATTTTGTTATTTTAATAATCAGATATCACTCTACTAATATCATTTAGTTTTATAGAGTAATAGAAAGTCACGCTAGAAGTTCTGACTTTTGCGCTAGTCAGCATTGAAAACATCTTACACTTAGCTGCCATAAAATGAGTATGATTAATGCCCCTTATTAAAAGGAGACATATAAAATATATATCTTTTGGTAAAAAATGATGAGGTAGAGGAAGCATTTTGAAACTTTCTACACATATTTGAGAAGTTTATTCTCTCCTACCCCATGAATATCTTATAAGCTCATGAATTCAAAGTTAGTCCATGTGTAAAACATATGTGTAGGTGGTCTCACCAAGAGCTATGCATTCAAGGGGGATTCGAATTTTTGACCTCGTCGATTTCCACATGAGTCGTATACATGTTTTATCCACTTAAACTAACCATTGCGGTTAAATTTAACTTTTTATTGCCGTGCTTATTAATGAAGCTTCCCTGCTAAGCACCGTCAAAGGCGATGAATCAAAGGTTTATTTTCAAATAATTTGGCTGAATTTGTTCGATCCAAATGGACTTTTCCTATCAATTATTTTGGCAAGAAGAGAGGGATGGCAGATTGTCTTAATATTTTGGGTTGGACGGGTGCCATTAATATTCCGAATTCTATTTGACTACTGACTAATCTAGTTAGAGTCAAGTCGACCTATTGAGAGGTAAAATTTTCCTGGCATAAGTTTTCTCCATTCACAGATACTTAAATTTGAGATCTTTGTTTAAACAGAATAAGCACCTTACCACTTGAACCAATCTATGCTAGTGGATTGTCTTAAAATTTGTTTTTATTATATTATTCATACAAAGAATTTGGTTGCAATTGTCTGTTTATGTAAATGCCCAACATCGCCATTACTCCTCAATCTTAAATCAGACTAAACTTGTCCTTCTGGTTTTGTTTGCAACAAAAGCAACGAGAAGAACATGAATGGAAACTCCGAAATTCTACAAGAGTCGCACTATATAAATAGAGACCAACTCGAGCATTAAAGCAACAGGGACACGAAACAAGAACAGGCAATGACAGGAAAGATGTATCATCATCGTAACATCGCTCTAATCATGTTCGTCCTTGTTTATGTGGCGAGGGCCGATCCGAATACCAATTTGATAAGTGTACTGTGTAATAACGATGCGTATGATCCCAGCGATGGCTACAGAGCAAGCGTCCAGGATGCTCTAGCAGATCTTATCGGGAACACAGCAGGTCAGGGTTACAGCTATTATGCCTCACGTCCAGCACCGAATAATGCATTCGTGTACGCCCATGCTGCTTGCTATGGACGGCTTTCGTCTACGGACTGCACTGTCTGCCTCGGCCTTGCTTTTCCTAAACTTATGACCGGTTGTCTGTACAGAATAGGGTCTCAGATTCAAGTTCAGGACTGTAGACTGAGGTTCGAGAATTACCCGTTTACGGAATGATAATTATTAGTAATTTGGCCCTGGTGTTAGGGCAATATGTGTGGTAACTGTTGCGTGCACGTTCACGTATATCACCCAATCATGTTATGTGGTTTGTGTGTCAAATACGTGGAGAAAGTCTTTTATGTAGTGTATATAACTGTGTTATCATATGAAGTGTTCACTTAATGGCACTAGCCAATGAATCTCAGTTATTTTTTAGAATTTTTCTAATAAGGTAAAATAAATAACAATAGAAAGAGGTTCTGAATCTGATTTGCTGATGTAACAATTAATGAAAGCATTGCCACATGGTAGTAATGTTACAGTACAAGAAAGTTTTGCGTGTAATGGATACATCACTCATGTGGTGTCGCAAATCAAGGAGGAGTTTCCAAACCGAAATTCCAAGGAAAATGCTCCAACTATGGCAAGAAAGGTCTCATGTCTACTGATTGCCGGCTTCCCAAGAACAAGAAGCCCGAGGCCAACATGGCTGATGCCATATCCTAGGACATATCCGACATCAACATTTTTGCTATGGTTTCGAAGTACACCTAGTAGGTTCAAATCCAAAGGAGTGGTAGATTGACACTGTAGCTACTTGGCATGTTTGCTCTAACAGGAACCTCTTCACAACATTTGAGCTAGTCAATGGATAGAAGATCTTCATGGAAACTCAACCTCTTCTGCTAGTAAAGGTCAAGGAAAAGTGGAGTTGAAAATGGCCTCTAAAAAATTACTGACTTTGAATAACGTGCTATACGTGCTGAAAATCTGAAAAAATCTGGTATCAACTTAGTATTGGACAAACATGGTTTCAAAATGGTGTTCGAGTCAAACAAAATAATTTTATCTAAATCTAAAATGTATGTGGGCAAGGGCTATATGAGTGATGCGCTTTTTAAGCTTAATGTAGTCACAGTTATCAATAAACTTATTAATACTTCTGCTTACTTGCTTGAGTCTTCCAATCTATGGCATAGCATACTAGGACATGTTAACTATGATTCAATGCAAAAATTAATTAACGTGGAACACATACCGTGATTCCAAATTCATTAAATCACAAATGTGAAATTTGTGTTGAGGTAAAATTAACGAGGTCATCGTTTCAATCAACTGAAAGGAATACCGACCCACTTTAGCTTATTGATAGTGATGTTTGTGGCTTGAAATTTGTGCAAATGAGAGGTGGTAATAAATATTTTATTACCTTCATTGACAATAGCATGAAATACTAGTATGTGTATTTGCTTAAGAGTAAAGATGAAGCATTGAGTAAATTTATTCTATATAAAAATAAAGTTGAAAATCAACTTAATAAGATAATCAAGAGATTGAGAACTGATAGAGGCAATTACTATGAAACACCTTTTGGTGATTTCAATGTAGAATATGGAATTGTCCATAAAGTAGCTGCTCCTTATTCACCTAAATCAAATGGTGTTGTGGAAAGAAAGAATAGCACGTGGAAAGAAAGAATAGCACGTGAAAAGAAATGATGAATGCGATACTTCTAAGTTCAGGGTTATCCTAGAACATGTGGGGTGGATGAAGCTATTTTGACAAGTAATTACCTTTTGAACAAGGTACCTCAAAAGAAAGAGTAACAGACCCATATGAATTATGGCAGGGTAGGAGACCGCCTATAAACACTTAAGAGTGTGGGGTGTCTTGTGAAAGCGGTTATTCTAACAACTAAAAATGTAAAGATAGGTCCTAAAATGGTAGACCATGTCTTTATAGGCTATGCACATAATAGTAGTATATATCAATTGCATTTATATGAATTAAAAATTTAGGATATACATAAAAATACGATAATTGAATCAAAGAATTCATCGATCTTTGAAGATGTATTTTCATGTAGATTAAATGATGGCTCAAGCTCGTCAAAGCGAGCTTCAGAAACTGTGAATGAAGGAAATCATGATTTGCAACATGGTTCTGATCATGAAGTTGAAATAAGACGTAGTAAGAGAGCAAAACTGCAAAAGTCCTTTGGGGATGATTTTCTAGCGTATTTGTTAGAAATCAAACCACTGATTTATAAAGAAGTCATGACTTCTTCTAATGGACCTCTTTGGAAAGAGGCAATAAACAATGAAATTTGATTCTATTTTACTTGGGAGTTAGTAGATTTTCCTTCCGGCTACAAACCTTTGGGATCCAAGTGGATTTTCAAAAGGAAAATGAGAGTAGAGGATCCACTTATAATTATAAGGGCTGACTTATAACTAAAAAGGTACAAGCAACGAGAAGGCCTTGATTACTTTGACAGTTACTCTCCAATGATAAGAATAAATTCCATTACGATGATACTTGCAATTGCGGTATTACGCAATTTGAAGATACATCAAATGGATGTGAAAATATTTTTCTTAAATGGTTACTTGGATGAAGAAATTTATATGGAATAATTTGAGGGTTTTATGGTTCCAGGAAATGAAAAGAAAGTCTGTAAATTATTTAAATCATTATATGGATTATGGCATCAAAAGTTTGACAATCCAATGATTTCCCACAAATTTAAGGTCAACGAGTATGACAAATGTGTATACATAAAAGAGAGAGAAAATAGTTATATCATTTTATGTCTATATGTGGATGATATACTCATTGTTGATAGTGATGAAAGAATATCAAATCTACTAAGAACATGTTGAATTTGAGATTTGACATAAAAGACATGTGTCTTGCTTATGTGATTTTAGGGATTAAAATCACTAGAATAATAGAAGGACTAGTCTTGACTATGTTGACGAAATTCTTCAGAAATTTAATAAGAACGATTGCCAGATACAAGTCTCCATCTATCGAAGAATAGAGAGGAGAGTATTTCATAACTACAGTACTCAATGGTCATGGGGAGCCTAATATATCCAATGAGTTGTACTAAGTCAGACATTGCTTACACGGTTAGTAACTTGAGTAGATATACTAGTAATCAAAGTGCCAACCATTGAAAGGCAATAGTGAGAGTATTCAAGTACCTAAGATATACTCGGGACTATTGTTTACACTAAACCAGATATCTAGTGGTACTTGAAACGTACAGTGATGCGAATTGGATATCTAATATAAAGGACTTAAAATCTACTAGCGGATATGTGTTCACATGAGTTGGAGCAGCTATGTTGTGCAAATGCTCAAAAAAAACTGTGATAGCCTAATCTATAATGGAATCTGAATTTTCATATTAGAAAAATGTGGAGAATGGGCTAAATGGCTATGCCATTTCCTTGAGCATGTCCCGAAATGGGAAAAATTGCCGCTGCCAATTTGTATTCATTGTGATGGTCAATCGGCTATATGTAGGGTACAAAGTAATATTTACAATGGTAAGTCTAGATCATAGATACAAATACAATACCATTAAACAATTACTCTCAATTGGAATAATTTCTATTAACCACATGAAATCAAAGGATAATATGACGGATCCACTAATTAAAGACTTAAACAGAGAGTTAGTTGAGAAGATGTCAAAATGAATTAGACCTAAGCCTATTAGAGAACAAGTTTTATGAAGGAAAACCCAACCTAGTTGACTAGAGAGCCCGAGATCTACGGTCAAAAGAACAACCTAGCCATAAGACTTAATAAGGTCACTGTGGGGGATTAATCCCAAACCCATTCCTAGACATGAAACAGTAATATTAAAGGGACAAGGTTAGCATTCAAATGCTTTAATGATTTATAAATGAGTAATTAGAATACTCTAGAGTTTATAAACCACTTATGTGAGAGATAGAAGTGGGGTTACTTTAAAGAAAAATTAATGGCTTAATTCTTAAAAAATTCTCGCTGAACTAGGATGGGTTTAGGGCCAAAAGAACACAATCATGAGAACTAAATAGAAGTTTAGTAGATTCTTATGTGATGTATATGATCCTTTACACAAGAAAGTGAGATAGTGCAAGGACATTATATCTACTAGGCAACTAGTAAAGTAAATGTACTTTTACAGGGGGAAGGTTCAAAGGTGGAGACACCTACCTATCCTATGCAAGATTCACTCATTGAAAACTATCAGAGTCAAAATCAAAACAACTTTCATTCATGTGGGGGATTCTTTGAAAAATGGCACGATTGATATGAACAAAATGTGTTAATGAGAACTTGTTTCTCATAAAATCCATGAAAATAATATGGGATTAAAATCTCATATGAATACAGGTAAAGATCATTCGCTCGAGAGAATCGATAGGTCCATTGAATTGCAATTGTATGCATGAATGTGACTTGAGTACAATAATTGATCTTTCTTTGATCTCCCATTGCCTCCCTTTATTTCTAATCATCTGCAAATTTAATTCATGAGATTTATAGCATGTGATTAAAATTTAATGACAATGATTGCCAGCAATCGTTGTAAGCTTGGCTCTTCATCTTTGCCCGACACCTCCACCTATATAAATAGGCGAGATTGATGAAGAAATAAATAGAGAAAAAAGGAAAAAGCACCCTTCTTCATAGATAAGTCGATTTTGTGCCACTGGACCGACAATTTTTGCCTTCTCTATAAAATTAGTTTTACGAAATATTTATCTCTCTATTTATCATGTATTGTTTTCGATAGTGTGCAATTTCTGTTTAGTTCACCTTGAAACTTCAAATTCGGTACTACTTACAGCTTTGTAGTCGTTGTGTCCTGAGAGAATTTGCTTCCACATGTCCTCAGCACAACTGAGAGCGGGCAAATAAGTCTTAAGGAAACTATAACTGCGACAGTACTCGACAATCAGGAACATTTTCATGCTATTGCATTCTTTTCCTTTAGTTGATTATTTTTTCCTTATGGTAAGGTCTTTCTAGCATGAGTTCATGCCCAAAGAAAAAATCAAAAAATTATTTCTATTCAAATTATTTATTCTCTAATTGTGCCTATCGAGATTGTTTTATTATATTCGGAATTACACAGGTGTTATGAAACAATAGGTGCGTGACACCATTAGGTAGATCTTACATGGTGTACCAATGGCACACAAGATTTTCTCGACCATAAGGGCCTGCCCACGTCTTATTATTAATATGTCACATTAGTATGGAGAACATATTACACTAGGTTACCATAAAATGAGGGTAATGAATGTCCTGTTTTACAACGAGAGTGACAACGTCACTTGGAGAAGTATGTACGTAGAGGTTATATTTCAAAATCTAATATATATTTAAATTTTTTTATAAATAAAAAGGTAGATAGGAGTATTGGTGACTAGACCACTACTCGTTATGTAATATTCAAACTTTCAATTTTAACCGCGAACATATCAAACGAACTAAATAACCAACACTAGTATTGACTCTGTCAATGTAATACCACTAAAGATCTAGCGTAGTTAAGGAGAGCTTGATTCTCTGGGTGGTGAATGTCCATCTTGGAACAACCTAGTCTACTTTGTTAGCTAACAGTTCAACCTGTGACCCAAACTTCTTGAGATATTTGGGCTAAAGGGTTTTCTGGCTGCCAAATAAGCACTACTTCAGTTGGGCTAATTTTCCTGGGATTTCCTACTTCATCCTTTCCAGTGGGATTTGAGACTTCTGAAAGATGCCTATACAAGTTATGTTCATCATAATATTCTTGTAGCAGAGGAAAATCCTCATCATAAGTGGGTGAGGTGGACTGGAACATGCAAGTAGGGCTGCTTGAGGTAGGCTTCCTTCCATATCTGGAGGAGTAAGATCCTAGAGAAAATTTTCAGCCTCTATTGGATGTTTCCTCTTTTGCTTCTCATCATTTGAGAATGCACTTGTAGTAGGGAAGGACCCTAGTCGTGCCAATTGTCACAGCACCTTCGTTGCTGGGTTCTTCGGATTCCAGATCCCACTTGTCTCTCTTCTTGGGATAAGTGACACGAACCCATGATATGTTCCTTAGTATTTGCCATGGTATTTGTTCAAGTGCCCCCTCTAATAATTTTGCTTAAAGCGTGATTCAAACCCATGATCTCAATCTCATTAAACTATATGAAGGTAAGTTTTGAACGATTAGACCATTGCTCTTGATTGTACTATATATTTAAATTGATAAACATTCTATTAGTGCTTGTAAAGGAGGCTTCTTTCCTGAGCGTTGCTAAATCAAATGGCGATGAAGCAAATGTTTGTTTTCAAATTACCTGGCCGAATTTGTTTGAATCAAATGGCCATTTCCTCTTTTTCCTTGTTGGGAGAAAAAGAGACATGCAGATTGGCTTAATTAGTTTATATTACATTATTTTAAAAGGAATTTGGTAGCATCGTCCTTGCAGTGTCTATCTGTAGAAATGCCCAAGTCGGCACTACTCCTCAAACTTCAATCCGAACGAATTCGCCATTTTCCTTTTGTTTGCAGCAAAAGCAACGAGAAGAACATAATTATGCAAGTGTTCCATGGAAAACTCCGATGTCCTACAAGAAACGCACCATATAAATAGACCAGCTCGAGCCTTAAAGCATCGAGTAAAGGAAAAAAAAGAAAGAGGAATGGGCAAGGTGGATTGTCATCGTAACATCCTCGCTCCTATCATGTTTGTCCTCTTTTATATGGTGAGGGCCTATCCAAATACCAATTTGATAAATGCACTGTGTAATAACAATGCATACGATCCTAACGATGGCTACAGAGAAAGCGTCACCGAAGTTCTCGTAGATGTAATTGAGAGTACACCAAATCTGGGTTTTAGCTATTGCACCGCACGTGCAGCACCTAATAATAGACAAGCTTATGGCCATGGAGCTTGCTATGGAGGGCTTTCGTCAGCCGATTGTGCTACTTGTCTCGGGCTCGCTTTTCCTAAACTTTTGAACGGTTGCCCGAGTAGAGTAGGGGCTCAAATTCAACTTCAAGATTGTAGATTAAGGTATGAGAATTATTCATTCTCTGAATCATAACTTTCATAGTTTGGCCTGGATATTAGGGCAATATATTCAACAAAAAAGACACTAGGGCTATCTATGGGGTAATCATTGTGCCCATGTTTGCGTACTTGTCCCGTTCAAGTTATGTGTCGCTTGTGTACTTGCCCAATAAAGATATCTGGTTTTATGCCCTATCTGTGCATTCTCCATGTAAGCCCTTCAATTCTTCAGGTAGTTAAAGCGAAGTGCATGCGTAATTTTTGAGAAATTCTTAGATGATCTTGTGTTATAAAGAAAATACTAATCAGATTATGATAAACAAATAAATTACTGTTAACTGCTGGACAATTGTTTTATTTGTTGTTAACCATAGCAATTTAATTGGTCATTCCTAACCACGTCAATATGAAATAGGATCATCTAAAATTTTTTCTATAATTTTTACTTGAGAGTGAGTGAAGTTCGCTTAATTTGCAAATAATATGAAATCTAACAAAAATTATTGGACAACTGTTAACTTCCATTAGTTAATTATATGCTGAGTGCTTGTCGACGTGTACTAGTATTCGCCTACTCGTCTTCCAAGTCATCTACTCCCTAACAATACAAACTATATTTGCTGCGCGTGCACGACCAGAGACACCATGTCCTCCCCTGCTCTCCTCCTGCTCCTGCTTGTTATCTCACTCCATCAAATGTGTCGCCCCCACCAGACATCCTGCTTGATTCGGTTTGTCAATATGACCTAAATATTCATATATTTGTTTTTGAAATTTAGTTTTCCGTAATTTGTTGTTTTTTAATTGAACATTCAATAGATCAAACCGAACTTTTAGAAATTGAAAAAAGTGAATAAAAGATTATTTCTCAATTTGCTTCATTTGCGTGCAGTTAGAAGTTTTTTCAATGGACATTTGTCAAACTTTTTGAGGTTGAGTTTTTAAGTCACAACAAAATTCATTTGGTTTTTGAAAAAAAAATATTCCTAAAGAATAAAGGTTGTAAGACAATTTTTTATTGGAAATATAAAATTTCTGACGAATTTCCAGTTATGAAAGTACTGAAAAAAATTCTTGTTGAAAGTTTGTAATTATGAATTATAGTTTATTCTTAATTAGAGCGAATCTGAATATTAAGCAGCCATTGAGAAATGGAGTCTTGGTTTAGAGGAAGGGCAAGGAGGACGTCTGGGTTGAGTTTAAGCATGAAAGATTTGGTAATTTATGCTTTACATGTGGCCCTATTGATCAAGTGTTGATAAGAACCGTAGGACAGGGATTTCTAAGGAGTCTGAGAAGCGGTTTGGCCCTTAGATAAGAGCAATACCATCTACACAGAGCCAAGAAATAATTTAGCAACTTCGAAAGTTTGGGGCTTGGATGAGAACTGTACCCTCTAGAGAGTAATACCCTTTAGGATGATGGTGCAGGTCATGGTACGACGCAACTTGGAAAGAGGTATGAAAACTCTAGCAATCAATAGGAAGGATACCATGCACGAGGAATTTGTGGACAAGAGGAGAGCCTTTGAAAGAAAGAAGGTGGGTTGGATGAGGATGAGTTCAAAAATGGAAGTTGACCATCCTTGAACGGAAAATGGAGTAGATGGAAAGGGTTCTCGAGGTGGTTCAAGTTTAAAGAGAGAAGTTAAAAAACTGGAAAGCAAAAAGAAACGTTAAAATCCAACAATTGGATCAATCTGCCTTGGTTAATGTTAATGTGGAGATGATATATAAGGGATGAATACGGCATAGGCTGTGGTGGTTGGGTCCAATCAACCACGATGGGTGATGAGGATTTTAAGTCCGTCAAGGTCTGCGGTTTTCCTTGACAATTTGAGCCTTGAAGGACCTCAAAAAGATACACAACCAAGTGTGATGTTCATTATGGAAACCAAGAATAAGATTGAAAGGCTGGACAGGGTTAAGAGGGCTATGGGCTTTGATCATCGTGTTTACATAGAGCCTCAATGATTAACTGGAGGGTTGGCACTTTGGTGGAAGGAGGAGGTCGTAGCAGACATATTTTCGAAGTCTAAGAATGCCATAGATACTAAGTGCACTAGCCTGTTGGGTTTGAGGTTTTTAGAGTTTCTTCTTTGTATGCTGACAGTGTGGAACATGAAATTGCACTCTTGGGAGGCCTCAAGGGGAATAGCTGCTACTAATAGTCTGCCTTGGCTAGCATTGGAGATTTTTAATGAGATAGGTGATCGTGATGAAAAAGATGGAGCGAGTGGTTTTAATATGAGAAGAATGAGTAGGTTCAAGAGGTCCATAAACTACTTGGGATTATTCGATGTTGGCTTGCAGGGGCCTGGATTCACTAGGTTCAACAATAGCAATGAAAATGAGAGGGTGAAAATGAGGGGCTAATTTCGAGTAGGTGGAGATCTATGTTCCCTGGTGCATAGGTTGTGCATGAACTTGCCATATAGGCTCGGTTACCTGTGACTTGGATTGGATAAAGTTTTTATGCCACAGTGTTATCACGTGACGGGACCTATGTGGTGATAATAACAAATCAGAATCAATTATTTTGAGTTTTTTCATTTTTAGATTTTATAAAAAAATGTATAAATAATTAATTCTAATTGAGTAGCGCCACCGTATAATAACCGTCACATGGTAACACCGTGGCATAAAAACTTTCTCCTTGAATTGGGTTCTTGTAACCACATCTTCTTTAGTTCTAGGGTAAGATAGAGAGAGAAAGGATGTTCTTATGATGGTGAACATGTACCTGTTATTGTTGTTGGTTGCTCGAATGATGATGTTTTTTTTTCTGGCCAAAAAAATTGCATGTTGAATAAGAATTTCGCTTTAGTAGAGGGAGCTTGTCGGGAATTGGTCAGTTTTCAATGAAGAGAGTTCATTAAATATTCTCTAATCAGTCAATGAATTTCCAATTTTTCATTTGAAAATTTCCTGTGGATTTCAAAGCAATATTTTATTGAAAATTCACTGGCAAGGGATGATTTGCCGAATTTTATTATACAATTCTGAAAATTCTCAGCGAAACTTTTTGCCGTGATTTGCTGGTAAATTACACAAGATTTAATAAAGATTCGTCGAATATTTGATGAAAATTATATTAATGTGACCATAATCATCAACTGGATTACTATGATTTAATTGAAAATCATTAATCCAAACAGAAGAATATTTTCATTGACTATACACAAATTAATTAAAAATTTTCAGTTAAATTATATCCATGCTAGTCAGCATAATGGAAAATATACTATCTTAAATTCTATTTGCCATAGAAAAATTGAAAATTTACAAAACACTTACAATTATAGTTGTAACCATTACTGCAATTAAGAAAAGTAAACTAATCTATCAAAGAAATAAGCAAACTAAAATAAATTATTGTAAAACAAATAGGCCTCACGAAAGGGTAATTAAATATGATTTATCTGGACCGCCATGGATATTGGAGGAGACATGGATGCTTGATGAGTCACCCATGGTTTGGCCATTGGCAATCTATGAAGAGGTTTCGGGTTGCCTGCCCCCCTTCCTTAACCCGGCGACAAAACAAAAAGCACGCTAGCGCACATTATCTCAATGTGACATTACCTATGTTCCCACCAATCAAATTCGTAGCTCGAGCAGTGCGATTTGCCTCTGGCATCTGCTCAATTTGCTCCTGCCATCCAACGGAAGACCTTGCCAAGACATGCCGCGACTGCCAGGATATGACGTCGTGTAGGCTAACCTATCCTGTAAAGGCAGGCCAAAATCGAGATGTTCAACATTAACGCATATTAAGTCAGTATCACTTATCAATGCAGACGAGCAACACCCAATTAGCAGAATTAATTTAAATGAGAATGCATGGAGCCATAGTTTTCTACTAATTAAATCAGTTCTAATTGCACGGTACTCTCTCTTTGCTTGTGGATTATTTTTAAATGTTGAAATCTAATTACATAATTCATTTTCTTCATTTAGTTATTTTATTTTGTTTTAGCTCCAAATAGATTAATTTTTTAATGCATCTTATTATCATCTAGAAGCAACTTAAACCATCATTTTTTATGTTTGATGATGTGCCAAATTTATATATATATATATATATTATAACAATGAGTTTATTCTTCCCGACCCATAAACACCCCTACACACCCATGGATACAGGTCAGTCCATGTACAAAACACATGTTTAGGTGGTCTCACAAAGGGTTATGCTCAGAGGGATTCGAACCTCCGACCTTGTGGATTTACACATGGGTGGTACGCACGTCCTATCCACTTAATAACCTCCAACTTTATATTTACACATAGATTCACCTACAGTCTTTATGTAAGACAACAAAAGAAGTTGCTAGCCTCTTGGTTTGCGACATCCGTTGCCGAACAGCTAAAGTTAGAACCATAAAATGCTGAATGGGCCGATTTAGATTATTGTCGATGAAAACATAGAGAAGTGATGCCATCCAGCAAATTAATAAATCATAAATTATGTGCTTATGCTTCGTTAATATTAACGAGGATCCTATGAGGACACTGCCTGCATTTTATAAACCAGACAGAACCTCCCCGACTGACAAAAAAGATAAGAAATACGGCGCAATCGTTTCACGGAGAAAAAAAGGGATGGCTGCGTTTCATAAAGTTGTTTTTTTCTCGGTGGCGGTCGTCGCCTGCACCGGGAGGCTGGCCAGTGCCGGCGCGGATGTAGGCCAAGTATACTTCATTTGCGGTGACAAGTATGATGTGGGTAGTCCGTACAAAGAAAGTGTGAATTACATTCTAACCGATATAGTGGATCAAACCTCGAACTGGGGTTACAACTACTACACCGCGTCCCCGTCGCCTGGCATGACAGCGTACGGTCACGGCGTCTGCAACGGCGCACTCTTGGGTGTGGACTGCTCCGCCTGCCTAGGTGTCGCGTTCCCAAAAATACTGAACGAGTGTCCTCTTCGACTAGGCGCTCAGCTTCAGCTTCGGGACTGTCGAATAAGGTACGAGAATTACCCATTTGTAGAGTACTGATTCCAGCCTCGAGATTGGCCTGTGCAGGGATTAGCAGTTGTGTATTCTGTCTATGCCTTGTGCGTGCAAGCGACCAATAAAATGAAGATTGTTTCTTGTGTCCTCTTTTGCATGTACTAGCAAGCCAATACATTTGACTGCACATGGCGCAGTTAACTGCTGCTCTTTACAATTGTGCAATCACGTTGATAATAATTTCTCGAGCTTACATCGACATGAAGATTATGGAAATCGTGGAAAGCGATTTTATTTTATTTTTTATAAGCAAGCCGAATGATATTATGGGAAATATTTCAATAGAGTATCTTCTAGATGGGAAGTTTTTCTAGGGCTTAATTAGGTTAATGAATTGGCTTAAAAGGACAAACTTGAGTTCAAAGCAAAGTCCAAACACCATCTTGGTCTGGGAAGTCGAAAAAACAGTCAACAAGGTTATCGAGAGAGAGAGAAAGGAGTGATTCGAGAAATAGGGTTTAATGAACTAAAAAATGAACTCAAAAGTTAATAATTCTTATTCGATTTTTATCAAGGAAATACTGCCCTTCTCCTATCCCTTACATCAACCGAGCTCAGCATGTTATCCATGGATTAAGACAATGTTTGTTTCATACGTCGGTAAAAAGTGTCATATTATTTTAAAAAAATAAATAAATGATGCAACAATTATTGGCCAAATTAACCACATAATCCGTGACCATAGTTGGCTTAAGAGCTTCTCCTCTTCGCAGGCTTCATTTATGATGGGGAAGAAGGCTGCTTTTGACCCCAACCACCCCTTTTTTTTACTTATATCCAGTCTGATCGACTGTGTAATTGATTGTCCAAAGTATTACGGTTTCCTTGATCAATTCAAACAAAGAACGATATATTTTTACTGAAAACCTGAATTCATCATGGGATAACTTTTAAAAATTTTGTAGGAAGAAAGAGAGGTAAAAAAGCCTTATCCCCGGGAATGAAATCAAACTTCGACCAATCGCAAGAGATTCATCGCAAGAGTCTTAAGACCTGTTGAAGATAATACTGCTAAAAGCAGCAACGAGATTTGACATACCGACCATCAGTGCTAGACTTATGATGAAGAGGTCATGTGTTTAATTTTAATTAATAGAATTTCTTGTACTCTTTTATCACATTTATTTATGTTAGATGATTAACAAACTTTGAAAATTCGACCATGTTATTTGTCTACAAGGATATAAATTAATGAGTTCTTCAGGGGGAAAAATCTTTCTTTCGACAGTTAAGAAATTTTCGCGTACATGTAATACATTTGTCTTCAAGAACAATTAGGCCAACATCTGGAACAGTCCTCGTCTCAACATGCTCTGCCACTTTTTGTTTTTTTAACGAGGAGTTTATTCTCCTGGCACATATGTGAGTGGCATCATCAAGGGTTACAAGCTCAAGAAAAAATCAAACATCTAATCTTATGAATTTTCCCATGAAATATATGCCACATCTGTTCTCTTGAACTACATAAGTTTTGGGATTACCACCACCTTCTTCTTTGCTAGTAATGGCAGAACTATTTCCCTCCTTAAAGTATCTTCCAAATCGATCTCCGTATCTTCTCCGATCCATCCGATATTTCAAGATCATTACCAGCTAATTGAGTGATTTTCACATAGATAGTCCTCTAGAGCCTTAACCATAAGGAAGAACATATCTATGCACACAAATTATAGTTCTAAATGAAGTTGGAAAGGGACGATCGAATAACTTTTATGATTTAGTTAGAATATCGTAAAATGTTACTATAGAAATGATGAGGTAAATAAAATATAGAGAGAAGGGATATTAAAATAGAAATACGTGGTGTCCATGAGCCAAATCACATGAATGGAGGATTTTATTATTATGACTGACTCGAGAGATAAAATAAGGAACCTGTCCATTTATATTGCAATAAGAGAGTCAAATCTTAAAGTCAATATCAAGAAATGTATAATATAATAAAAAGTTAATAACAGAAAATTCTAAAAATAAAATTAATCTAAATGATCGATATAATTTTTTTTATAATATTGTATTTCCTATTATGATAAAATAATCTCTTTCTCACGGAACTCTTAACGAAAACGAAACTCTTCTTTATTTATTGTAGGAGGGAGGATAATATAATAATACTAATTGTTGATGACAATCCTCATCCCAAGAAATAAATGCCTTGTCAATCCCTATCCCGAGAAGATTGTATACATTTACCTGGTAGGCATGAATCATATGGAATGAAATGGAAATTGATGAGTATCTTCATTCAGTCATGTTGTCAAGTCTATTACCATTACCATAGTTCTTTCCATTGCTACTTCTTTGCAGTGGCCTATCCTCCAACCAGTGTCAAAAATGCATTTCTCCATGGTTATCTTAATGAAGAAGTTTACATGCTTCAAACATCATGTCTCATTGATCATGTCCAACCTTATTATGTTTGTTGACTTCGACACTCTCTACATGGTATGAAGCAGGCGCCTCAAACATGGTTTCTTCATCTCAGCTCATATTTTCTTGAGCTTGGCTTTATAGCCTCAATAGTAGATGCATCCCTATTTATCATGTGCACCTCCTTTTGTGGTGTCTCTGCTTATTTACATTGATGGCAATATTCTCACTAGGTCTCCAAATGCTTTATTTTCTAATCTACTTAAAGCTCTGTGCAGTTTCCGATGAAGGACTTGGGACCATTACATTATTTTCTTGGTATTGAGGTGCATCACGATACAAATATAATTCATTTGACGTAGTCTAAGTATATTCATTCTATTCTCAACCACCCTGCAATGTTGGATTGTAAGCCATTTTCCACTCAAGTAGGCTCTGGGTCTCAACTGTCTGTACACGATTGTGATCTTATGCATGACCCCTCTACTTATCTTCAGGTGGTAGGCTCTCTACAATATTTGACAATCACTAAATCAGATATCACCACACTGTCCAACATGTTTGTCAATTTAAACACAAGCCTTCTCTTGTGCATTGGGCAGCTGTGAAGAGAATTTGCGATATTTGAAGGGTACAATTACTCATGGTGCATATATATTCTAAAACATCAAGGTTTTGACCTACGTGTCTTCTCACATGCCAATTGGGCTGGTAGTCCATACACAGACGATCTATTGGTGGATTTGTTATTTTGGTCCGAATCTAATCTTCCAGAGTTTGAAGAAGCAACACACAATTGCTCAATCTAGTACAGAATCAAACTATATTATGGATCCAATCTCTATTACAGGAACTTGGCTTTCATTATCTTCATCCTCCAATTCTCTAGAATGACAATGTCTTAGCCACTTATTTGATAGAGAATCATGTTTTTATGCATGTATGAAGCACATAGAGATTGATTACCACTCTATTCGTGAATGTGTTTATGGTAAACAGCTCTGTAGCATATTTAGTTGCACTAATGATCAGCTTTTTGATACTTTACCAAGGGCCTTTTTGTGATGTGGTTCTCTGTTCTTCGATCCAACCTCGACGTTCATGATCTCCCATTGCATCGCAACAATACTTGTAACAATATTTTCACTATTAATAGACACACAACACATTTCATATGGTGTGGTGATTTATCCAATATTCTAAGTCTTTGCCCTCATTTCATCTTTTTTACTTTATCACTTTTTTTAGAGTTAATGATATACATCCCATTTGATAAGTTTTTTTTACTTCACTTGATGCGATGAACATTTCCTCTAAGAAAGGAAGGAATGCTCATTTCATGACTTTCTTTAATCACATTCCATCAAAATCTCAAAATTGAACATAAAATCACTGCCTTGCTATCCATAGTTTTTTTTATAAGTGTAATTCATTAATATTAAGAAACCTCACAGGAATGTATGCTTAGTTATACACAAAAGGAATGGTTGCCTTCCACAATGAAACAATCTAAGGATATAATAAGTCTCTCAATTTTAGTTGCTAAATAGGCAAAGATTCTATTCTCATTCTCAAAAAGCTAATAATTAATCTAAAAATGATATCTGGAGGAGATAATCTTAGCTGGAAGATGCTGAAATTGCGCTCTTGCCAGATGGAGTGGACAAAAATGGTAAATGCGAGCTTGTAAACTATGGCTTATGTATCTTTTCCCCTTTGATTTGGAATCACACAAGATAGTTCATGGGGCAGTTGCCGGGGACTGATTATGTCGAAGTTGTAGCAAAATTCTTCAAATATCCCTTGTAATATGGTAAGAAAAGAAAATACGATCTCTCGTTCTTATCTCCACATTGCAGAAGCTGCAATATTAAGAGGTGAGTGAGCCCAAATTTGCCATTCTCGCTCTAGGTAGATAACTTGTCCAGAAATGCAAGCCAATAGAAAAAAGAGACCCGTGGAATATAACCGAGGAACCAGAGAATTTTGTACCATTGAACTATGGGACATTTAGTTTTGATATCCTTCCATGCAGTTGTGATCATCAATTTGGGTCTGTGACTCCAGCAAAATATGTCTGAACTGGCATACTTGACGGAAGTTTGAATTATAGCAACGATACTAGATGATGAAATATCCATGCATCTTGGCCATTGCCAAGACAGAACCCAAGAGGTGTGAAGGTGAGCTTATGAAAAATAGAAGCAACTTGAGATGAATAAGAAACATAAAAGGTGACAATACTCCCGAGAGCAACTTTTTCACGAACAGTGTGATAGTTTAGCTCTATTAATTCACATGCTTTATGGAACACTCTATTTTAGACGAAGAGTCGATTTATTATCCAAAAATAGATATGAATAATTTATATATGTTGAATTCCAATGTCTCTCAAGATGAAGCAAATAAGCTGGGTGAAGTCAGCAATGGCATAGCCAAGAGCACGATAGTCATCTTTTCCGTTGGATCGGGCAGGCCCTTGTAGATTGCTTCTTAGTAGCACTTTCAGCTTCTCAGGCTTCGGTATGATGCTAGGTACGCTAGATGGAGTCATTAATCAGAGGGTAAACCTGCATGCTCAAAAGGAAAAAGAGGCCGACTGCCTAATGCTGCTGCCTAAAGAGGAACAAAGAAAGGAAATACCTTAATGTTCAATGTCTAAAGATGTTGTGCACTTAGTAGATTGAAACGCGAAACACGATGGAATTGAAGTAACACCTACTGACAAAACTTGAGCTTTTATGTGAATATGAGTCTAACATCTTATATTATCAGTACAAATTTTACATGATATTAAAGCCAGTTATAATGTGGGTTCACATCATGCCAGCTGAAGACTGAAAGAAAAATACCCGACTCGTGGTTAGTTATTTATAACCCGAAGGTAGAAGAGAAAACCTATCCCATGGTCAGTTGTCTCCTTGCTCAAGTATGGAAGATAAATACCTCTGTTTGCAAGTTCAGATTTTTAGATAGATATGAGATCAATCTCTTATAGGTCTTGTGAAAATTTTACAGAAGAAAAAGAAAATTATCTTAGGAACATCGCCAAGTCTGGCAAGACCGTATCCTATGTTACAGACATGGTCATGATTGTAACAGTTCCCTCTATGAATGAACCTGATATTTCTATTTACTCGTATAATCGTGACAAACTCATTAAATTCACCAACGACGACACTAAAATAATCAGAAATGAAGAATTACAAAATTTAATAATGCAGCTATTACAAGATGAACTAACCTCATTTAACTTGGATAAAAATGAGGAATCTCGGCAAATTCAAATATCAAATTAATTCATCAATTATTACATTTAGATGGGAACCCGATATGCCAAGTACACGAGAAACAGTCGAGCACAAGATTCCACTCTTACCTAATGCATGGCCTGTCAGACAAATTAGATGGAGAGTGAACCCGAAGTGTAATGAAAAAATCAAGGCAGAGGTTGAGAAGCTGATCAAAGCTAGGTTCCTTGAAGTTGTGATCGATTCAAACTAGATTGACAAAACAGTAATTTAATTAAATTGAAGAAAAAAGTTTATTTATTAAACTACACCTATTATTTGCTATAGTTAATTAGGGACTGACCATTTGTCAAAAAAATTAGGGACTAACAAAGTTTGCACATTTAGCAGGAAAAAGATAGTATTAATAGCCAAAAATAGCATTGCTCCTCTACTTCTTTTTAAGAAAAACACTACTTTTTAAACTTTTGAAAAACTAGCACCTCTTTGTGATGAAAGACTATTATACCCTTATGGGGCTCTTTTCCCTCCATTATTTTAAAATTTTCACCAGCTAAGTGTCCTGTTTCCCTCCATTATTTCTCTCTCTATTCTCCCCTGTCCATTTCCCTCTCCTTTCCTTCCTTTCTCTTGTCAGCAGCTCCTCCGTCACCGGAGCACAGGCGGCACCAGCATCATCATTGGAGCACGGGCGGCACGGGCGGCACGGGTGGGTCACCGGTGGTCTCACCGGAGCATCACGAGCGGCACAGAAGCATCACAGGCAGCACAGAAGCATCACCGGCAGCCTCACTGGAGCATCGCGAGCGGCAGACAGTGACCGGAGTATCACGGGCGGCGACCGTCGATGACCAGACTAGCAACAACAACAACGACGACCTATCAGTCATCGTTACCTAACCATCCCACTAAAAAGCATCGAGGCTTGTTAAGCTATTTTGTGTTATTGTCCCAGTGAAAAGTATCCTAGTTGCCGAGACCTATATAAACTTTACCGAGACCTATTCATAGTTTTTCGAGACATAATCATAATTTTTCGGGACCTGTTTATCGGTACCTATTTAGAATTTATCAAGACCTATTCATGATTTTTCAGGACCTATTCATAATTTTTCGGGACCTGTTTATCGAAACGTATTTAGACTTTATCGAGACCTATTCATGATTTTTTGGGACTTATTCATAATTTTTCGGGACCTGTTTATCGATACCACTTTATCATGGCCTATTCATAATTTTTCGGGAATTATTAATCATATTTTGGGACCTGTTTATCGGTACCTTTGTAGACTTAATCAGGACCTATTCATGATTTTTCGAGACCTATACATGATTTTTCAGGACCTACTTATCTATAATTATTTAGACTTTATGAGACCTATTCATAACATTTCGGGACCTATTTATCGATACTTATAAAGATTTTATCAGAACCTATAATATATCTGTACTTGCTGACAGATTGCTGATAGACTTCCTTCATCGTAAGTGATGAATGGTCGACACAACCATCCATTCGTGATCAGTCCCAATTATCAATGAATTATCCATCAGTAAACAGTCGCTTCATCTATATGAGTTATCAATAGATTGCCAACGGAATACCAACGCATCTATTGGCTGAGTATTCCTTCAGCAACATAATGTGAGATGATAGTGTGATTAACTTTCCGATTGGTACTCCGTAGGTGATTATATATAAAATTTATACATTTGGTAAATTATTAATTTTTTATTATTTAAATTTAATAAATTATTATGTAATTGAATATATATTTAATTTATTGATAATCAAATTTATTACTCGATAAAATAAATTACAAATTATTTCTATATCATTAAAAATATTATAGAAATAAGGAAAAATAAATTGTCATTACATAAAAATATTTTAATATTTTTTACCCAAAAATATAAAAAAAATTTAAAAATGAAAAGTCTATTTATTCTAAAAAAACATAAGACTTTATTCGTCAATTATTTCCACCGGAATCTAATAGTTTTTTTATAGTGTCCTTTCGGATAGAGATGTAACTGTGAAGTATGATTAATCTCATCAACTACTAGACTTACTCTGGAGACGATATCAGCTGGTAGCGAAGAAGGAGGTCGGGGTAAGGAGGGAATGAGGTCAGGAGGATCATAATTTGTTGGACTAGATGAGGATGGAGCTAGGTATACAGGACATTCCTCAGGTGGACTTCTAAATGCATTTAGGATACATGTGTAGGCATCATGAGAAAATGACTACTCATCAAAGACAATATTATGACAAATGAATATTCCGCTTGAGATAGGATCAAGACATTGATAACCATGATAATTAGATGGATAGCCATGAAAGGTACATGAACAAGAATAGAATTCCCGTTTATGATTATTATAAGACCTAAGATATGGAAAACAATGACATCCAAAAACCTTCAAGAAACTATAATCAAGAGGTAAACAATGTACCACCTAATAGGGAGAAAGAAACTCCAAAGACCGAGTAGGAAGATGATTGATAAGAAAGACGACAGTATCAAAGGCATACCCCTATAACTTCAGGGCCATGTCAAAATAAGCTAATGTTTGCAATCTACAGAAACATTTTTCTGAGGTGCGTGGGAGCATGAAATATTGTGTATCATCCCATGATTCAGTATTCAATTTGAATATAAGATAGAAGTTTTTTTTACACCACTAGATTGTTGATTTTAATTTTCTACTTGAAGTCTGAAAACATAAAAAATTTTGACAATGTCTACTCTTAGCTTCATAACAGAAAAATCAAAAGAATTCACTAATCAAGGATATAAATATAATAAGAATGCCTAGAGAAAGAAAGTAATGGTGCAAGACCCCAAATATCAGTCAATCAATTTCAAAGGTGACGAATTTTTATTCATAGTGAGAGGAAACGAAAAGTAAAAAAAAAAATTTCAATTTGACATGAGGAACAAATTTATGATCGTGATCATTATGATTAGAACCAAGCAAAGATGACACAACTCTCTATACTACCGGAAATGCGGATGTCCTAGACGTGATGCCACAAGATGTTGGATGCAGAAGATTGGCAAGAGCTCCAGGTGGTGAGCTTGCTGACCGCAGACAGTAAAGGCCGTCCTTAAGCGGTCCCCAAAGTAGCTCTAACGGGTATGGAAATTCTTAACAAAATACATAGGGAAATCTAAAAAAAGTGAGAATTATCTCTCGTAAATTTGGGAAATAGAGAGTAAATTCATAGAAATTAGATGTGCACATAAAATATTATGTAATGCAAAAGAATGTGAAGGTGTATGAATAGTAGATGATCTGAATAAAATAATCGGCAAACTTGAACTATCACAGACTACGAGCTAATTATATTTGGAATAATCACCATGAACTTAAAGATTGGATAAATCAGCAATGGTGTGATGAGTTGCTTCCAAATCATTGTACAAGTCCAAGTTCATGTCAATGGAGCCTCCTCCAAAAATTATGTTTGCCTGTGGAATCTAAAAGTTCGGAGGCAAACAAGTACAGTAAGCTGTAATATGACCACCATGTGCATATAATTAACAAACAGTATTTTGTCCTAAATTAAATGTAGATTTGTGATACAATGGCCCATTTGATTTGCTCGGCCGACTAAAAAGTTATGGTGCAGTAGAGGACTTGAACTGATCGGGTTGCTGGTGGAAAATGGGGCCAAGCCACCGTGAGGCCCATTGAAGTAATTCCGCGAATGACTTGAGCAGGAAGAATAGCCCGATCTGTGTCCTATTCTATCACTCCATCCCTGCAGATTACTAGGGTTAGAAAAATTGGGCAAGATTAGAGGACCACTCCTGCCTCCCTCAAATGCAGCTCGACCATGACTTCCTACTGCAAACTATTTGGTCAGTAATGTTGCATCGATCGATGGCCGCTCACTGTCTAGGCCAGACAGTGGCAAACTGCTTTATCTTTTCAGTAGGCCCTTCGAGCATCCTAGTCCAATATGAGAGGCAAGGCCATTGTCATACTCCCAATCGTCGAAGATGGGGTAAGGATCAACATTTCCCAGTCCTCGCCGAGCCTAGAAAGGACTCAATTGTTCATTTTCGCCACTGATTACGGTTGCCAAAATTGAGCGAACCTGCCGTTCTACTCCCAATCTTCCTCCATGCTTTGGTCGCCATGCCCACGCCCACCAACTATAGACCAATTTCAACGATAACAGATACAAGGATTCAATTAAGACAAAATTGATCATAAATTTTCCATTCCTAAAATTCTGGGTTTGGAGAATCAGTTTCAAATGCTCTTCGTTTGACAAGCATCATGGATGGCGAAGTTGGGATGGATCCATATGCGTGCCCAAGGAGTCTGTAGGATCATAGAAGTGGAGTCACGATGTTTCTCAACAAGTAATAATTTGTACCATCAAGCTTAGTTTGTATGATAGGAAGGGTGTTGCGCAGGGAAGGATGTGAGCTAGCTCTGATTGTCATATTGAAGTACTCAACACTGAAGGGTATGGGTCTAGCTGGTGAAGACATGGGTTGGATTTGGGTGGTTGAATAAGATTACACAAGGGACTAGGTTTTGTGGTTTTGATATCAGAGACGAGAAATATTGGGAATTCATCACATAAACTTCTGTAGTAATGCATCTATTAATAGAATAGTGGTACAGTTAGATATGGTTTCAAAATGTTCTCTATATGTTATAACAGAGTTATTTGCTAAAAAAATTACAAACTATTGTCAAATTTTCTATTTTAATAAGAATTATTTTTTCGCTAGCGCGTGTAGGCGCCTACGCTTGCTTTGTTTAAGGGTTGCTCGCCCTACCGAAGTACCAAAGGATTTCGAGACTTACACCTCCCTATTACACGACCTAGAAAAGGCTTTCAGTAGCGCCCTTAGAATCTAAGCCTTTTGGAGCGCCAGTAGTTGTAGCTGTGGCCACACCAACCCTTTCATTCTTATCGCTCTGGGTTTCGACCTATATGACCTCCCGACGGTACAAAGTACACCTCTTCCATAGAGGCAGGTAGTAACCTATCCTTTAAGAGTTTGTTCAAGGGGGAGCGAGAAAATCATGAATTATGTTTCATTTTTCCTAATCTACCATGCCATTAATTTTGACCATTAACGGTTGACACATAAGGTTAATTTTGTTGAATATGTAAACAAAGTATGGCTATCAGCTTATGTGGCATCCATCCAGTCCTAAAAAAATCAAGAGCCATTGTTGAATTTGACATTCAAGAGCCATTGTTGAATTTGACGTTCTACCATGAGCTATTATCGAATTTTTGTTTTAATATGAATTATTATCGAGTTCTCTATTCTACTATGGAATTTTTTTTGTCAAAAAATTCATGAACTACACTCCTGCTCTGTTTCCTTCATTTACCATAATATTAATTGAATGAAAGAAAATTATTATTCTTTACATCTTACTCTCGACTGTATTTAAAGTGTTTTAATTGATATTGCATTCTTACATCTTCCAGCACTAACCGATTGTTTAGTTCGTGTGATAAAATCCATGTTTTTTAGTTAAGTATTCCTTGCAAGGGACATTTTGTGCGAGTATTGTCATATCGTAAAAATTATTAAAATTACATGAAAAGTTTCAATCACGATAAAATATTCGTGGAATATATAAATCGAATTGTGAAGTTGTTCTATTTGAAACTATAAAGTTGTTGGCGGCAAAATTTGATAATAAGCGTAAAATGATTGTTAAATTAATTATATCCCAAATTTTACAACTTTTGAAACGTAAAGTTTTTACCAATTGTATTATATATTTTTAATCCACAAAAACTAAAATCATAGTATATTTTACAATTAAATAGCGTTATCTTTGGTAAAGTAGATTATAATCAGCAACAAATTACGAAGTGTAATAATTAAAAACTCGTTCTCTTGTAATTTTGTGAAGTCAAAGTACCAGTTTAAATCTCTCTAAATAATATTATTAGAAGAAACTTTTGAATTTGAACTTTGGCAGATATAGACTTCTTAAATTATGTCAGTCCTTTAATAGTGCTACGTTGAAGGCACTACTATTGGTGCTGATTGTTCAGTTCATCTTATATTCGTGGTTGAATATGAAAGTTTGAGCATTACTTAGCAGAGGATCGCTTGGTCACCACCACTGCTACTCTTCTTCTATATATATATATATATATATATATATATAATATCAAAAAGAGGCAAATTATGTTTAAAAAAACCCTATGATTTGCGAGCTCTCTCAAAAAATCGAATGTTTTAATTTTGAAATAAAGACTTAACATTTAAAATTTTTCTCAAATCGAGCCGAATTGTTAAAATTTTATCCAAATCAAGCCCAATAGTTAACTCCACCTTTAAAATATTGTTATAAGTTTGACCTCCATGGCATATCGTACATATAATCTCGTAATTGGCTAAAGACTTTAAAATAAAATAAAATTATAAAATATAAAATGAACGGAAAAGTGGGTGGCCAGTGTACAGAACTAGGACCTCAGCAAGGTAGGCAGACCCTCGGTCGACAATCCCTGCCTCTCTCATTTTTCTTTTATCTTAAATTTTTTTCTAATTTAGATTTAAAATTTTGAGCCAATTATGATATGACATTTACATAATATGGCATGTAAGATATGCCAAATCTACATTTGTCAACGAAATTAATCATTTTGTCTTAATTTAGAAAAAAATCTGAAATATTTTGCTTTTATATTTTTTTTTACTTTTTTAGAAAACTTCAAAACTATGCGCCTTTTCATCCGATTTAAAAACTTTTTTGGGTCCTTCAGTGCATCCTCTCGCCTTATATAGGATTCAGACAAACAGAGAATAGAAGAAGTCCACGTGGCAAGAGTTACCGCAGGGAAAAGATATTTCATACCACAGTGTGGCTATATGGTAATATTTACTTGGAAATATTAATTAATAAAATTTACATATTTTTAGTGTTGTCTTTTATTTTTTAATTTTTATGTAAAAATTACAAAAAAGAGTAAATTTGACTGGTTGATACTTGCAGCTGTGGTACGAGAAGTAAATTTTTAGTGTATAATATACAATGAGTTCATTACGTAAAACTCTCTTAAATTTTGACACGTGCCATAGTTTTCAAGAATTAACTTTACATTTATTAAAATTTAAACAGTAATTTATACAATAAGTTCATTATGTATTACACACTCAATGTCTACTCATGCTTCAAGATACCTTGCTCTAAGGAGAGAGTATTTCATGCCATAGAGGGACGAGCGCATCTCTACGTTCCGCTCTCTCATTTCATTTCGTAAGAGAGGCAAGCGCGTTCTTCCTCGCCTGCTCCTCCGTTGTCGCTGTCGCCTCCGGTAAAACCCTTATACCGGTTTCTCCTCCGATCCACCTCATACCTTCAGCTGTGAGATTCTCCACAATGGATGTTCCAACATGAATCTCGGTCTTCACCAGTTTCGTAGGATTCGGAGTTTGGCCGACAGATACAGTATTTTGCGACTATCCGTGCAGTTGGTATCTTTTTTCCTTTAGTTTAGTGGGGCCGAAACAATGATGCTTTATCTGATCAATGATGAAATATCGTCAGATACATTTTAGGATTTAGATTGTAGTTTCTCTCAGTTGCTGTCCCATTGTCGAACTTGCCTGTCTTGTACTCCTCTGCTCGGTTTGATCCGTTGTTGAGAAAACTTGTAAGCCTTAGTATATTCCTGATAGTTAATATAGATACTAGAGTCGTTTGATCTTTCAAACTCTTGAATTGATGTTCGGTATTTTGTGTAAGATAGGAGAGATTCTATGCTTGCTAATTGGTGGTTCAATCGATTGATAGATGAAGAGATTTGCTCAAGACTGTATCTTTTATATGAGTATGTATGTTAAATGTGGTGGGTTATCTTTGTTTTTCACTTCTCTGAGATTGTAGAATTAAGAACAGATGAAGAAATTTGCTTAAGAATGTATTTTTTATATGAATATTCATGTTAAATGTGGTGGGATTGTCTTTGTTTTTTACTTCTGTGAGGTTGTAGGTTCTGCTTCTCGTGTAAAGGGGATCAATGGCTGCCCACAAAGTTGCTCATGCCACATTGAAGGGACCGAGTGTCGTGAAGGAGATATTGATGGGCTTTGCGGTTGCTCTATCTGTTGCAAGCCTCTGGAAAATGTATCACTGGAGCGAGCAGAGGAAAGCCAGGGCATTTTATGATATGCTGGAGAAGGGAGAGATCAGCATTGTTGCTGAGGAAGAGTAAAGCACCAGGTTCTGTCTCGGGCAACCTCACCGATAATCTGCTCATTTTGTGTTGCCTCAGGTCGTAGTTGAGTCTATATGAGCATCGTCCTTGATGAGTTGAATAATAACCTTCTAGTGACATTCGAACTGCATCGTGTTTTCCGAAAGTGAAACTATGTGAAATTCTGTTCTTTGGCATCCTTATCGTTTGATTTGATCTGAATGCTAGTTTATGGTCTGCGAGTTACTGACAAGAGTTATCTGTCTTCTCTTAGTCAGACACCTTTCTTGTGATTCTCTTCTTACATCAATTTCGAATTAATATGTGAAACTTCAATGCATAACTCATAAAATCTGGTGATGACTGTCATCACAGCTCTTGATTAAATCTGTTGTGAGTATTACTCATTTACTATGAATGGCTAGATAAGCATTCAAAATTGATTCACAATTGAGTCTACGTGACATTTAACTTCGATACGTAATGGCACTCTTGCGTTTTGTTTGGATGGTTGAGTTTGGAAGCAAAGGATTTGTAGTGAGAGAATGCATGGATGTGGAAGAATTTCACCTCAATTTTCTCCACCATAATCCCTTTTATGAGTACCAAAGTTGGAAGCGAGGATTCTTCACAGAGAAGTTTAGGGTCGATACTGACATAAGAGTTTGAGTTCACTTATGTAAAACATCTGGAATCCATTGTTGGTCGGGCATCAAGGTCAAAAAACAAATCTGACTTGGCCTGCATACTCATTCTTCTTAATCTATTTCGCATTATATTGAGAGAGCCTCATAGGAAGGACAATGGGGTCTCACTCATCTTATATGGGAGAGATGAACAGTGTCACTATATGATAGTATCAACATGATGGTACCGGCTAATAAAATTATGATATTTATTTTAAAGTTTTTTAATAAAATCTAAAGCGGAAAAAAAAACCCCTAAAATGGCTTGATTTTATTGGTTAATGCCTCTAGTAGGTATTGTCACGTGATGACACCATTACTTACAAGATTTTCTCTAAATATGGAGCAAAGCACATAAGGGCTACAAAAGATCTCCTTCCTTTGACTATTCACAGCTAAAAGCAAGTTTTTCTCGCAGTTTCCACTAAACATCTGCATTGACCAAATCGATTGGAAAACCTTAAACCGAGCTTTGACACATCGTTAGTCCTGACCATGGACTAGTTTGGACCTGAAACCAACCCGGAACTGGCTTGGCCAAACCCGGAACTGAAGTTCCTTCCTAGGCTAGCCCTTTAGGCCTGCCACCCCCATCCCTATTTCGAGCTTGCCACACCACCCTACCCCCTCCCCCAGAGAAAGTCTTTGGTGGAACGGTGGTACCACGTGGCAGCGCCCACGTGGTACAGCCGCCCACTAAGACGCTGCCATGTGTCAGTGCCGCTGATGTGGCCGCCCGCGTGGCAACACAGCGCTAACACATGTCAGCGCTTGAGTGGGCGGATGCACCACGTGGCACTGCCACGTGGTACCACCGCTCCACCCAAGAGTTTCTCCCTCCCCCAACCACCACCTAACACGAGGCACCCCATGCCATTTCATGGCCAGCCCCGCGTTTTCAAATCTATTTGATCAATGACCTCTTTTTCTATTAAAAAATAAATTACATACAATAACTCTTCACTCATGATCTTTATATATTTTTACTTGTATTTCATATTATTTTTTAATTTAGTGCTATTTTCTATCATATTTCATATTTGTATTTTATATTAGTTTTTAATTCTTACACGATTAAATTTATTTATTTAATTTTCTGTGATTTTGTGATTTTTATATATTTTGACTATCTTCAAATTTTAATTATATGTTTTTAAAATTATATAAATTTAAGTTAATTTAATTTTAATTTTAACAAAACTGAACCGATCGGTTCTGAACCCGAATCGGTCGAGTCTGAACCGATGGTTTGGAACTAGACTTAATCGTGGTTCCAAACAGGAACCATCCGGTTTCGAACTGCCCATAAACCATTCAAATGAAGGTTCAAGGCCATTCCATGGTCCCTTGGAACTAGAACTGTCTGATTCTGGAATCATGACTAGGACTACCTCCGTGAAAGTGTCATACTTAAATTTACATGTAAAGAAAATTTATGATTGTTATTTATTTAATATAATTATTTTATCAGAATTAAGTATGTGAAATTTAACTATATTTCTAATATATTTAACTACTCTTTATTACAGATTTTTAAGTTAAAATAATTTTTAGAAATGAAAAATTTATCAAATATGTATTATTTCTATGTCAAATGACAATTCATTGAGTTACAAATATGTTGATTTAAATGTTTTGTGAATTGAAATTTAAATGAGAAAGTTACAAGCCATTAAAATTAACCATGCAGATCAGTTAAAAGGTTTCGATTCCTAGTACCTTGTGTTTTGAAGCCGGAACCTATCGATTCCTTGATTCATTACCTAAAACCTATCCTAATTTCATTGAGATCCATCCAAAATCTATTCAATATAAGAGATTCTTACCAGTTTTGAGTTTACTTTATACCCGTACACACTTCTGATGGCACGGGAGCTGTGAAGGCTTCGTGGAAATATGGGGCATCTACTCCAAAAAGCTTTCAAATTGCCCACTTTTTTTTCCAAGGGGCTTTATTTATTTTTCCGAGCCCATGAATACCTCATAAGCCAAGTAAGTTTATGTGTAGAGCACCTGTCTGTATGAATAACCTCACCAAGGCTCTACGTTTAAGGGCGAATCGAGCATCCGACCTCGTGGATTTTGACACGAGCCTTGCTAACTCTTCAGGTTACATTAGAAAACATATTACTTTACAATTTTCATTTTTTTACGAATTTATTCTGAAAAATGAGAAAACTTTTCATAATTAAACGAAGTCTAAATAAGATAGCAAGGAAATCTCAATGTCAAAAACCGAATTCGTGTTTTCTGCTTTTTAGACAAGCGATTAGGCCTCTATAAAATCCGATGCAGTTTACTCATTTTAATATTAAAGACAATTACCAAACCATTTTTCTTGAACATAAAAAAAGGTTAATAACAGTAAAAATTTTATATATTTATCATTTTTTGGAATTGAACTTTACATGCTTGAAAATGGCTAGTTAGTTGTGTAAGATTCGTTCTTATACATTTTTAGTCCAAATTATCATCGTTTTGTTGACATGAATTTTACACTATTAATAGTTCCACTAATGAAACTGTAACAGATCGAACTAAAAGTATAAAAAATGATATTATATGATTGAATTAGTAATTTTTAAACATATATAATTCAATGCTAAAAATAATAAACATATAATATTTTTAATTTCATTTTTCCTTATAAAAATGTCCTAATTTATAGTTGATCATTCACAATGAACTGTGTGTGCTTTTTAGGAGGAAAGGTATCAATGGTGCAAAATGTTTAAATAATATTATAATATATTATAAAATTCTTAAAATAATATAAAATAGTACAAAATTCTAGTATAAAATATTAATTATTTGTTAACGCATTAGCAATTGTGGACGTAACGCCTACATGACTCTTACATAGTTGCTAACTTGGAAAAAATTGAATGGCATGGCGCCTACTTTGCTGCTACGTGGCCCTCACCTGGCTCCTACATAAACCAAGTATCAGATGATATCTTTGCAATTATGATTTGAGAGTTTCGATACTACTTTTTAGACAGATTTTTCTTCGATTAATTTTTTTAGTTTATTATTATATACATTTTATAAATCATCTAAAATAATTAAGTAATTATTCCAATGATAATTCTTATAGTTATGATCATAAATATCAGTTCGATAATACTGATAATGATATTAGTAATGATATGACATTGAAAACTTTGGAATTACCAAGAAAATGTAATAATAATACAATTTTGAATATTTTGTAAAATTTTACAATATTTTAAAGATATTATTAAGAGTGTGCATAAAAATTGGTTCAGAATGCATCGAACTGGACCTAACTAAAAAAATCGATTCAGTTCAAACAGGTTCTATTTCAATTTAGTTTTTAAAATAAAAATCAGTTCGGTTAATTTATAAGTGTAATCAATTCAACAAATTGGTTTGAACCGAACTGAATCAAATCATTTTTAAATATATTATTATTATTATTATTATTATTATTAAAATATGTAATCTGCAGATCTGTTTCCATGTGCCCTTCCCCTCGCTAATTTTTTGAGAAACCCTAAAACGCTAGAGGAGGAAGAAGAAGGGCGTGCCATTCACCTGTGGGGGAAGAGGAATTTGGCGTTCGCCGTCGTCGCTACTCGAGCCTCCTCAACCCGGTGGCCAGCCTAACGAAGTTGTTGTTCGTAGTTGCCCGTTACCAGGAGGAAGAATATGGGGGCCTAGACATCCCTGACAGGGTGGGTGGCTTCGTCATCCCGGTGCCCCAGCTGACTCGAGCCTCTTCACCGTCAAGAGATGCAAACGATGGAGCTGGTTGACACCACCGGAGACGCCTTCCTCTTCCAGCTCAGTCTACTGTTCTTCCCTCATCGTCATCTTCTTCTTCCGACTCAGTCTACTTTTCTTCTGCCGTCTGGTCTCTTTCTTCCTCGTTTCAGGATGCTGCACTTTTTTTTTTGTTTGCTTAAAAGGTTGCTGCACTTGCCGCCTCTCTATTCTGTGATTGAAGATTTTTGAATGGTAAGCCCACAAGGCCAAATGGGCCAGCTTTTTGGGCTTTTGAAGGCTTTTTGGGCTGTGAGGATAGCTCACATTGGCCCACGGTCACTAGTTTTAAAATTAAATAGCCGAACCTAACCAAAGCGAACCATTTTTAAAATAGTTCAGTTCGAACTTATTAATCGAACTGGTTAAAGTAATCCGATTTTTTCTTATAAACCAGTTACAGTTTTAACTTGTTATACCAAACAAAACCAAACTAGTTATTGTAGCTGGGTTCGGGGCCCAAACCAGGTCTTGCACAGTCGTAGGTATTATATCTTATTATAATATTACCGAAACATTTTTTACAATTAGCACTTTTTGCCAAGATTTTTTATTGTAGTGATGTTCAATTTTCCAAGTTAATTGCTAATGGCGTTACTAGATAATTGATAATTCTGTACTATCAGTAACAACTTTTTTTAAAATTTGCTTTATTTTGTAACACTATTTGTACTATATTGTAACATTTACTAAACTTTCTATACCATTAGTTTTTTTTTCTTGTGCTTTTTAAATACACATATATATATATATGCATTAAGTAAGGATAATTTTTGGATAATATGCATTACACAACAAAAAATCTTAAATAGTTTTATTTCATAATAACATGGTAAAGAAGTACCAATTAAATTATTCTAATTAATAATCATTATGACAATTATTTAGGTAAATAATATTAATGCTCATTTATTATAATTTGATTGATATTTTTTCGTACCACGTGTTGAAGTAGGATCACATAAGAATTTATAGCATTGCGCTCCTTGAAATTTATGGTCCCTACATTTTTTTCGGTGTACAAAAGAGTACATAGGCGTAGAAATGGTAAAAAAAAAAACGATAAAAGGGATACAGAAAGTCCCATAAGTGTTATCAAACCTAAAACCTCTATGTTATAGGTTAAAGAGCAGTACCAACTATACTAAGTACTCGTTCTCTGTACCCCTACATTTAGAAGAAACAAAAGGAAGCCTAAATGCTGATGATAGGTATACTATGTTATGTATATAAACATGTATGAACGGAGAAACTCTTAAAAGATCATATTTCATCATGTGACATCAGGAGATATCAATTAAATTGTGACAAATGAATAAACTAGTGTTAATCTCTTGAACAGTTTCCTTAATTGTTACTAGTTAGAGCAAGTTAATTGATTTTTTCTCGTTACATCACTATAAGGTAAGACCATCTTTTTTTTTTTTGTATAGATGACATATATGTATAAGAGATTTTAAAGCCCACATAATATTCTTACATACTGCGCATGCGTTATGTTGTTTTGTATTTGTATTTATCCAGGAAAAACCAAAATAAAAATCATTGTTTTGTACTTTGCAACTGTCCTAGGAGAAGAAAACAAATCTCGAGATCTATTGAAGAACGCTATTGCCGGCAGCAAGTCATACCATAAGAATCCCTACAAACTTTACATTGGAATCCACGACGACCACAACTATAAGAGAGCTGACCCCCATGCACTTGCACTCAAGCTTGAGCCGAGCGGGACAGAGAGAGAAAATAGATAGTCCATGGCTGCATTCGGAAGAATTGCACTTACTGTGATCGGACTCTTCTGCATTTGCAACTCTGCAGTCAGTGATCCGGACACGAGCTTCCGTTTCCGAGCGTGCAACGAAGACTCGTACGGCAATGGCGATCCCTTCGCCTACAGCCTGGCATATGTGCTCTCGGACCTCGAGACCGTGGCGCCAAACCAACCCGGCTTTGACTACTACACCGCTTCGCCGTACCCGGAAGCCGTCGCCTATGGCCACGCTTCCTGCAATCCGCAGCTCTCCTACCCGGACTGCGTGACCTGCATTAGCTACGTTAAAGGGCAATTGCTCGATGCTTGTCCCAACAGGATCGGGGCTCAGCTGGCTCTTCAGGACTGCAAAATCAGATATGAGCAATACCAGTTTGCGGATTAAATAATAATTCCTTCCCGAAATAAATTATTTTTTCGTTCCGAAATATCCTATGAGAGTAGAATAAATGTTTACCCTTAATGGTCTTGAGGTCAAGCAGCAAATTCAGTTTGTCATTACAACTTTTGACATTACCCTACTAGACAGCTTGGTCAAATGTACTTTTCTCTCGTTTGTCTTATCATCAATTCAATTGTTTTCTTTCCTTTTTGATTTGACTAGTTATACTCCGTGTGTTGCGTGAATAGTATTTAATTACGAGGAAAGGTCCATGAACTTAAAAATGGTTCCAAGAATGTTCACAAATTGGAGAACAGACCCACAACTTCTTGGCATAGATAGGGAGCAACCAATGCCATTGTGCAAATAGTATAGATAAACTGAAGTAATATGTTGAATTAAAAATTAAATAGTCGAATTCATTTAATGATAGGAAGAGATACAGTAAAATAATTTTAAACACGTGTTCTCATAATATAAAAAATTTATTCATGATTTTGAAATTGAGTGTGATTGTACGCCTGGCCAAGGCTCAGAACCAGCCGATTCATGATTCCATTGTACAGGCGTTGAACTACCTCTATCCTTCTTGCATCATATCTCCAATTTGTCTCTAATTCATCGTAAATCTCTAGGGATCTTGAGATATACTAGGAGTTGCCAACTCTCTTCGCACGAGCTCCATTACTTCCATCAACTTCTTCTCAATAAATTTAGTACACCTTAGATTAACTGAACCATTCGTCCCAAATCATTAAGTTCATTGTGATGCAATGTGCGAGTTGACTTCTCGTTATTAGTAGATAAAAACTAATGAGTGATCATTCAATTCTGTAGACACTTGTCCATCTTTCCACAATATATTGTAAAAGTAAGACATTTCGTTGCTTACAATAAGCACTCACAAATCATGACTACAAAATAATCTCATGCTCTCAACACAACAAAGATATTACTATTTAGTGATAGTTTTTTCTTGACGGACAACCACTGCAAGAAAATGAGCGTTTTTTGTGACAAAAATGAAAAAATTATCAATAAAACATGTCTTTTTACTACATTCAGCAAAGTCATCATCATAGGATAGCATATTAGCGACCGAACTTTCTACTGTCACTTTAGACTGTCTATACTAACAAACCACTTTGTCGGTAAAAAATATCTATTAACGAAGTAAGCAATTTGTGAATAAAACTTTTTACTGGCAAACGAAGTAATCTGTCAACAAAACCCATTTTTTACTGTCGGACGCTTGATCTATCAGTAAAGTCCTAGCAACCTGATTTGCTCTAAACTAGAAATCTTATCCTTCGCTTATAGATGTGTACTGAGGCACTATTTTTTCTTTTTATCTAAAAACTAGTTTGTTACTTCTCATTCCCCGAATAGATCCATCATTTCAGGGTCCCAAGCAAAATCACGAAGAGAAATCTGCAGACATGCTTTCTTCCTTTGCGTTTTGCTCCATTGATCCCTAATCCAATTCCCTGCATGCTTTTTGTTCAACGTGTAGTTAAACTTTATTGACAGTTGATTACCATGTTGCTACTTAATTCAGGTTTCGGTTAAAACTGGAAATTTTATAGCTTTAGAGATTGTATGGTGAAGGGCTTTGCTTGACCATTCCATTCCTTGATAATGTTCCTCATTTGGTCTCAGACAGTCCCAAATATGCAACAATTTCATTTCATTTTCTGATGAAGTGCTACTGCTGAATAAAATTGTATGGTTGTAGCTAAGATAGACATGGAAGTTCGGTTCTTGATTCTGGGTTCTACTTTTCAATTCTGTCATCTCCCATGAAATTGAAAAATGGAAAGTTCTTTCAAGTAAATTCTAATAGGAGACTTCAACCTTTTCTAAAGGGAAACAAATTTTGTAATTTGATATCTAATTCTCAATCATTTTGAACAACTGATTATAGATATTCTTACAAGTTAATGTTATCTTTTTCCTAATCCATTCCCATTAATATTCTTCAATGTAGTTTCTAGACTTGTTTATGTTATTTTTAGTTCCTATAATCACCATCTTTATGGATAAATCATGGATTTATCTCACATTAAGAATAAATGAAAAATATATAGCCAAAGTTATTGTAAAATTTCCAAAGATTGGGTCCATTTCCACCTAAAAATCTAAATTACTAGGTGGTGATACTCAATTCTCTTATAAACCCAAGATTTTTCTTCAACCCGGTCGAAATGGAATTAAACTTTCAACACCCATCCTCATGTGATAACATGTTCACACTTGACATGTGCTCTTAAATATCCACCCTCAACAATTAACACTCCCCCAACTAATTCAAATGGCTTAGTATGCATGTCTGCAAGCGCATTGAGTTAAGTTCAAAGATGTAGGTTGACCTCTGGCAATTTTAATCCTCAAGAAGAATATTAATATTTCTCAGTACCACTAGAACAACCCTTTGCACTAAGTTTTTCCTTTCTTTATATATAGTATAAAGTTGTTATCATCTATATTTATATCTATCTATATAATATATGGGAGAAACTCCCCCTTGGTGTATTTTTCATCTTGCTAAAACATCTATCGACACATGAAACTCAAATTTTTTAAATAAATATTAGATTAAAAAAAACTAAGGATATAATGTAAATTTCTAAAACATGATTACCCAACCTTCGTCTTTTCTCAAGTTTTCTCTCCTTTCCATTCATTTTTCTCATGCACTCTTCTTATGTTTTCACTATCACTCAATTTTTTTGCAATTCATTATTTATTCTTCATATTTTGGTTATCGAAAATCACTCGTTTGGGATTTTGGTGTCCTTTTCAGTTCTCGAAACTACTTATTAATGTATAATATTTAATTGATAATATTTATTAGATCAAGAAAAATAAGGGAATGATGGTAAATCCTTTAATATTTAACTGTCGAATATGTATCTGCTATTAATTTCTCTTTCTTATGTTATACAGATTCTCTCTTGTTATTTTTACTCTCACTCGATGACTATAATATTAATAACAAAATAACCTCCATTTCAACATCTCAGATTTGCCTATCTTACCTCGTAACAGCGCGATCAAAAACTATTTTTTAAATCTTATATACACATATTTTAAATGATTACTATTGAAAAGGATTGCGTTTGCAATTTAGTTGTTTCTTTATGGATTCCGGCTTTCATATAGACTCGGTCAGTCCCGCCAACCGCATCGGTCGCCACCTTCCCTAACACATCTCTCGAGGTTCTCTTTTAACCTCCATTCGAGTCCTTAATTTTCTCCATCAATGGCGAAATCATTGGTCAAATACTCAGTGGTCTGCTCTCTCTCTCTCTGCGCCATTGACTGTTATAATAAATTATTTACATTTGTGGCTCTCCGTCATGGATTTAAATCGCGGTCACGGATCGGGTAACGGCCGCGTCGCGGTTGTAACGGTTTCGGGTTATCGCGGCGTTATATAACGATATCGTGGGTGTCACGGTCCGAATTTTTTTTAGCATCCAAAATCGTATCAACATATTTTTCAATAAAAGAAGATGTCAAATATACGTATTTTCAATAAATTTGAAATAGAAAAACATGTAAATGTTATAAAAATGAAGGAAAACGGTTGTCGCAGCCGTTACGGCCGATTTTTGGCCCGTTACGCCGTTACGTAACGTCACGACGGCCGCGACGGCCAGCGTTTTTTTTTTTTTCCGGCCGCGATATCGGCCCATAACGATATCGGAAGACTCCGATACCGTTACGTAACGGCCGTTACAGGCTGTTTTTTAAAACCATGCTCTCCGTTGACTGGTTGCTAATGCCGATGGTTGCGGCAGCGAACAGGTGGACGCGTTTAGCGAGTCGCCATTTAAGGGGAACCCGGCGGTAGTGTGCTTCCTGGAGGAGGAGAAGAGCGACGACTGGCTGCAGGCGATGGCCGCCGAGTTCAACATCTCCGAGACCTGTTACCTCACTCGCATCCTGGGTTCAGTGGGCGGGCCCTCAACTTCGAGGTTTCGTCTCCGATGGTTCACCCCTGTTGTCGAGGTCTCTCCCTATTATAATTTACTTGGCTGCCTTATTCTTGTGCTGTTCTCTGTGCCCTGCATATATGCTTTGCTTGTTCAATTCAACGATAAACCCAAGGAGCAGCAGAACAACAGATTCTTGAATTCCAATTCATTGCTTTGTCACCATTGTCGGTGTTATCGAATTTTCAGTAGGAAAATGAGATCTTCCAGTCAAGCAGTAAATAGATTGAACTTGAAACATTGAAACTATAAATTCTGGATGGTATGGTTCCTTTATAGGAGGGATTCTTCTACGGACTGCAGCTTGTGCTAATTGTTAGGGAAATTCCACCGGATGGTTAAGTAGGCAGAGAAAATAACCGTGAGCCATTAGATTAAGCTAATGAACGGTCAAGTGAATGGATTATAGAATCATCTTGTTATTGATTCTACTAGGAAATTTCATGTGGATTCTGATCTGATTTACCTGCCATTGATTCATGGCATAACAGTATTCTCAAGCATGCATTACGTGAGCTAATTTGTGATGCTTGCTCCTTTCAGGTCGAGCTCTGCGGTCATGCAACTCTAGCGGCTGCGCACACACTTTTCTCCTCTGGTAGAGTAGATTTCGACGTAATCGAGTTTGAAACTTTATCAGGGATTTTAACTACTACACAGGTGCCAAAGGCCAAGACTTCCAGTTTCTCAGAAACACAGAATGGGGAAGCTTCACCATCCTTATCGAGCTGGATTTTCCATTGGTCCCTTCAGACGATTACAATGGCAAGCAGCAGTCATTGATCTCCAAAGCCTTGAAAAAAACCTCGATTATCGAGATGAGGATGACTGCAGCAGATGATCTCCTTGTAAACATTTCTATCTTAAAGATTGCAGCTAATCTCAACTAAAATTGTAGAGTTAACTTTCAAAAAAAAAAGTTGTCAAGTGGAAAAACATAGTGCAGATGATCACTCTTCTACAATTTTGTTGAAAAATGATTGTGACATTCAAACTTTTTAGCATCCCATGGTAAAGTTCGATCCACGATTCGCAGGTTGTTTTCTCATCTGCTGAAGAAGTTGATAGCTTTCAGCCTTAGTTTGATGAGATAATCAAATGTCCTGGAAGAAGGGGCCTGTTGATAACAGCTGCAGCTCCACCAGAATCAAGATTCGACTTTTATAGTAGATTCTTCTGCCTAAAGTTTGGAATCAATGAGGTAACGTGCAAATTTATGTAAAATAGTGTTTTCCTAGACTTTCCCAAAACTTGAACGACATCATCTGCTTTTCCAGGATCCTGTCTGTGGGAGTGCACACTGTGCTTTGGCACCCCACTGGAGCAAGAAGCTCAGGAAGAATGAATTCGTTGCAAATGTCGTAATCTCTCCATTCTATTACATTTCTCCTTAGTGGAGTTTGTTTTTCTGTATGTGGATTACTGCAAGTTATGGAGTTCTCCATCATAGTGGATTGACTTAGTGGTACAATGGACTCAGGCATCTCCCCGTGGGGGAGTATTGAACCTGCAGCTCAATGAGATAAACCAGTGAGTGCTTCTTCGAGGTAAGGTTGTTATTGTAATGGAAGGCTCTCTTCTCGTGTAATTGCTCGTCTGAGATTGCATCCCACTCCTAGAGCATATATATGAAGCCAATAAAGTCAGCTTGTCTGGACTTCTCAAATTGCATGATGACAGAACTCGATATTTTATGTCAAGATCATTCAAAGTTTCTTGATGAAGTAAGCCCAGTTTCTGCAAATTGCGATGATGACAGAACTCTATATTGTAATTGGTCAAGACCATTCAAATTTTATTGTTGAAGTATGCCCAGTTTGTCACTGGATTCGGCATTGAGTACTGATAAATTATTCTGCAAAACTAAATGTTTTCTGGAACTCATCTTCTCGTTGGAAGCTTAACAAGTAGATGAGAATGTAGATTTTACTCAATTCCTACTTGTCTTAAACTGCTTGATCTGCTTCTACGGCAAGAAAGAAGGGCTACGCAGCTTGGCTTTGATCAGCCTGTTGAATGGCTCTAATTGTTTACAAACAGGGCCCGCCTTTTTGAAGGAGTGACTTCACTTTCCCTCCCAGTCTCTGGCAATTCTTCACTTTTCCAATTTTCCTCATGAGCTGGATTGGACGGGCCTTTACATTCTTTTAGGGTAGGCTATTCGAACCGTTTCGATCATTAATGCATGTTGCCCAGTCAAGAAACCGATTCATTTTCTTGTGCAATCACGAACGAGATGTTTGTTCTTTTAGTCTGATTCATCCTATGCGACGGACTGGTGGAAGTTAAACTTGACTTTCTCTGGAGTTTTTGGATTACGTTGATACATGAACTTATGGTACATTTGGCATTGTGTAATAGGAATTTTAATTGCGGATGAATTTCAGATGAAATCTCCGTTACGTAGTTTGGTCTCTAATTAGATCCATAATAGGTATTACTGCATATGTAAACTCCATTCATTATTTACAAGTGATTGGGATGAAGGATCATCCCATCCTTGGTACCTATTACATGTAGGAATAAAGAGTCAAATCACAAGATTACCATTGTAAATTCTTAAAATTCCAACATTGTCCAACAATTTATTTTAAAAATTAATTTTTATATAATTCATTGATTTTTAGGAAATATAAAATGTTATTATAAACAATTATATAAAACTTTTTATAAAGTCTTATACAAATACTTGAGATTTCTTTCCTCGACGTTGACTTTGATCGACTCCTTTGGTGATAGACGCTTTGGGTCGATCAAGGGACTCTTTTCAAACAGTTACTCTCTTCTACTCAGGCACTTTGATCCCCTCATGCACGGAATGGATGGTAGCTTTCCCTATCTTTTACCTTCTTCAACAAATTGATGTCATGGATATTAATCTGTAGCTTTCGTCTATTCTTTTGCCATCCCGATCGATGACTTTGTCGATATTTAAGAGTTTTGACAAATTCATTTGTGATTTCGACCACCTGTCTACCTCTGCTTACATCGATAAATATATATTTTCTTATAGGATATGACATCCGAAATAGTTCCATTTATTGACATGAGTCTCGAGGTGCAAATTTATCCAAGAGGTCGACTTTAAAAAATTGAATAATTTGGTTATTATATTTCTTTTTCACCTGTCACCTCCTTTCAACTCCAATTCTAGGTTTGAGAAATGAAAAAATACTTTGATCCTTAACTTTTGATTTTTTTTCATTGTCGTGCTAAATCTTTTTTTTTTAATCATTCAAATCCTCTATTTTTCAATCTTTGCCACGTTGGTCCATCAAAAATAGCGTTCTTAACAAGAATGTTTTTTTTAAATAAGAAAAAAAGAAAAATAAATTAAAAGGAAAAATATCGAGAAAATTATGGCGAAAGTCCTAAATGTTTGTGGTTTTTTGGCTTTTAGTCCTATAAGTTTGAAAATAATTAAATGAGTCCTAAAACATCGGTTCCATTACATAGTTCAATACAAAAAATCACGCTATTACAATTCGCTGATGTGGAACTTGACTGTGTTAACTTGTTGCATATGTGGCAATTTTGCTGATGTGGCAAAATAACAAAATTACTCTTTTACCCCTCACTAGCCATTAAACTTTCAAAATAATGCCATTTCAACCTCCGCATCTAGCACCTCTTGAGATCTTCGACCACCGCATTCGATTCCTGCCTCCGCTCTAGACCTGACACAGTTCATATTATTCATCCATACATGAAGACTCATTATTAATTATTCGCACTCGGCTCCGCTTGGGACCCTTCCCCTCCACCATCGCCATCTCCCCTCTTTTGATCCATTCCGGTTCCCAAAATCAAATCTTTCTTTTCTTCTTCAATCTTAACTGTTTCTTCTTCTAATGTGCTTGCTAGGCTTTCATTTTCTCTTATAAGCTTTCTTCCCTTGCTTTTGCTCTCCCCTTCTGTAGCCCAATCACGGTAGTCTCCTCAAAAAGCTCACTTCTACCCGCCCTTTCTTGCTCAGCTTCTGTCCCTCTGGTGCAAAGGGTCTCCCGTGATCTGCTCAAAATGGGTCCTTTAGGATGGTGGAGCGAGCTCGAGCTACTCATCACTTGGCGGGCCAAGGCCTTTCTTAGTGTACCCGGCTTCAATTAGCTCTTCTTCTTCTAGGTTCATCTGCTTTGCTGTGAACTTTGATTCCTTCCATGGCGCATCACCAAACTGTTCCCCGGATCCCCATTAACTGCCATCAGGGATACGATGTACAAGAAGTTTTTCGTGGGAGGATTTGATTGGGAAACTCGGAATGACTTCTTGCGCACGGACTATCACACTTTAGGTTTTATCTTCCTTTCATCAGTTCTAACTCTAATTATCTTCTTAACAATGTAAGAGCAAAAGTTCCAGGATGGAAATGGAATCATTGGAGGTAGAGGTGCCATTTGTCGTTGTGGAGGGGTGGCGCGAAGGGGGAACCAAGGGCGGCGTTCCGAGATGTAGGAGGTGCTAGAGACTGAGGTTAAAATGGCATTATTTCAAAAATTTGATGAATAATAAGGCGTAAAAGAGTAATTTTGGTATTTTGTCACATCAACAAGTGCCACATCAGATTAAAATTATCACACAGACGAGAAAAATGGCACATCTACAATAAGGTAATGCCTTTAAGTTCTACGTCAGCAAACTATAATGGCAGTTGATGTTCTAGACTGAACTATGTAACAAAACCGATGTTATCGGACTCATTTGACCATTTCTAAACTTATAGGACTTAAAGTCAAAAAACTACAAAATATTTAGGACTTCCACTATAATTTTCTCGAAAAATATCGGTCACTATCTGCAAAATAAATCTTATATAAAAGTCTTTATAATTAGTATCGATGAATTTGACTCGTCATGATAGATTCTAAATCTACGACATAGAAAGGTCCATGAGAGGTATGGTTCGCTTAAGGCACGGCAATATGAATTTGTCCTTAAAAAGGTGTTTGGATGATGTTGTTCTTGAATTTTATAAAGTGGTCTAGACTCTTGTTCTTTTTCTAGAATTGTAAATTTTACCCATCAAGTATAATTTGTGTCAAAATGAGCTCTTCCGATCAACCAAACATGACCCATAATCGGTGCAGATGTAACTATAAAAAAAAAATGAAAAACATATCCTTTTACCCACGTGAGAATGCATCTCCATCTTGATGCCTTTTTTTTTAGAGTAAATTGATTAGTCCGTCCCCGAGAGATGCGGTGTACACCAATTTCATCCTTTTCTAATTTTGTACATCTATATAGTCCTTCTGAACATCAATTTAGTCCGGTGAACATCAATCCCATCCTTCTGAACATCAATTTGGTCTGCTGAACATCAATTGGTCCGCTGAACATCAATTGGTCCGCTGAACATCAATTTCGTCCGATGAACATCAATTTGGTCCGCTGAACATCAATTTCGTCCGGTGAACATCATTTCGTCCGGTGAACATCAATTTAGTCCGCTGAACATCAATTTAATCCGCTGAACATCAATTTGGTCCGCTGAACATCAATTTAGTCCTTGATGAACATCAATTTAGTCCTTATTGAACATCAATATCATCCTTGCTGAGCGGAATGTTAACGGCGTTACTCCTTGAAACATATCATTATCATATAGTCCCTGACAGATTGAAGTTTGAAGTTTCATTCTCTCACATAGCTAATATATCCGCTACTCTCTCCCTCCCTCTCTCGTCCTCCCTTCTTCTCTCGTCCTCCCTCCCTCTACTTTCCTCTTTTGCTGCAATCATTTCATTCAAAATCGTCTGCCTCAAATCGATTCTACTAAGGTCCTAGATGAAATTGTGCCCCTAATCGAATCTCCAAGTAAAAGCCCCAAAATCCAGGCATTGAAGCCCTAAATCATTGCAAGAAAGTCCCAATATTGTGCCACTTGTGCAGTAAAAATAAGATTTCAAAATCTTGTTTCTTAATTACATTAAGCTAACAGTTGTCTACAAAGTTCAACTTCAACTTTGACTTCAACCCAGGTTGCGTAAGATCAATAGTAGCATAGTAATATTAAATTAACAGCCCTTAACTTCTGTTTATCCAAAAAGATAGTAAAAGGCCACAGTTGCCTTTTGAAATTCCAAATGTAAATCAGTCTAAGACCAAAAAATATACATCTAACATCAACAGAGTCAGACTGCAGGAGGTCCTTGAGGTCTTCCACCCATGAATGCTGCAAATCTTTGAGAAGTTCCAACTGAGGCACCTTCTCTTGTCTCCTTTGTCACAGGGGTGCCTGATGGTGGTCTGAATACAGCTGGTCTTACTGGGGGAGGCCTGAATGCAATCCCACCGGGAGGGTTGAACGTGGGCATTTGAAACCCCATAGGCACATTGGTGGGGATAGGCCTGTTTTGTTGGGTATCCTAACAATAAAAATGAACCAGATTCAGTAAATGAATAGTAAAAATTGACAATAAGTACAAAGACTTAAACTTAACATAAAGACCTCAGGTTGTGATGGTTGGGTTGACTGAGAGGGTGGAGGGCTGTTAGGATGGTTCATCTCTTCTGCATCATGAGCTGCAGAAGAAGATGTGTCAGCTGCTCCTTTCTTCTGTTTAGGAGCTGTTGGTGCACTTTTACAGCCTCTCTTATTGTGACCCAACTCTCCACATTTCGAGCACTTTGGGGGAGCAAGCTGCCTCTTTAGTTTACTAGGATCAGAGCTTTCTTCTAGTGCCTTTTTCCTTTGCTTCTTGGGTCTACCTGGCATCCTCCTTGCAACTGGTGGAACAATACTGTCATAAGGAGTTCTCTCCCAAAATATCTCTCCAGGAATTGGGTTGATGAAACCAGCATAGGCAAGGGCTGCTACATCTGTCCTAAGCCAATGAACCACAACATCCTCAGGCCTCTGGCTGTTGTAGCCTAAGGCAGCAATTGCATGCTGGCAAGGAATCCCAGTGAGGTCCCAAACTCTGCAGGAACATGTCTTCCTTGACAGATCTACCACACATTTAGAATGTGGGGGACAAGTTACCTCAAAAGTTGAATTCTCAGGATCTCCAACCCAATGTGGGGTCCAATACACAGATTTGTTTCTCATTGTCTCCAATTGGGCTTGCACTCGAGGGCAAAGTACTCTTGGATGCTTAGCCAGTAAAGTCTTGCAACGCACCATTTTCTCTGTTATATACATCCTGATTCCTTCAACCATTGTTATGATAGGCTTACCCCTCACATGCAAAATAGCACCATTAAATTGCTCACACATATTGGAGGTGACAGATTGGTTCTTACATGTGGGAGGGAATGCAGATCTAGTCCACCTTTCAGGAGGTATCCTACCTAGCCATTCCCATGCTTCTTGTTTAAGTCTTTTCACCACCTGCATTGCTTGCTCAAAGTGCTGGGGAGTTGTAGCCTTTGCACAGTCCCAAAATGCCTTCTTAAATTCAAGTGACCTCCACTTCTTACTGAAATTAGCCCATATGTGCCTACAGCAGTACCTATGAGGTGTTGATGGGCAAACATCATGTAGAGCAGCATCCAAACCCTGCATTTGTGAAGATGGAGGGTGAAAGCGAGACCAATAAAGACCAAAGAGTTGTTAGAATAATATCTATTAAGGATCACTTAATGCATTAAACCAAATTAAAAAGGACAGATATGATGTACAAAATAAAGTCAAGGATTATTTAATGTATTAGTGATAGTATGTGGAGGACGTAATTGATGTTCATAAATAGATAGGGATTACTTAATACAAGTACTAAGAAATTCTTGTACCTTTTGCATGTCTGAAATGAAAGAGAAATTGCCCTCCACTGGGTCACCCAAGTCATCAATCAGATTCCTTATGAACCAAGTCCAACTATCTCTATTTTCCACCTCAACTATGGCATAAGCAATCACAAAAAATGAGTTGTTTCCATCTTGACTAACAGCTGATAAGAGCTGACCCCCATAGTAGCCTTTTAGAAAACAACCATCTAAACCAATAAGTGGCCTACAGCCTACCCTGAAACCTCTCTTGCATGCCTCAAGACAAATATAAAACCTTTCAAAATGATGAGACTCGGGAGAGACTTGAAGGAAGACGCTGGAACCGAGATTTGCCTTAAGCAGCTCATGGGCATAGTCCCGCAGCCTAGAATACTGATCTTTCTCCTCACCTTCACACATTTTGTGGGCCATTTGCAGTGCTCTGTACACCATCGCATCATTGAGCTTCAATCTGTGTTGTTGCATTATCAAATCATATGCTTGCTGCCCTGAGATGTTAGGCTGGGTTCTGACTGTTGGGACTAACTTGGTTGCCACCCATTCACGAGTTGCTAACTTGTTTGTAATCTTCCTACAGCAAGAATGATTAGCCACATAGCTTTTAACCTGAAAAATTTTCTAACCTTGTTTTCTGAGCAAAAAATCATCCAAGGGCACCCATCAGCTTTTTCAGAACACTCTGCCCTAACCCTCTCCTTATCATTTTTCACAAAATCAACTTCTCTTCCCTGCTGAATGTTCAAGTCCCTAACTGCAGTCTTGAAGAGTTCAAGGTTCTCGAACTCCATACCTAATGTAATGACAATTCTGTTGTCCTCAATTGGGTTGAATATTGGGAATTCAACCTCAGTCCATTCATCATCTTCCTGAGCTGATCTCAACTCCTCAGATTGATAGTCATCAGACAATTGGTTCTCTTCTTGTTGAGCTCTCTCCCCTGCAGTTGGTGTTGTTTGAGCTGGTTGACCTGCTGCTGATGTTGATGGCTGTCGAACTCCTTCATCCATCTTAGAAGATTCAACAAATGAACTCTTAAACCTCCCCTTTTTTTTGTAGCTTGGGAAGTCAGTTCTGGGCTTGCTTTGCTCCATTGAACTTCTCTTAGTCTCTGTTGCCTTCTTCTTCGCTTCGCTTGTTGCCTTCTTTTTCGCTTCCTTCTTTCCTTTGGTGTACTAGTCTTTCTCCTGGAGACACTCTTTGTCTTGTCCTACTCCACCACTAGAACGTGCTTCATCAAACTCTTCGAGCCCGGGTTCTGTGTAGGCTTGAAATTCAGCAGAATCATCCACATCTTCCATAAACTCTGGTCCCATTTTGTAAGTACTATCTTCAGCAGTGTCGTCGTCGTCGTCGTAATCATCATCATCATCATCATCTCATCATCATCATCTCCTCCTCCTCCTCCTCCTTCTTCTCCCTCTCCACACTCCATTCCATGTTAACCTGCTCTTCCTCTCTTTGCTCTTCCTCTGCTTCTTCTTCCTCTGCTTCTTCTTCCTCTCTTTGCTTTTGCCTCTCAAACTCCACAATCTCAGCTGGTGTGAGTTCAACAGGTTCATCGATTTTTAAATGCTCGAAATATAAGTGCACCTCAGATTGATTTTGTAGGCTATCAATCAAATATTAACATGTTTATCTTCACTCAGTGGCTCTAAGCCCATCTCAAAGTTAGTAAAACTTGGATCTCTGTAATAGCAAGCTGTTGGCTTACTCTTGTAAAGATGGCTAACCAACTCCTCAATACCGACAGCAGTGAATGTATCCAAGTCGATATTTTTCTTCACCTCCACCTCCCCACCATCATACCTTAGGTCTGGGTCCCTTATGAAGTTCCACCGTGATGAATGAATACATCGATGGTCTTCCAAACAGAGGCACTACAAGTCACAGATAGAGTAAACAACACCAGTCAAACCCTAAAAATAACGAATCCAAAATCTGAATTGCTTAAGCAAACCCAAATCAGTGTACAAAGTAAATACCATGTTCAACTGATGAAAAAGTTGAAAAAGGCAAGATCTTTGCAATGGCTGTAAGATCAACTCACCTTGGCTTGCAAACAAATGGAGCTTCGGGATCTTTGCCTTTGTCCATTTGCATACAAAAGTTGAATAGCTAACAACCTATGTGGATTGAACACTCACTGACAAGGATGAGTGCAGTTGATGAGAGGTTTGAGAAGACGAAGCAGTTTCCCGCCCTCCACAGTGCAGCAGAATGAGAATGAGAAGAATAGGGAGAGTTATTGAGCAATATTTCACTAAAAAGGATTAAATAATTTCAAAGAAATGATTTCAAGGACGGAGGACTAAAATGGGTAAATGTATAAAGTACAAACGGAAGGACGTTTTTGTTGTTCACCTATTTTTCCGTCTAAAACAGACGGCTTTGAGAGACGGAAGGACCAGTATGATGTTCAAAATGGAGCTATATGATGTTCAAAATGATTAAGGACGAAATTGATGTTCGTAAGGACGAAATTGATGTTCGTAAGGACGAAATTGATGTTCGTAAGGACGAAATTGATGTTCGGAAGGACGAAAGTGATGTTCGGAAGGACGAAAATGATGTTCGGAAGGACGAAAATGATGTTCGGAAGGACGAAACTGATGTTCGGAAGGACGAAACTGATGTTCAGAAGGACGAATTTGATGTTCATAAGGACGAATTTGATGTTCAGCGGACCAAATTGATGTTCAGAAGGACTAAATTGATGTTCAGAAGGACTATATAGATGTACAAAATTAGAAAAGGATGAAATTGGTGTACACCGCATCTCTCGGGGACGGACTAATCAATTTACTCTTTTTTTTATGGAAGTTAAAGGAGGGGAGGGAAAGGGAAGGGAAGGGAATGAAGTGAAAATTTTAACCTTATTTGGATATACTTAATAAATGAAATAGAAGTAATTAAAGATGAAAACCTTTTTAAGCTAATTAATGAAAAGTACACTTTTAGTCCTCTACATTTAATCGCATATCCAATTTAATCTTTTTTGTTTTTTTTTGGTTCAATATAATCCATTACTTTTTATTAAACATCTTCGTTAGCCCTTCTGTCATCTAAATCGTTATTTTTAATGGATTGGGTCCCATGTATAGTTGCCACGTCATATAAGTTGCCATAGAGATACTATGCTGGTTCAATTAAACCGGTTTATTTAAAAAGTGGGTTATTCAAATCATATCTTCCTCCCTTTTCAAACTTTGTAGACCTAATTTCAACTTTTACGAGCAAGAACAAAGGGATAGAGGCTTCCACGACGGCTTCATCGCTAAATCACTTCCATTGCTCGCATTGGAAGCTCGTTGCTCAAGCTTCTATGATTCTCGTTTAAAGGTAGCCTTATCGTTCTCTAATTTATGCATCTTCTATCCCTCCTAATTGCATCTTCAAGGCATAAACAATTGTGATGCTATTTCAAATTGAGGGATTTCTAGATGGCACTAATCTTCCTCTTACGAAGACTTTAGCCTATTGATTTTTGGGGACGTCAAATGAATAGATGCTGATCATATTTTGGGACATAATTACGTCCCGTCGGCTCAGTTAAAATGGGGGATGAATTTTAATATTACTGGACAAACTTCTTAAAGCAAGCAGACAAAACCTTGTATTATACGATCCACATAGAAGTTTTTTAAGCCAATTACTGGTCCTAGTAAATATGTAATTTATTTGTCTAATATTAGTGGCAATAGAGAAGCTTGTTGATTGTAAGGGACTACATACATTCGAAGTAGGCAATTACAGGTCTTGTATTCACATTTAGAGGCAAATAGCTATTAAGCTATTGAAGGATACCTTACTGAAGATAGAGTGAGTCTCTTATATTCGAAGTAAACAGAGCTTTTTTCCCTCCTAATTCCCTTACCTTAGGCTTAAATTTTGTTCCTTTGACTGATTGTCATTTCATAGGTTCAAGGTGAAACGTGTAACTTTGAGATTCCATGTCGGCAGGATTTTCACCGCAAGTCCTCCCAACTGAGAATACATTGAGGGTTCCACAAAGGAGCTTGCTAATATTGATCCAGACTACACATGCTTCTTTAATTTGAAGGCATGGATGGAGGAATTGCTTGGATTTCCTAAGGTATCCAAACTCTAGTACAAAGCACCTAAAGTGCCTCTCGAGGATGGTGCTCAAATTTTATATAACAATGAAACGGGACATGAGATTTTACCTGCTCTTCATAAACATGGAGTAGTTGATATCTATTCCCAGCATGAGGGGATCTTATGGAGGGATCTTTGACTCAACCAAGTGGTATGACTGAGAATAATGAACGGGGTCAAAGTTTTTCTCGGACGCAAGTAGTTGAAGTTTTGCGGACCAGGGATGTTAGGCTGAATGATTCTAGAAATAACCATGCTGATTTTATTGAGAACGATGAATTTCAGACCGAAATAAATGATGTTTAAGCTAATGTTGCTGATGATGATGAATATGACTTTGCAGATATGATCTATGATTGGAATAGTGATAATGATGACGAAGAGTATCAATTTGTGAGAAATTTTGTGAGTGTTTATCAGAATAAAGAATGTTTGGAAAAGAATGATGGAGTACTTATTAATAGCAATCGTGGTAATGACATTAAAAAAATGATTGGTCGAGGGAAAGAAATTGAGAATGATACTGCTGATAAAGTTGATGGGGGTTGGTCTCGATTATTGGGACTTTGGTGATTATGGAAGTTTTTGGAGACATTTGATGATGAAGACGATGCAATAAGAAAGAAAATTAAGTTTCCTACTTATGATGCATCCTCTGCACTACCTGAGTTCTAAGTTAAAATGACCTTCCACAGTCCTATTGAAGCTAAAAATACTATTGCTTCATATTCAGTCAAAACTCATAGAGGATTGAAGATTGTGAAAAATGACTCTAAAAGAGTAAAAGCTAAGTGGTCGGCTGAAGGATGCCCTTAGAAAATTTGTATTATATATGATGAGTACGTACAACCATTATTTTCAAGTAAAAACCTATGTCTCGTATCATAATTGTCACATAAAATTCATGAATAAGTTGGTGAACTCGAAATTTTTCTCAGTCCTATTGTAATAGAATAAAGGAGGCACCTTCCATCAAACTCAAAGAGTTCAAAAAGTTTGTGAAGGAGGATATTAAAGTTGAGGTGTCATTGCGCCATTGCAGGGGATAGGTTGATAGTCAAAAATTATATGCAAGGTTCCTATAAGGATGAATACAAGGAGTTATGGGACTATGTCGAAGAGTTAAGAAGGTCTAATGAAGGAAGTTCTACCTATACACAAGTTGATCGAACAATACCACATAAGAGCCACCATTTTGGAGATTTTATGTTTGCTTTGATGCTTGCAAAAAGGGATTTTTAGTTGGGTGTAGACATACATTTGGATTAGATGGATACTTTTTGAAAGGGCCATGAAAAGGGGAGGTGTTGTCGGCCATTGGAAAAGATCCAAATAATCAAATGTATCATATTGTGTTGGTAGTAGTTGAAGTAGAGAACACCAACTCTTGGTCATGGTTTTTGCAAAATTTGAGAGATGACCTTGGGATTGGAGATGGCAATGGATGGACAATGATGAGTGATCAACAAAGGATGGACAATAAAGTGAGAAGTGGTAATATTCTAGGAAGAATAGGAAGAGGTTGTCGGATAGGTCAAGGGAGGGGTGGAAGCCGAATCAAAAGTAGTGTTGAAGTGCATGGGAATAATAGTTGAGAAGGACAAGTCCAAAGTACTGAATTAGGGCAAAGAGGGAAAAGAAGGCCAGAATGTGGTTAGGAAACATTTTATGACGATGAGACTGGTGCAATCATATGGTATGTAAGCATAAGTGATATTTCATTGAAGTTATAGACTTCTTAGTAATATTTTAAAGTATATATGTTTATTGGTTATCTATGCAGCCAGCAGTGCTATTGGAGTGAATAATTTCTATAGGGATTGGAGATGGAGCTACATAAGGAAGCACGGGTATCGACAATTGACTCCAAAGTAGCTATATCATGTCTACAACAGAAAAGAGACATGTTTTACAATTTTTAAATTACTAAGCACTATGTTAATATATCACGGACTAAATAATGAGGATGTTCATTCAATGATAAAAAGAAAAGGAGAGGATTTCGTTTTAGGAAGTTATTTCATATTCAATTTGTAGTTTTTTGGTGTCATCATTAATTCTGTACATACTTTCTTGCTTCCAAATCGTTACTGATTTGTCATTTTTTTTTTCCTTTTCATATGAAGATTTTAAGGAACCACAGAAAATTTTTTTTGTAACGTTGTTTTACTTTTCTTTTCTGCATTTCATTTACTTTTGCGTTTCTCACCCTTAAAATTTCCACCTCCTTTAACAATTGAACTCCTTGAGACTTTTGAGGGAAGAAATCGCAAGCGAGAAGACATCCTACTGAGAAATCAGTAAGAAAATAGAATATAAGAAATATAGGAATTTTAAACATGAATCTCGACTGGTGGATGATGGTGTCGCCTGAAACCATCGGGCTCGAGTTCTTCATCTCCAATCCCATCCAAGTAGTGGTCCTTGCCCGAGCTAGAAACCTGTAAGAAAGTGGTGTTTGGGTGTGGTGTCCCGGATCGAACCTCCAATACTTAAGTCAGAAAGGGGCCGTAGAAGTCACACTGAGAGCAATAGTGAGGAAGAATACAAGGAGAGCAGTGAGAGTAGGAGAGGAGATGAGAGTTGAGTAGTAGAAAAGATATCTGAGATAGTTTGAGTGGACATATTAACAAAAGTTACTTTGAGTGAGGACTCATGTGGTAATCCTTTCGAAAACTATTAGTGAGATTCACTCTAAGTGAGTTGGTCAGTTCTCTGATTGAGGGAGTTAGCTACCGGTCGGGATACTGAAACTCAAGTCTAATGCCTAATTTCCTATGTCCATATGAGTATATATTTATATAAAACGTAGGAGGCAGTTAGCATCTGCCACAAAAGTGAACTTCCAGAAGAATCTTGAAGGTAGGGTTTCAAATCATAGATTGTTAAAGACTGAACCTCACATTGAATTAATAATAAATTGAAATCTGATACATAAAAATTTGAATGATACCATCTAATAAGCTTAAACTTTAAGTTGGATGATATATGCTCTATTCTCTTGCAGCCTGTAGTTATTTTACATGATACCAAGTCACTTATCATATTTGCTTACACCACACAAGCCCGATACCAGGAAAAAGTCATTCTACTGGTGATTCCTTATGTAGTCTGAGTACAAGAGAGAAAAGTTGTCTCGTTGTCCACTGTCCCTCTCGTTTGTATACAAAAGAAAAATGACAGGATTGAGGTCAGTTGTTGAGAGTAAGTACTTAATGCACGCGTCAATATCACCACGTGGGGCCGGGTGTTAAGGGAGAGAGTCTTATGTATACCGATGCCACCACGTGATACCGACTAATGGAATCAAGCCAATTTTTTTTGGAATTTTTTTATAAAATTTAAAAGGAACAAATAACCCTAAACTATCTTGATTTTATTCATTGGTGTCACAATATGGGCAGTGTCACGTGGTGATATTATTACATGAAAGACTTTCTCCTGTTAAAGAATTAATCTCAAGGTCGAACAAATAATATATTAAAATCTAGTATATAAGATAAATAGGTATTAACACCTAATAGTTTAAATTTTTATGTGGATATTAGTACGGACTCTTATGAGTCTGGATGGATTTTTGGATACATGATACCATCGTGTTCACTCGCATCGATCTTTCGGGTATTTTATACGAATCGAGAAGTATCGTTGAACTGACAAGTATTGGTTTTTTGGGGTTAGCCTTTTTTCTTTGTATTATGAGGCTACTTCAGTCTGCCCCCACCCAGAGACAGTTATATAAGCCAAGAGGGCAAGAACTAAAGGGAATAAGACAATAAATAATGTTGACATAAAAATATGAAAATATCATATTAGTTGGATTGGTTTCTGTCCCCCCGCAGCCCCCCCACCAATTCTAGGGAAAACAGAACTTCGGATTTACGTGCCACCACGCTCTAAAAAGGCAAGCCAGAACTCAGCTATTCTCCGGATCTTCCCTGCATTGTCTCTTTTATATATAAAGAAGTATATATATATATATATATATATATGATTTTATATGATAATATTATTCTCAATTTGTATTAACAAGTTTAAGATCCTATTCTTATTAGTGGGATTCTCGTGCTTTTTTGTTGAAAAAATTCTCATTTTGGATTAACAAGTTTAACACCAATTTACTTATTTTTCATACTTTCATTAGCACATTCTCGTGCCACATGATAAGGTAAGAACAATTAAGAATTGACAGATTTGAAGAAAAGAAACTCCTCGTTATAGAAAGCATATGGTCAATTATATACGTTTTCATGAAAAAAGGATTTGAGTTATTCGCCAAAGAAACAGATTGAGGCCATACAAGAACTAATGGAACTTACTCAGTTGAATTGTAAGTGATTCAATCCATCCCATTTTTGCTGTGATCGGGGAGTGGATTTAGATGGCACTTTTGGAAAGGAATGATTTAGATGGTCGCAAGTCATGCTCCCTAAGATAGGCAACGGAATCCTTTTTGGCATCTTTCTTTAACCCAAAATGAAATCGTGGTATCGTTGACAAACGAGGCCGGTGAAGAAGTACAGTCATTAATTTATAACTAAGCGATTTTAAATTTAAATTTTATTTATAAAACTTCTTATACTCATTTATTTTATTTTTCTTTTATCTTTTTCTAGAACTGTTGCAACCTCGTAAAATAGAGTAATTGTGGTATCTTTTCTGTACCGTACCACGTGATGCCAGCAAAAATGGATCACGCAGGACACGTGTGGATCCTCTGAGCTCCCACGCGTCCCGGCAGTTTTGACGGGTTTTAATAATTCTGCGGTCGGATTCCAATTTAAAAAAAGGAGGAAAAAATTGAGATATTTGCAGGGGAGACATTCGTGTCCAAATTCAACCTAAGGTGGCCCCACGCGTGCCTCAGATATTTCTTAGAGCCACGAAAAAAGATGTTCGCCGATCCCCTCCGACCGTGTACACGTGTCCTCTCGGTCGATCCCCGATCACGGCAGCCTAGCAGAGGAGTACACGCGTCCCCTTATCGTATGAGCGTACGACACGTATTCCCCGAATCTAAGCAGACACTTGAGCAATCGGATCCCACCACGTGTCGACCCGGAAATCCATTTTGCCTTATATAGTCCCCCACCGCCAGCCTCGGGGCTGCTGCTGGTTCCCCTCAGACAGTCGTCCTGAGAGATGAGTCCGAATCAACGGCTGAGAACGGCCAGTCGTGGCCCCGAGTCGGTCGAGCCAGGCCTGGTGAATGAGCGGGTGCTGGTGCTGTTCTTTGAGTCCATCAAATGGGACCTGCAGGTTCTCTGCCGGGCCTCGTCAGTGAACCGGAAGCTCCGGGCTATAGCAAAGCGAGTGCTGTGGCGGCAGCTGTGCGCCCACCGCGCACCGCATATGGTGAGCTCGCTGATGGGAGGCACCGTCGCCGCCACGGGGGGGAGGATAGCCGGCGGATGGCCCGCCCTGGCGAAACTCATGTTCTTCTGCTGCGGTGCGGAGCCGAGCCCCCACTTACAGCTGGGCCAGCGGCTGCCCGGCCACTTCGTGAAGGCCTCCCGCTTCTCGAAGACCTCGGGGCGGAGCTTCCTGCCGAGAAGGTGCCGTGACGACCTCCTCTACATGAGCGACCCATGCGAGCATGCGATGAGCAACGAGGAGGAGGACCTGGGCGTCTACAGGGGGGTGTTCAAGGGGTTCATGAGCTCTAGAACCCGGGCTTGCCTGATAAGCCGGCGGGTCGCACTCGAGGACCGGGTTTGCCCCTACTGCAGGGCCCGGGTCTGGAGCATGACCACTGCCAGGCTCGTCCCCAAGAGCGCAGCCCGGCGACTCGGGTCACGGGACGGACAGCTAGAGTACTTCGTGTGCGTGAACGGGCACCTCCACGGCACTTGCTGGCTCATCCCCTTGTCCTCTGATGAGGAGGATCGATGTGGCGACAACCATGAAGACTACGACGACAACGACGATGACGACGGTTACAGGAGTGACGGTGACGGCAGGATCAACGGTATCGACCAGATTTCCACGTGTGGGAGCACGAGCTCAACAGGGGAGGAGATTGTTGGAGATGGATCGCCCAATGAGAAATGATTTTGCTTCCTTCTAGGACTAACCATTTAGTTTAGTATCGGTCATGGCCGGTCGTGCATTGCGACAGGATATATCGTAGCGACATGGCGATACTTAGGAGCATGTATCTTCGTTAGAGCTGGTGTCATTGCTCTGGTTCGGGTTTTGGTCTCGAGGCTGTGGCATGCCGGGTGGCAGCATCGAAAGGATTATTTGATCTCGTTCTGGTTCGATAAGGGAAGCTATTAAGCTAATGCAGCATTTGTAGATGCATCCGGCCGATGTATTTAAATAATGCTCTTCTTTCTCGTTGGCTTTCCGGTCTCTTCAATAACTCAAATTTTCTTAATCATCAGTGCCACTACCGGTGGTTAATAAGTGGAAATTGAACTTTTTTCGCGTCACCCACTATCAAAAATCTTATTGAGTCGTCCTTAATTTCAGTTCGGCCGAACTCTCCATCGATCCGACTCACGCAGGATATTTTCATGGAATGCGTAAAATTGAATCGGGAAGGTTAAGACTATTCAAAAAGTCGCTGAAGGAGTTGGACAGAGGATGCATGGCGGTATGGCGTAATTCGAACCGTGGATTAAGAAGTTGTGAATTGAATCGATTGACGAAGTTTTTCATTTTTGTTGGTTTCGCTTTTTCATGTTTTCTCCAACTTTTCATAGATTTTCTTTATAATTGAAAACTAATTGACTCGAGTGGTAAAGACTCATTTATACCCGAGTCCCCCCCGGGTCAACATTCTAGTAATTCTAGTCATAAGCATTCATAAGCTGGTCGACTGAGAAGATTATCCTTGGTTCTGGTCAAAAAAAAGAAAAGATTACCCTTGGTAAATAGATAAATTACTCTATTATTTTCTAGTCAATTCAAATACCTAAGTTTTTTTTATAAATAAAAAGGAGGGTAGTAATAATGTGGTAATCCAACCGCTTCCTTTATATAATTTTCGAACGTCTATATTTAACTATAAACATATTAGGTAAACTGAATAATCAACACTCATTGATCCGTTAATATAATATCATCAAAAATCTAGTATAGTTTAAGAAATCAGTATCAGTTAAAGTACAAATTAAAGCATCTCTTTTGGCAACATTATTTTGAGTCATATTCGAACTTGTGATATCAATCTCATTAAATTATATAAGTAAGATTTAAACGATCGGATCATTATCTTTCGTAGTAAATAATTACATGTCTGCCCTGTCTCATCCGACATCCTTCGAGACACGACCCCCCATGTTGCGAAGACAATTAACAGTTAAATGCTGATTTTGCAGAAGAAAATGAAGAGTCGGTAAAATCTAATTTCTTCCGATACGGACGCTGCTGCAGGTCCCAGTTGACTTGGTCAATCATCTTTCCTCTTGACTTCGGACACTTGCCCGACGTACTGACTACTCTAATCGGTCAAATCAACGCGGTCCAGCCGACTTAAAGCTGCTAAGCCAATCTGATCCAACGGTTATACAAGCGATATTGGGTAGATCCCGCATAATAAATCAAGGAGCTAATATGTTCCGATTTTGGCACAAATAATACTAGGGGTGTAAATAAATCAGGTCGGATCGCTTTTTGGACAAATTGGTGGCCCTGACCTTTTTTCGGATTGGTTTTTCTAAGTTTAAAAATTGTATCAAGAACTGTTTAGAGATTATAAAAACTGACCGCTTCAAGCATGCATTTAATCTAATAATAAATTAATATAAAAATAATAAAATAAAATTCATTATAATAAATTAGAAATATTAATTAGAAATATTTTATGTATTAAGATGATAAAAAATATGAATCGAGATTCAAGTTTAAAAATTTCAAACATATTATTTGTGTTATTAAAATTTGATAATAAGATGGATCAATACATATATTATTATACTTAGCATTATTTTCTGGTCGGACTGAAAATTTTCGGTCCGATCTTTTCCACCTTAAAAATTGCCTTGAATTTATCTCATGATCTATAAATTCAGTTTTTCGGGTTTCTTTTTTTTCAAAGCATGCTAACTAACTTATGCGGTTAATTTTAATTGTTCATAACTTTCTCACTTGAACTCCAATTCACTATCTATTTAAACCATCGTATTCTTAACTCGATGAACTTCATTTGACATAGTAACTATGCATATTTGATGAAATTTTTATGTCTAAAATAATATTTTAAATTAAAAATGGTAATAAATAGTACTTAAATATATTGCAAACCTACTTAAAATTACACATAATTTGATTAAGATAAAATAGCAATATAAAATAATAACAATAATGAATTTCCTTTAAATTTGAATATTTTATCATTATTAAACATATGAAAAATATCAAAGTAAAATTTGAATATTTTATAATTATTAAACATATGAAAAATATCGAAGTAATTCATATCATGAAGGTAAAAAAATAATTAATTAACACGTTTTGATGTGGTATTTTACAAGTTATAGGTAGTGTCTGGTTCCATTATTCAATAGGATAAGGTCTTAATTCAAAATTTGAGAACCGATCTTCTATAAAATAGGGTCCAGATACCATGAAAAAAATGTATAATACTCGAAACCAATCACTTTGCTTAAACATGTTGTAACGACCCGAAAATTCTTCATAATTTATCAAAAAATGAGCCGGTTAAACATGACTTATTAATGCAAAAAGGAACTTTCTAAAATCAAAACTGACATTACATGATTGCATAACTATTTAGATTTTATCATTGTCTGGTATAGTTTCTATCTATGAAATCCTCCAATTGATTTTCATTGTTAGAAACTACTTATGTTCACTATACAATTAGGTTAAAATATTATGTAGAATGGTGTGAGCCGCATCTCGGTGAGCACTAAATTCAAATGTAAAATAAACCTTATAATAATTATTATATAATTCATAACATGTATAACTGCACTTTCATATGTCTTGACTTACCATAAATAATTTACTTATTACATTTTTTTCCTCAATAGTAATGAGGATTTGTTCATTACTTAAAAACGAGTACATGGTAAGATGCTCAAGAGAAAGAAAATTACATGATTGAGATATATCAAAGGGATCCTCTAGAACTAACTATAAAGGAAAATATATGTGTAAATCACATCAGATAATGTGCAGTACAATCATAGTTAATCAACTAACCACTAAAATCCTGATCATAACCTCCTGCCAGTCTACATGAACCTCAATAAAAATCGAGTTGGGAGGGCCCTCAAGCCATTAATCCATGAAGATCTCAGTCTTCTTGTGTATAAAATTTAATTATCTTCATACAAGAGCAAAACAAGTGGGTGTCTTGAGCCGTACTCAAGCATTCGGCTCCTCCACGTAACAGAGGCCTTAGGTGTTGGCTCAGATCTGAGAGGAGGTGGGCAGAGGTAGACGGTGGCGGGCAGATGTGGTTGGTAGCAACTCCGATCTGAGGGTGGATGGGCAGAGGAAAGGCGGAGACAAGCAATGATGGGTGGAGACTGGCAGAGACTGAGGTGGGGTGGAAAACAGTGGACGAGTGGTGATGGGTGGAGACTGGTAGAGACTGAGGTGGGGTGGAAAGCGGTGGATGGGTGGTGATGGATGAAAATGGGCAAAGACTGAGGTGAGATGGCGGAAGCAAGCGTAGACGGCTCATATCTGAGGCAGGTGGACGGGTTGAGGTGGAGGTGGACAGAGGCCCCTCAAATCTAAGGGCAGGGTGCCAGATCTAGGGAGATCAGGCCCTGGCCACCTCAGATCTGGCGGTGGTGGCAGGCGGGCTGAGGCAGAGGAAGGTGGTGGAGGGCGGAGCAAGGTAGATCTAGAACCGGACAAGGTAGATCTAGAACATGGAGGCGAGGATTGATGCATTTGCTATGAGATTCTATAGAAAGGGGGGAGAGGAGACCACTAACCGTCAGAGAGACAAAGACAGGATCATAGTCGAGCAGAAGGTATATACGATCATATATACGAACAAGCCGCCCTGGCAAAAGCCACCAACAATGATGGTGGAGGTATATACGATCATAGTCGAGCGGAAGGTGGAGGTCGCACGCCTAGACTTGAGGGGAGTGAATCGACATGCCTGGCCAGAGACGGACTCGCCGGTTGGAAGGGTGTCTGTGCTAGGGGGGCCTAGAGAGTGTGGGGAGAGAGACTTCGAGGAGATTCTTTGTTTGCTTATATTTGCAGCTGATAATTTACTTATTACATGAAAACATATTCAACTTACCTTTTCATTCACATAAAAAATCATTAAAACTAGCAAATTTCATACATATAGACCATTATCAAATCCAACAACAATTTCAATTGACTTCACCGAATCATGAATGAATGTAATATCGTATGGCTACCCAATGACCTAATAGAATCGTGAATGCATGCATATCACCAACTGACCAATGAACTCTTCTGGATAATCATATAACATTACTAGCTTATCAGTAGTCCACTCATCCCTTCCAAGCATCCCTTACAGGGAATATTTCGTATTATCGTGTTCCTTACAATAATATTTCATATAATCTTTCATATAACATTACCAACTAATCAGTGGTTACCCATCCCTTCCAGGGAATTTCGTATCATCAATCATCCATTATAGGATATGCATATGCGTGCCTCATTCTCTTAGACACATATCATTTCATGTTACGTGCACATGTCGACTAACCCATCCATATAAGATGAACAATTACATCTGTTACTATAATTACAACATAGATGAATCAAATGATCATCATTAAATCATTCACTTACCTTTCCACATATTGTATAATACTTTTCGCATCATTTATATATACTTACATCATTTCCTAGATGAATAAGGGTAATCACCCCAAATCACAGCACGAACAAATAAACAATCACAGTCAGATCATACATTCAAACATTTATCATATCTTATATCATATACATCCTTTCATATATTAATATCATCTCACAAATGAATAAAATAGTCACCCAATTAATCACAAGATATTTGAATAGTATAATCAATTCAATTCCTTACTTATAATTATAAGCTATGTAACTTGATAATTATGTAAATTATGCTATCTCACCATTGAATAGAATACTCATAACCAATTCCTCATGGATCGAACATCGGGTTGATTCTTTAGAATGCAAATTTAAAGGCTTCTTGGTGCCTAATAGATATAAGTACACAAAGAAATTAAATTATACTCCTACATAGTATCATCTTATCTATCGACATATATCTTACAATTCCTTAATTCAATAATACGAAATTGTTAACAACAAAGTTAACAAAATCTCAAGCATAGATCAACCATACCAATTTCTCAAAGTATAAGGCTAGCAAGTTCATTAATTCCCTAATACTAGATGGATAAGACAATGAACTAACTCAACAACTTAAATTAAGCAACCTACCCATGCCAGTATAGAATTGATATACGAAGTATAACATTCTAATTGAATCTCTTTCCTTTGTAATAAGCAATTTAGAAGACTGCCTACTTAACCTTTTAATTATTACCAATTAAGTCCTCTTGACATTTATCATAGAGCAAATTAGATAAATAAATTAAGAGGAGCAAGGAAATGAGAGAACTGATGGGAGGAGAAATGGAAAAATGTACTGAGGTGGAACAAAAGATGAAAATGATAGAATGAGAGGCTTGTCGACAGTAAGGAATAAGGACTAAGTCAATATAATACATGTAGATGATGAGGTATCACTATCACTATCACAATGAGTCAAAAATAAGAAAGGGACTCAAACATCTCCACAAATTCAAGTAGTAGAGGCAGGTTTTGTTAGTCTTCTAAAAAGGCTTAATGGGCTTCATGGGGCCTTTGTGGGTTTTTTCGTCAAATGGCACTTTTTAATTTTCTAACCTGGTCACTTTTTGTTTACTTTTGTATATGTAATCAAGAAGAAAATTTATGGTTATCACATATGTTCTTCATAGAAAGCAGGCATCAACAATGTTTATTCATCACTCTTAGATCTCACACTAGTCAAATCAAGAAATAATAATATGTTTACAAAAGAGTTGGATATCATCGCCTAATAACTTAGACTTTTAGGTAGAAACAGGCACATCCTCTTGTAAGACCCACTAACAATAATATAATATAAGAACATCTGACCACGATAATTTATTATATAAAGCCAGACTCATCTCCTGCAATCCCCTCACTGACTTACGCACAGAACTGTCTTTACTAATCTCCTCTCAGCCTTGTCACTGACTTCGCCAGCAATCCGCTCACATGAGACGTAATTCAGTAGTCACATGTATGCTGATACGCCATATCAACACCTTGTCACAAGGCAAGTAGACACCTATAAACACCTCATGCTCCGGGAGTTAAGTATCTTACTTATCATCCAAGCCTTCTTTACTTTCCTACTCTCTTATCATGCCCCTTTATTAGAATCTTCACTAGCTTGGACTCCAATCTCAAACTTGACTTCTTTGTAGGCTCTTGAAGATCTCCAGGCATGATGAACGACCAAGGAAAATTGGAATGTGATAGGCAAAATTCGAAGAACCTATCAAAATCCGTAATACAATGAGTAGTATGTTAAGCACAAGAGAAGGGATATTAGTGGAAGTTATACTACTTTCAATCTAAAATTAAAATGTCTTGTATTTATATTCTCATTATTATAACTTCTCATATCTTTTATTTTCGTTTTCTTCATATTTCTTTTACGGTCATAGACTTCTCTGCTATAAAAAAAGACATTAATGAGCAACGAAGTATTTCTTGTATGTAATCTAAGTTTACATACCATGATTTTTTTTATAATAGAGTTTATTCTCCCCGAACTCATGAACATATCCTAATTTAATCACTTAGCCTACATTTGGATGATGGTGAATAGGAGGGTGAATGGAGGGAAAGGGGAATGGAAAGGAAAATTTCCACTCATTTGGCTACATAATTTTAATAGAAGAAAAGAGAATGAAAGGGAATTTTCCACTCCAATTTCCCCTCCAAAACACAATTTCTTTTCACCCTCAATTTGGGGTTGAATGGTGTGAAACAATTTATAAAAAAATGTTTAAAATAAATTTACCTAATTACCCTATGTGAAATTAATAAAAATCATATTATAACTTTTCAACATGTATATCTAAGAGTATAAATGTTATTGATCATCATTTGAGAATGAGTCAAACAACTAGAGATTTTATGATACTCAATGGTTTATAAAAAATTATGAATTTTTATATTAAAACTATATTTCTCGCTTTGTTTGAGATTATAACGATATTATATTTGGTTTATTAGCTTCCTTGATATATATGATTTAGAAAAAATGCATGTCTTGTTTATTTGACTGTGTGTTGTCTGATGTGTAGAATTTAACTTTTTTTTGTCTTAAAATGAACTTGAATGTGTAATATAAAGATAATAATATATTTGTCTATAAATAACAATTTATATGCTTGCAAGGTAAATATTTCAACCCACCCACCCCCGGGTTACTCTCATCCAAACAAACCGTTAGAAAAGTGACTTCTCGTTGTCATATCCATTCTTCCTCCATTTGATGAGGTCTCATATACATGTAATGTGCGAAACATGGCAATGCTTACATTTAATATTAACCAAAGGGATTCAACTATTTTTAGGGATTTTTTTAGATTCTATTAAAAATATAAAAAATAGTTGAATTTTATTGGTTAGTATGTATTATCACGTAAATTATATTATTATGAGGTTGCACCGTTATATGAAATGCTTGCTCCTTAGTTTGAGATTGAGATCCTGAGTTAGCTACTTCTGTTTTCCTTACAGAGCTTTCGCAAATCTCATATAGTAGAATAGTTCATAACTACTCAAAACACTTTCATGGCAATGAAAGTTCTAATTTAATTGCCCAAAAAATAAAAGAGAGTTACCCTTGTCCATATTTGACATATCAAAGTTCTATAAAATATACACAAAATAGAAATGAAATTCAAACCATCCTCATAATGCTAGGTGAAGATTTCTTTAGACCGTGCAAGAGTCGTAGTCTTTGAAGTTTGGTCGAAAATGCTTTATCAATCCAAATCAAGTAAGTCATAGAAACCATGAAAGAAGAGAGGCAATTTAACCTACTCAAACACATTTGCTCCATTCAAATCCCAATAAACCATGCACCACAGAGCCAACATGAGCTGATTTAAGTAACAAGGTACTAGTTTAAGTGATAAAACACTTGTTTCCTTTAAGCAAATGTCTTAGGATCAAGTTTTTGTTAATAGAGCAAACTCATTTGGGAGACTTTTACTCCTTAATGAACCGACCTAACTAAAACTGGATTAGTCAGTACTTCCATGCCCAAGAAAAAAAGCATGTACCACATACTCTATTTTTCCACAAAAGGGCAACTCCCATCAACAACTTTCTGTTTCAACATAATATTACTCATGCAACTAGGCTATTTGTGCAACCCCTCCATAAGAAATGTTTAACTTTAGGGGGATAATCTATATTTCAAATACTTTCCCAAACTCAGATGTCAACTCCACGTGAAGAAGAGTGGCTGAAACATATCTATAATTAATCTCTACATCCTTCAACATGGCATAAATTGATTTAATAGTCAAAATACCTAACAAATTATGAATTAGATAATCATGACTCCCCTTCTCTAGACGTAAGATTTTATTTTTCAATACCCTATTTTTTTCTTTTAATGAAATCTTACCCTCAAGATATATTAAATTCCACTATCGGCGGCCATCCGAGATAATAACATACTCATCATTTTAAATTTCAGGCCCCCTTCTTCCTATTGAACTCAATCTAAAATTCTCCAAGCTTAGAATCCAGGGCAGAGGTAATCAAGTCCAAGTACCCAATTATTTTTATGGTATTCGAATCCCATCCTATTTAAGACCGATTCTTAAATTTTGGATTTGGACCATATCCTATTAAATCTTGAAGTCAAACCCTACTCTGAACATGTAAGATATCACATATTTCAAGTACCATGTTAGAACCTATTTATTATTTCTTTACCTTCATAATATATAAATTGTTTCTATAATTTTTATATAGCTAATAGTTATAAATAATCACATTCAATAAATTTTGATGATTATTATTATTTTATAAAATTATTTTATCATAATCAAATATAATATAATTACAACACTTTTAATCATTATTTATTGCTAATTTCTAAGTTTTAATGATATTTTAGATATGAGAAACTCATCAAATATATATAACTATTACATCAAATAAAAGTTCCTCAAGTTATGGATCCAACGGTTCAAATAATTCAAGAATTGAAGTTCAATGAGAAAGTTATGAGCAATTAAAATTAACAGCGTAAATAATTAATATGTTCTGATTCTAGTTTTGAGTAGCTTGTGTCGAAACTGGCACCAGAACTGAAACCAACCTATTTTTATTTTATTACTCGGAACATACCCTATACCCATGCTCACCCTAATCCAATCATCCCCAAACTTTAGTGCTTGCTCTGTTGCTAATCTGACACATTGCCACCTTTGAGCGAGGCACTCCCTACCTTCTAAAAAACCACGCTAGCCCGTGATGCCTGCCCCATTCCTTTGCCTTCAAAAAATTATCATTTGGAAGCAAACTCTAAGAACCTGAAACCATAGAGAACTGGACTCTTGCACAGCACGACAAGCCATTTTGCCTATAAAAAGGCCCCATTAAAAATGGAAAAATGACACTAGAAATCCTGTGTATTTAGTAATTTTTGTGATTGAGTTCTATACGTTTGAAAATAGCTAATTCAGTCCTATAAATTGCACTTTTATTCGAAATCGTCATTGTTCTATCAAAAGATTTTGTTAATAGCATCAAGTCCATCTCAGTAAAAAAGTGACGGTTCAAATTGAAAATGTAATGGAAATAATCTTATAGAACTGGATTAGTCATTTCCAAACTTACAAAACTCAACTGTAAAAAATATCAAATATATAGAATTTCCACAACCACAGCCCCCATTAAACATAATAAAGTTCTTGGAACCTAAACTTCCATGCGACTTGGTCGACTCATGATAGACCATATCTTCCGATGGATACCTCCTTCCTTCCTTCCTTCTTGATGCACTCCACTCAAATTTGTAATAGGAGCATTCATCTTTCCACACAACTTTTTAGGAAATTAAGATACTCATTGAATTTAGCAGTTCTAATACTACTGAGTCACCAATAATATTAGGAGTGATCGGGTCCGAATACCCTATATTTTTTTATAGTAATTAGATCAAACATTATCGAATCTTGGAATCAGGTACCGATTGGAAACCTATTTGTTATTTATTCTTTTACATCTATAATATGGATTACTTCAATATTTTTCATGATTATTATTATGTTATATAATTTTTTATCATAATAAAATATATGTAATTTTAAGTATGTTTGCACTTAATTTGAGCACCATTTATTACTGACATTAAATTATATGATATTTTAGACATAAAAATTCATCAAATATGCATAATTATTTTGTCAAAAGAAAATTTATTGAGTTAAATGGTTCGTGAATTTGAACTCAAACGAGAAAATGATGAATGATTAAAATTAATTACATGAATCAATTAATATGTTTCTATTCCGAATATCTTGTGTACTGGAACTAGATCTGAAACCAATCGATTCCTTCGAGTCTACCATCTATACACCCCTAAATAATATTCAGTCAAAGTTCTTAATAATGGATGACAAAGTTACGAAAAAATGGAACTGACATTCTGAGTTAATGGATAATAAATTTAATATTGTAATTTTCTTTAGTTACAAAATAGACTAGTGAGCTAAAAGGTACCATGCTAGCCCAGAAAATAAAGATATTTTAGATTTAATTCTTACCCGTATGACTATTTATACTCATTTATTTATTCCTCCTTATATCTCATTTTAGACTTAAATTTATTTGCACTTTTTCACATTGAAAAAAGATAGGCTGGCATTAGGAACATGGTAATAAAGAACATGTTCCTCTCCCAAAATAATCAATCTAAGATTCTTTTGCCATTATAGAAAATTGAATCCAGCATTCCCTTGTCTCAAGTCGAGGTCGATATGACTACATAAAAACCGTTCTCTCATATTCGTACCACTTTTGCTAGTTATTCTTTCATACTCTCCCTTTTCTCCTAAGCCCTCCGCAATGCCCTCACTAACTTAAATATGAATGAGTTGATTCAACCTTATATACTCGACTTTCCTGTAAGCTTGTGGAGTTACAACCAGTCAAATCAGATAAGGACGGATTTTTAGGTAGTACGTATGGGATGATCGTGCTCTTAAACTCAAGAAAATGCGTAAAATCTTACATAAACTTCATTGAATTTTATTTAATTTTAATAAATTATCTTTTTTCGTGTTGTTCCTGAACTCATACACTTACAATCAAGTTTCAGCCTTCTAGAACAAATATTCTAAATTTGTCCCTGCATGACCTTGGAATCCCTCAGCTGGCTCATGTAGTCGAGCGCCAGCAAGACAGTCCGAATAAATACAACAATTGATGTCTACTGTCTGCGTTTCCTAGGAAATTGGAATTTATCGGTTTTGTTATTATAAGTTCCTCACGTACCGACCAATAGACCGATCTCCAAGCTTGATCGGGGGAAGTCCTTTTCTTTCTTCATCATCAGTATCTAAAATCCCTATGAACCCCTTATTAATCCAATTCATGTAGGATTAGATTACTAACGGGTTGAACTCTTATAATATGAGTTTTCTCTATTCACAAGAATTCAAATAAAAAACATTTGCTGAGGAGAATCAAGGGCTAAACTGTTAAATTTTTACCTGGCTCACAAGAGGTTGGATCATATTCAACTCAAAAGTTTAAATTAATAGAATAGTAGTATCCACTCTCATAAATCAAATTTTAATCTCTTATTTATCCGATATGGGATTAACTCTCAACACGAGCCAGTTGAACCAACTCACTCGGTGATCCGCGGAAGTCCACCATTTACTTCTAAAAAAGTTATGTTGTTTTTCTTTGTCGTATTGGGATATGTCTTCTCTACCTCTGACTTATTCAAATATCAGCTTTTTTTTTTTTTTTACCTTTGATCTACGATGTGAAAGTTGGAAGGAAAAACTACCAAGAGCAGCGGACTAATGGTCTAAAAGATTTAAAATTTACTTTTATGCGGTTTGATGAGGTTAATATTATATATTCGAGTCTCGCTCTGAGTAATATTAGCACGAGAAACTCTTAAACTTGTGCCTGGGAGACTCGGTTTTTTAAACTGTACTAAACCTCTGATGATATTATATTGACATGATTAATATCAGTACTAGTTGTCTAATTTATTTGACATGTTCACATTTTCTGTTGCTCTCCTTTTAACCAATAAAAGATAGAAGTTACAAGAAAAAGCTTGGTGGACTAATCTCGCTCTGAGTAATATTATGCTTGGTGGTGGCGGCCTGCTCTTAAATTTGATGTAAGGTGCAGCTACAACACGCAGTTCTAGCTACCACAACATAGTAGGGATAACAGATACTGGACTACTGTTAAACAGAGCCAAACCAGTACATATTCATAGTTTGGTAGTGAGGAATGTGCTGGGACAGCTCCCTCGAGGACAATCAAAGATTTTCGTTGAATATCATCAGATCAATCACACTTCGGGAGGACAGTCTTCCAGTCTTACCACCCCAACATTCGGGCACCACAGCCGTGGACACTGAGTGGTTGGAGGGGCTGACCAGCCGGAATCCAACCAGACAGCGGCAAGCCGTCACTGCTATTGCCCAACAGAAACAGAGGCGCGAGAACCCGGTGGCATTCTTTCGCCCGACATTGAACCAATTAGAAGAAACAGAGGTAACAGATGAGAGGCTTGTCAGAGTTTTAAGTCCCAGCAGAGAGCAAATGTCCTTAAAGTAATATCACACCAAGAAGAAAAATGGTTCTAAAAATTGTTCTTTTCATCCACTACACGTTACACCAACCTATACAACAAAACCCTACTCTACATCGAATCCTTTTGGGGTTAAATTACTCTACACCAACTGTACTAATAACATAATGGAACAAAAATTGCAGAAAATCTGAGTGGCAAAGGAGCAGAAAGCTACATCTATGGCCAATTTACCTTTTATGCTATCTCCCACTTCAATAGCAGATGCTACCCGATCTCGACAATGAGTTCAGCAGCAGAGCTCATTGCCTTCATACCACCCTGCCCCAAAAGGGCTACAGCAAGTTCCTCCTCATTCCAATGCCTAAGGCCGTTGCTCAGCCGCTTGAGAACATCCAGGTCAACCTCGAGCACCCATGTGGGTGTGCAGGCCACCATTAGACCCACAAACCCTGACATGTACGCCCGCCATGTGGCACGGTCACACCCTAATGATATCTTCCCATCAAGTGCGCTAGCAAGGAACTCCAGGTGAGTCCCGAGGACTTTGGGCCTCCGTTTTGATGCAGAGGATGCAGAGTCGACCCCCCAGGCAAACATCCCACATAGCAGGGTGAAGTAGGCGAGGCAGTAGCCTCCAAGCATTGCGACCATCCCCCCAACACCGACCTCACCTCCCTCCTCCTGCTCCAACTTGTGCGCTGATATGAACCAAGACGGTAAGGTTTCTTTTATCAGTGACTGAACTAAATTTCCACCGCCAGAGATCCATACAAAGGAGGCCCCTAGAGAGGCTGCAAGCTTGACACGTGCTATTGCTGCTGCGAGAGACACTTGTCCATATCTCATCCCATACTTGGTCTTCTTGAGCTGCTCAATCCTCTCCTTCGGTATCCCACTGCCAGCAATCTGCCTCACTGACTGCATCAGAAGGGACACGATCACCTCGGTCATGAACATGGCATCCGTCACATAACGATGGACCCTCAAGTAGAGGATCCCGGGTGCCACAGAGGATATCCCGCCAGAGAAATGGGATCCAAACCCATGACCCAGAAGGGCTCCAACCCCACCATTGGTCAAGATCTGAGATGAACTCAGCCCTAGAGCCGATGTGAAGCAGCTCTGAAGGAGGTGAACAACTGCATCACTGTTGTGGTGGAAGACGGTTTGGGAGGCTCGAAAAAAGAGGAAGTCACTCCATCGCTTCACCTTCTGGGCCCATAGGGAGGTGATGATGGGCATGCATGGCCATGGGCAACCTGCTGCAAGAGAATTCAAGGCGGGTCCTATCATTGTGAGGAAACGTTCCGAGGCCTTGTCAAGTTTGTAGGTGAGTGTCAGGCTCACTAGTGCGGCCAGGGGCAAGGGCAGATTAGCTGGAGAGCTCCCTGCTGCAATTGATGATATTCAACTTAACATATGAATTTGCAAGGGACGTAATTATGTAAATATTTGAGAAAATCATTAGCAACAGATTCTCCGTTTCTGCATATTCTATACTTTCAGCTGTTTGGTTCTGAAGCAGAGAACTTTCCAATTTCTCAATGTTACTTATTCACAACCAAGAAAACAGTGAAAATACTTGTTGTATTGCATTTTAAAAGACTCATTGTTTTGTTAAACTTTCATTTACCATTTTCTTCATTTCTTGTGTTCAAAGTAAAAACACAAAAAGAAGCATTTGAGAAGAGTTTTCATGAACAAAACAGACTCTTTACTTAATCAATGACTCAAAGTTATGCATTAAGAATCTCCATATGCCGTTCAGAGGTTATGCAAAAAAACTCCAGAAAAATAGAGCTAAATGCTGTTCTAAGGTTCATTTATCACAGGATTGATGAGAAGGGTATGAGAATGACAAATATTTCAAAAAATAATATCTTTGATATCCTTTTCGCCAATCTGAAAGGAAGGAAATTCAATCTTAATTAGCGCCCCAAGTGAGCCACGAAGCCTAATCCCACTTGAAAGGATGGTACTGATGGATTTTCCCTTTAACCTAGGGCACAACCTTTACAATAAAACCTTCACTGTGGTGTAGAATGGAAGATTTCACATATACCTGTAGTAAGACTTGGGACATCCACTCCTATTGCAGCAATAATTTTTTTGATCTGCTGCTCAACGGTGGACAGATTCGCAGCAGGGCTAGGCCAATCAGTTCCATTCATGAAAGCGGGTTTCCAAATGCCCCTTGTCACCTCAGCAGAAAGGTAGCTAACAATAGTTGCCAAGGATGCCGGTAGGAAATCAGCGAGATCCTTCAGTCCTGCGCAGAGGAGAAAAACTGGCCATAAAAACCATGACAAACATCTATAAGCAACAAGAGTGTGGACCCAGTAATTATCTACAAATTTCCAGGTAATAGCTGTAGCTTATCTGAACATATTGATTAATGTACACCCATGTGTTTGGTTTCTATACATGTAAAACCTTATATCCTTCAAACAGCATGCATTAACTCACAGCCAAAAAACATTTACTAAATAAAGAGCACAGATGCCAGAATGTTATCGTAGTGCATAACTCTATCCATTAATACTGGACACCACCGGAACGGACATAGTGGAAAACAAAAGGGTTTCACAAAGGCATGTTTATCAGTTCCACTGCTGCTGGCAGTATCACATGAATAACATTTGAATATAGCATGCAAGGGCGTTTAGCTTAGAAAAATGCTTTTAACCTCAGAAAATCATTTCCATTAATCTCAACCCTTTTCAAGGATGCTATTTATTGTCATATTGCATCCATTAGTTTGAAACTTTGAAAACAGCCTTGACTGTTCTATTGGCAAATCCACTTTCCACCTGCTAGCAGCCTAAACAATAATCTTTTATAGTTGCTCATTTGCTTTCCATTTATTTGATTATACACATTTGGTTTTACTAATTACACGTAATCTTCAGGTTTTCCAGCAGAGATCTTATCACCCAAAAGTGTTCCCTGCATCCATTTTGAGCTACATGAAACTTCGGATATCCTCAATGCCTAACAGTGTCTAAGACTTTGTAGAACTCCTTTGTCCAACATGTTTAACCTGGTTTCGACCATGTCATTGGATGCACATTTTGAGTACCTTGTTTACATTTAGTGTATGTTCATAGTCATGAAAGTTTAATTACCCAAAAAAGAAAAAACCACCTAGAGAGTCTTCAATACTAAAATGTCCACAACCTTGATTTTCAAGCTGAGACTCTGAAATCATGAAGAGTCTGACTCTCAGCTATCACTCTTTCAGTATACATATGTCAGTTGAATCTTTCATAACTTCGTGTCAGATGTAAAAAAAAGAGGGGGGGGGGGTTTGTGGGCGGCGGCGACAAGGATAACAAAAATACCTGTTACCAACTCGCGAGGGGTGAGCTTCCCATGGGCACAAGCTGTTAGAGCCGCATCTAAAGCAAATGGAGTTGCCTCTAAAATATCCCAGGCTGGAACTTTCAGCCTCATAACAATATCCTCCGCAATGGACCCCGATGAGTTGCTACTTGCAGATGTTGTTGGAGTGACATGCCCACCACCTCGATTTATCTTCCTAAACATCATACTAATAAGAGTATCAACAATCTGATGCACAGAAGTCCCATTGACAAGTCCAGAGAGGGTGGATGCGATACACTTCTGGTGTTGCCTGTACCATAACTTAACCTTTGGAAAGGAGTCCATGAACATAGGTTCCACATGGGCCGGTGCAAGGCTCCTTAGAAACTGAGAGGTTTCAATTCTGTCTCTTCCTGAGCTTACTAGTTGGGAGTTTCGTACAAGTAAGAGATACTCGGGACTTAAATGGGTCCCCACTGGTGGCACGTCTCCCTTAACGTGTTCAAGGGGCGGATGATCGAATCTCCAGAGTCTCAACAGGAGAGTGAACGCATTGGAGAAGACCGTGTGGGATGTAAGCTCCTCACCGTTTATGCTGGTCCAGGTGACAGTTGGAACAGCTGAACCAAAGTACTCACAGATGGGCATCAAGGCACCTGCAAGCTGGGGCATCTGCAAAATAGATGCAAGATATTAATTGCAGTACCATTTATCGGATACTCTCAAAGCATCAGCATCACAATGAATGAAAGAAGCCAACACATCCTCCTTTCATGTATAATGACCTGACGTGTAATTCTGATGTTCATAAGTCGTATACTCAATGCATCAACCTTGTGATGTTGGAGTTCTCATATTTTCTTAAAGATCAATATATATCAGTGCCATGTGCAAAATATAAATTCTGATATCTTCTTGAATTTCATACTGTTCAGGTGATAACTTCAAGGAACAGTTCAATGTCATGCAAAAAAAAAAATTCATCCCATGAGAAAAAGAGCATGCTTCTGAAGTTTAACAAAAACAGCGCCATTTGCATTTGTTAAAAGCTTATGTTTCTCATCAGGTTTCTTATTTAACAACGCCTATAACACATTGGTAATAACATTTAGTGTTGGTCCTATTCTTCCTAGGTATGAGGCTAAGGACGATAAGGCGCGTAAAAATAGACATAGGGCATACATGAACTAGTAAATGGGAGGAATGTGCCAGGTTTGGTAAATCAATTCTTAGCTGCAATACTGTGAAAATTTATTAAGCTTTTATCCGTCTAGTAAGCTAATTGTCCTTGAAATTTTCTGAAATAAATGGAGCCATAAATTTATGATTTCATTTATTAGAAGAATCTTATTCTTCTATAGGATAATGATCCACCACAATTTTATGTAAGAATTGTACTCCAAACATGATTGCAGTGCATGGATTTTGCATTTATCTATAGGTAAGAGATGGATACAACTAGCATAAGAGATACCATGTGGACAACTTCAAATCATGGGCCAACAATTTCCGGCTTCAAGGTAGCCACAACTTATGCAAATTTTCCAGGAAAAAGAAAAAGAAAAAGAAAAAGAGAAGAGTTATCAGTCCTAAGGTTCAACCTACCAGGCCGAGGAGAGAGAAAATCTGAACGCAATCTATGGACGATATTCCAACAAGAAGAACATTCAGGAACGGGGCATAACTTATCAAATGGCTCTCATTTCCTGAATAATCTGCTGGAATTGAGGGTGAGAGCAATCTGGTAATAAAAAGAGCCGTGTGCTCCTGCAAGCATGAATACTCAAATAAATATCGAGATCAAAAGAATGAATGTGTTTCGGTGGACCACAGAATTCATTAATCTCACCAACTCGAGAAATTACATAGCTAGCGACCTTTATATAGGCTAAGTGGCACTAGTCTATTGGGAGATAAAAAACTCAGTTTCTTACAAATCATACCTAAATCAGAAACTAATTCATTATAAATCCAAAGAACATTAACTTCTTTAATGATCAAATGCAAACTTATTTGATTTCATGAATCATAAAATATCGCAAATAAAAGTTTCTAGTTTCACTTTTGCTCTTGTTGTGACTAAAGAAAAATGATGATTTGAAATTGCAATTTAGTAGATGCTCTCAGAGATTATTAAGTTGACACATTTACTTTGGGTTGATCAAATTTGTGTCTCATCTTTTCAATGTTTTTGGAAAACTAAAATCGAAAAGTTTCATCGGATTCCAAAAACCAAATAGAAAAGAGTTGTCACACTCCCAATCCCATATATTTATGGAAAAGGGAGATATTGGGTACATATTGAAGGTCTAATAAAATCTAACGCAATTGTAACTAGCACGTGTAGCTGATGTGGTTCTGTTTGTGATAGATAGTATATAAGATAAACCAGTTATCATGCAACATGGGTGGATTTTGTTTGCATGCTGCAGGACTATTTGGATCATGGAAATGACACGAAGGCCAAGGGACTGTTCATTATGAAAAGGATATATCTTGAGTACTCAAAATAATCTGATCCAACACTTTCTTGGTTTTGGACTGATGGTGTTATAAGCATGATTTGTATACAACAAACATAAAATGGATCTTACTTGTATGTTCCAACCACGAAAAAGCGATGCTCCACATAGTACGGTGGCAGCTGATATCTTCTCTTCATCCGAACCACTAACTGCAATCTCATAGATTTTCTTGAGCTCTGCTAAGCTTCCATCAAATGCATCAACTAATTTTAGTTTGCCTTGCCAGTACATTTACGAAACAGAAGATCTCATAGCAGCTCAGTTTCAGGAACAAGATGAATCATGACAGAGAGTCAGGTCACAGTGAAAAACTCATTGCAGTAGACAAAATGTATTACCCTTTTATTTTAGTTTTCATACGCCTAAATAATAATATTGAATTTATTTTCAGCTGTTTTAAGAACTCATACCTTCCAAGGAATAAATACGAGACGAAATTATACTGCAAAAGAAACTTTAGACGTATATCTCAAATCAATAATTATCATTTGACATTTTGATGGACAAGTTCAGATTAGCAATTTTTAACATGTGTTTGACCAAACTAGATTTTAGCAAACATACATGAGCAAAGACAGCTTGTGCATAACCTAAACTAAACAATTATATTTATGCAACAAAGGAACGAAAGCAAAGGAAACAAAGACAAGGAAAAGAAAGTAACACTAGATGCAAAGGTACCCATCAGACATTTTTTTCTGGTAAATGGTCTGAATTATAGTGTTTTAGTTAGAATCAATATACCGGCATGAGATTTGGGCCAACTCTCAATAATTTTTATCTCCTTATGTATTCTCATAAAATGTTTTCTATGTGTTCTCGCACACTTTCCAGATATTTTCACAAGCTATGTTCAATCAGCAGCAGCATACCTTGAAGCTGGGATTGAAACCAAAGTGTTTATCAATGAGGGAGTCAGAGGAGACCCCTTTAACAATGAAGACCACCCAGTGATTTGGTTCGGGATGTTTCGAGGTATTTGATTGGTCCGTGCATTAACATAACCAGGCCACAGATAAGAGGATGTGTCCAGCAGATTTCTTGCTATACAAGCCTCCACAATCAGATGACGCATGTTTCCAGCTGCAGGAAAACCCACAAGATCAGGACAGAATCTTGTGAAAAACACAGATTACTTTCCTCAACACATTTATAGATGAACTGAAAGGACAAAATGATTGCCAGCGATTAGTCTAGTGTAATGAGAGAAGCGCAAAAATTAAATGCCATGTTCTGTGGCCTTCAAACTGGTACTATTGTTACAAAGGTTAGATTTCTCTCCAATATTTGCCCAAAATTCTCCATATTCAATGTGCCAAGGGCTAAGGTGATCTCCCAGCAGCTACTTATTTGTCTTAGTTGCACAATTATCCAACCTTGTCCACACTAAGATAGGCACTGACAGCCGGTAGAAAGCCCAAACCGCCATGTGGCAACTCCTGATTGCTAGCAAGGTCATTGCTTTTAAATGACGAGGATGAAGGCCATGAACATGCCAGGGCTGCCAATGTCGCCAAAAACCCAGTTGGCATTAGTCAGGCCATGTTGAGCCTAGTCAGTTTTGATAACAAGCTAACCTCATGTTTGCTAGAGCTTGGGCTCTAACCGCCTGCTTTGATCCATGAAAAAGGAAATAACATGGGACTCCCTATTTTGATTTAGTAACAAATAATACGCTAATAAAATCACAACTTTATCTAACAAAAAAAAAAAATGGCAGTAGTCCTCACAAACTTCCACATAGTATTAGAATGAGGTTCAAGTAACTAAAGTCTGTGAAGTATATTTACGCAAATTCGTAGATGCACATCTATACAAGATTTTTTTTATAAGTTTAACTAACTATATGGAGGATGGTTCAGTATGTACCATTTTAGAAGGTGGAGGGCAGTTTGGCATTTCCCTTTTTAATCCAAGTTACTCTCTATCACCACTAATAATGTCAACTCCTTATCCATCTAACTATATTCACATAAGTTTCCCATTGTGTGCCTATCTTTGAAGCACAAGCTTCGATAATCCATTATCAAGATAAAGCAAGGGATGTTTCCATAAACTATGAAGCGACATAAGATAAGACATCATTAAGTTCATTTACAAAACCACCACTACTGTCGATCCAAGAAAACTAATCAAGGTGGCTTTGGGACAAGTTACTTGCAGAAATTCGTGTTTTCTTTCTTCAAAAGCAAGGAAACTAATCATGACTCAAGTTCAAGTAAATTCTTAACATAGAAAAAAAATGAGATCATTTAGACTTTTGAAACTTATTCACAAAATCAATTCTAGAAATCGTTTCAGGTGACTTTTTAGAGTGCAAGAATTTAAAATAACTCTTCAAATTTCAAACCACTAATTGTAAAACTAACAATAAATGAATGCCAAAGTAGAGGCATTGACCTCAGCCATGGAAGGTACTGGACCCATTGACAATGGTAGAGCAGGTGAAATGGTGGAAATATGAGCTAAGATTCTGAAAACAGAATCTATTTCTTAAAAAAGTTGTCCTGAAATTCATGTTTATGTACACAATTATCTGAAGCGATTCCAAACAAACCTTTCCAGACTTGATAAGCTGTTTTTGAATACTAAAAGCAAATTTTGAAATCATTGCAAAATAAACAGTAAACTTTCTACTCCTCTAATGTTATATAATATGTAGGATTTGCAGAGCTACCTTTGTCTAGTTCTTTTAACTGCATTTAGATTTCTTCAAGGTGAATGAAAAAGCAATTGCCTTACATATACTTTTAATACCTAAAATCAACATGATTCATAAGAAGAAATGCTTTATTAGAGAATCAAAGAACCTTCTAAAAATCTAGTTCTCTTTTGCAAACAGAACTTTTAATTCTCCTTGTGAAGAAACAACAAAAAATTCTTCGTAATCATTGTTCAAAGTAAAACCCTATCTTCATGAGTATAGGACATTACAATTATTGAGAACTTACACCAATTCATTGGCATGTCATTCATGCTTAGGCACTCAATGTATCCATTACCAACAGTCAGGCCTGAAATGTACAAGATTGCTTTTGCAGCAGCCTGATTAGCCACAGAGTTAACAGACGGAGGTGGAATCAGCAAACCCTCATAGTCACCCAACTGCTGTAAACTTGATATCAAATCCTTGCGGCGGTTTCCAGGACCCTGTTTATCTCTTCTTTGATTGGTTAAGGCTTGTTCGACATCTTCAGCAAGTGAGCTTTCCTCCTCCTCTATGATACTGGCAATTGCCAATGTTGCTATTGACAATAACATACACAGGCAAGTATCTAGACGTGGTACAGGGCCTTCACTGGGATCTCTTTCCTGAAAGAGGCAATTTTGCACAATAAGGGTGCATAAAGGGAAACTTACTGCAGATCTAGTATTTACAACTGCAATTTTACCCCACATTCCAAGTCTGAGTACCTGTGCAATATCTTCGAGTTTGTTTTTGGCACATAAAATTGCTATAATATTAAATAAAGAATCTCAGAGTCTACATATAGTAGAGATAGATGAATTCTCCCCCTCCAACCCCCAGTGTTGTGACCATTAATGTAATCTCCAAGGAATATTATGATAGATGCATCACTAGACTACATTGAGATGAACAAAGGCTCACAATAGCCTTGTGCATTAAATTTGACAATTTAGTGTGACAGCATTGCGTAAACATGTTAAACATATCAAAATGGATCTCTAAATTTGATCACCAGACAATTTTTCCTTTATAGTTGCAATTGCCACTTCAGCTCTGTCACACTAATAAATTTGACGAAGCAAATCATTAAAATTTCAATTTCTTCCGTAAGCATTTAATAGTCATTCGCAAATCATATGGTAGAAAATAACGTTTATATTTTGCTCAGCCATGAGAAACAAGTTTATCATCAACATTTTCTATGGAAGTTTCGGTGATTTTCTTAATTCAAGTAGCTGATTGCTTTCAAATGCCACCCAAAAGAAGGGGCTTTTTGCTCTCTAGATATGTTGCCATCTCTCTCTCTAGCTTTTCATTTGCTTTGGAGGTCTTTAGTCAGAGAATTAAATTTCGGTTCTATTTTCAAATATTAACTCATGCAACAGGGAATCAAATCATCTTATCTCTTGTTGTCAAAGATAGGACATAATTTATTCTTAAGTACAGTATGCATTTAAAGGCTCCTAGTAAAAGCTTGCAAGGAATGCAAAACAAAACATACTGCAGAATTTCTATGGACTTTACTAAATAGCTCTGAAAAAACCCACAGGACATACTCCTGCAAAGAAGGCACACAAACTAGATAAAGTAGACCCTTCAGGTGCCAGAAGGATTTTTTTTTATATTTGGGGGTGGGGGAGATGGTTCGCTGGTTACAAGAACTATAATCAGTTCATGCTGCAACTACGCCTTAAATTGGTGCATAATTTGGAAAAAGAAGTATCTCGGAACATGCATACCCTCTGAACAAGGCGTAATGCCGAAATCCACAAGCCCAGAAAGGTGTCATGCCATGTGGTACCATTGGCTGACTGAAGAGCCTTCACTAAACCTGCAAGAGGTAACACTGGTTTAATAAACCACTGGTATCTGTGGGCACACCCTCAATCTCAAAAACAATTCTCTTCATTCTTTTGAGTTGAGTCATGTTAAATCTTAGATACTGCAGCGAATTAACACAAGTCAAGTAATGAACTGCTACCAGTGAGTATTTCAACACAACTAATTGCTGCAACTTGAGTTCCGTCCATAGCATCTTCAAGGAAAAGGTCAATCGGAAGCCATAAAGCAGATTGACTGGCCCCATGACTCTGCCCAGCGGAAGATATCAGAGAACCAGAAGCTAAGACAGCATGAAATTGTTGCTGGGACACTGTCTTGCCTTCTCTAGTGAGAACATTACGTTCATCCGAAGTGAGTTGAAGAAAAGCATCTGGAGATAAATCTTTTACATTCCTCAATGCTGCCGAATTTCCGGCAAGTATTCGCAGTCGCTGAAGAAATCCTCCCCAGTGTGTTGGCCTATAAAAGGAAATGATTGTGACCATATTGATCAAGTTCAACAAGAGCCTCATTTGTTCACAGGAATCAGTTCAGACTATGAACTATCTAAGAATAAGTAACAATGATTTGGTGTTGATCTTCCTAAAAGTTTAAACAGAGAAACTAAAGTGCAAATAATACCTGTAAATTTTAAATCACACTCAACATATGCAGACAAAAGCAAGAACAAGCTAAATAGAAGCAAACAGAATAAATAAGTTGAAATAGGAACATATCAGGACTAAGAATCAAAATTTATGTTGTGATGACATGTGGACTGATTGTCCTAAAGAGTTTGACAATGTATGCCTTAACATGTCATGGCATGGCACATGAATCCACTACAAGCTTAAAAGAACAAGCAAAAAATATGCCATACCATGCCATCGTTCCATTAATCAGCAAGTGTCAGATTTTTTTAAAAGGCAGATGTGCTTGGAATTTACTCCTAGCATTCCATACCAATAACGGGGAAAAACACATACATGTTCCGACGTGCCAAGTAAAGGATCCTTGCAGTGACTGTATTTTGCAGGAATTCCACAATCATCTCAATAGCAATTGCAGTATTTGCTTTTTGCAGCTTCTCATGTTGATCTGTTTCCTTCATGCTGAAACTATCTTGGCCATCTATGTCCATGTCTTGTGGTTGGGTCGGCCATCTTGACTTTTTCTCAGGAGTAAGTTCAAGCAGACCTTCATCGTCTAATGAGGCATCCAGCAATTGCCAAACAATTGAGAAAACAAATGTGACCAGAAGAATTCCAGGATCAAACTCTCGGAGGCCAAATATCTGGGAAAGATTAAGCGCATCATCAATGGATTTCATGACCCTGAAATTACAAATGACAAGAAAAAGGATGTCAAGCAAGAGATCTAGAAATGAAATAAATAAAAACTACTAGAATAAATAGTCATGATTGCAGTTTTCAGTTATTGCAGCTGATACCACAAATCAGATTTTGAGCAATATCACTGCTAGTTAGATGTCCAGCTGTAAAAGAAAAAATTACAGACTGTCAAAATCCAAATGACTAAAAAAATTACTTTGCTTGAATAGGTAATACGAGCCATCAGAAGTCACAGCATTCTCTTCAGCTGTGTCAAGCTAAGATAACATTAGTAATTGCAGAAAATTAGAGACAAAATAATTTGTCAATCTAATCCATGATTCATAATTCACAATGTGTTAAAAAAGGGAATTGTAAGTCTTGATATATCGAAAGAAAAAACGTTTATAAGGTCACCAGTGAAAACTAGCAGATGCAGAAATTTCTTGCTTTTCAGTTCATAACATGCATTTCTTGCTTGCACAATACTTTAATTTACAAAAAGTAGGGATGCATTAATACACATGGCCAATCCATCATTCATTCTAAACAACATTGTAGTGTTTCAGATTCACAGTGGACATCGGGCAGTCAGAATACTACAACCACATATACTTAGATCCCCTCTCCTATGACATGATTGTCCATAGTTTCTTCTCTCGCGGAATCAAGAAGTTCCTTTACATAACCCTAAACTGAAAATGATTCAGGGATGCTCCACTACAGGAGAGGTGTTTCTGTGTTTGGGGGAATGATACATGAAAGGGGTGCCTCAGATAAAACTGCTCAAAATTTTTCTACATTTCCAATAACGCAAACGCAAAGAATTTGATCAGTTTTGTAAAATGCAAACAATCAAACCCTAAATTTTCCAATTTGACTAAACAATAAGGAAGAAACTGAAAAATAACTATACAATAAGCACCCTCATATAAGCTTTCCATCACCATCAATACCTTATCCCAACCAACACTACCACTTAATTGCCATATATAGAAAAGCTACTTTAATAAACAACAACAAATCATGATAATATAAAAAATAACAGTTTAGACTTACTTTGCGTAATTTGGTCCATTGATTAAAGTAGCGAATGAAAAGGCTTGTCTCTTAAGGAGTTCCATGTATAGCCTGTATGCCGTTGGATAGACCACTCTACTTGGAATTACCCTGAAATAGATACATAAACTCATGTAAATTCCAGAGTAATCTATGCAGAGACATTATGTATACACTTCCGTTGACAGTTAGAAAACACTGACAAATTGAATTTATCTTTCAGCTGCCACAGACTCACTGCTTAAATGTGAAGGAGGAGATGATGCATCAATGTAAATAAACTTACGCGCGCACAGACAGACAAAAAGTGAACAAGAACATCAGGACAACCACATTGCCCGAGAAGTTCAGCTGAATGATTGTTCAGGGCTTGAGGGAAAAGGGAAACTTGAGAACTCATTCTACGTGTTTTCCAAAAAGGAAGTGATTGTTTTCACACCCACAAATGGGTTTTGCAAACATATGTTTCTAATTTGGTAGATGATTCTGAAAACTTTTTCTACGTTATGTACGAGGTTCCAAAACTGACAAAATCCACGCGCCGTTAATTTTCCAGTAAAATTACACAAACCCCAACAATAGAAACAACATAAATTGAAGTCAAGGGGCAAAAGAAAGGAGGGACCTGGAAGAGAGAAGGGAGAGGAGGAGCATAGGAGGGACGAGCTTGAGGGACAGGGCCTTGTCGAGGAACTTCCAAGTGATGGGCACGTGATTGGCCCAGCAGATGTGGGAGACGAGGAGGCGAGCGAGATCGGGAGACGGCAGGACGACCCGAGCAGAATTGAGGATGGAGCTGAGCTGGACCGCCCACACCATCGGGTCAACATTCTTGTCCTGTGCGGCCCTCGTCAGCTCCATCACCGCCTCCCAGAGGCTCTCTCCTCCTCCGCCCTGCCCGGGTACTGCCGCCGCCGCCGCCATGGCGAATTGGCAGGAAGGTGGACTCCCCTCTCTCTCTGTCTGTGGGTCTGTCGGGTATCACAGGACTGACGGGAGAGATCTGGAGGGAGAAGGGGTCATGAATGAATCGGAAGGAGAAGCTACGCCGATGGAGGGCAGGGAATCGGAACAGGGTTCCTTTCCCTTTTGCTTTTCAGCGGAGGGAGGTTTTAACATCACTTTTTTTTTCCCATGGGAGAGTGAAGAGGAAGCTTTTGCCAGCGCCCGTGACCGTAACAAAAAAAGAAAAAGACGCGACAATGGTCAGTTTTGGAGGGCGGATGTTTGAAATTCATGCCACCGCCACGGATACGGAGAGGTCACAGGTGAAGGCCACGGCTTTTTGGTTTTCCTCTTGACGGTTGATTTATTTTGGACAAATTACCTGAAAAAAACTAATCTTTTTAAGAATTTTCAGTTATATTTTAAGTTTTATTTTGTAACATAAGTATACGCGAGTTTTCATCGTATCTCAAATACAGAACATCTTCTAATTCCATTAACAGTCTTCGTTAGCTTGTTGACGTGGATTTAATGGCCGTCAAGCGGGGCTCACAAATGCACGCATGACCCCATTTACTTCTGCCACAGCAAGAAGAGTTCTAAAAATTTTTAAAAATAAAAAGAAATTTCTAAAAAAATATGAAAAATAAAAGAAAACTTTTTTAAAGATTGCAAAACTTTCGACACGTAAAAATTAAATAAAAATACATTAAAAACATAAAAAGTTCAAAAACACTCAGAATTATACGCATTGTATCATTCATAATATATAATATTAATAATTCAAAAGTTGGAAAGGAAAATTTCAAAAAATATATTAAAAATTACAACTTTGACAAAACAATATTAGACATACAGCGAAGATTCTAAAATTAAAATATTAAATAAGTGAAATAGCTCAAAATAATAAAATAGCACTAAATTAAATTTATAAAATTAAAAAAATTAATTTATTAATTTTTATTTTATTTTTATAATATTCGGTTTTTAAAATTATTGAAATTTGTAAATCCTTTTACAAAAATTTTTATAAAATCATTATTTTTAAAAATTATTAATTATTACAAATTTAATTTATTACTTATTATTATTTATACATTTTTCATATTTTTATTAAATAATTATATTTCAAAATTATTTTAAAAGTATCTATTTTTTTTAAATTTTTTATATTTTAAATTTTTCTTTCCTTCTTTTGAATTATTTTCACTTTTTCTAATGTTACATGTGATTAGTAATACCATATGTATTTCAAACTTTTAAGTTTTTTTAATATATTTTTATTAAATTTTTAATGTTTCTCAAGTTTCATAATTTTCTATAATCTTCAATTTTCTTTATTTCTTTTGATATTTTTCTTTTTTTTTAGATTTTTATCTTTTAAAACTTTACATAATATCGCATGGGACTGGATAAATGGCATCAAGTGTGCATTTGCGGTTCCCATTTAACAACCGTTAAATCGACATAAACAAACTACTGAAAAATTTTAACGGTGTTAGAAGTGAGGTATATTTGAGACAAAATAAAAGCACATATATTGTTATATTACAAAATAAAACTCGGGATAAAATGGAGATTTGTTCAAGAAGAATTTTCATTTAATTTATGCCATTTATTTTTTCTTTGGTACACATGGTGCACATATCGGGTAATATGCACGTCGAACACCCTGACCATAGTACACACGTCGGGTACCTCGATTATCTACCTACATGTCGGGTACCCCGACCTCAGTGCATGTGTCGGGTACCCTGACCAACTACATACATATCAGGTACCCGACTGACTTAGGGCCTCGCATGCCTGGACCAGGCCTCCTTTGTGCTGAGCGTGGGAGACATGCTGACGTCAGTCTTTCATACCGATGGGATATATAAATAAGTCCCTCTGGGAGCCGGGTAAAAAAAGGAACCTATTCCCTCTCCTACGCCTCTCCACTCTTATTCTCCTCCCTCCTCCTCTTACTCGTATTATTCTCTGAATTAAGCATCGGATGGTCATTCCAGGAACCACCCCGGACTTGGCTTTTTGCAGGTCTCTAGTGAAGTCTATACATCCTCTCCATCTTGAGGCTGGCTCCGATTTCACATGATAATCTCTCAACTTGATAGATCATCCAAAGGTGCTATTATCTAGGAACAAGAAGATAGAGAACCAAACCCGAGATCAAATTGAACACCAAAAAAGCAAAGACACTTAAAACAACAAGCTCTGTGTACTGTAGAAGCTAGTTGGTGATGTGGGCTTCACGCGGCATACCTTGACATGTGTCCAGCACGAGTGATGGTCAAGTAAAAACAAATCATTAGAACTGTAAAAAATTTAAAAAAAAATCTAAGAAAATTAATATGTTACTAATTTCACAAAATAAATTATTTTTAAAAAATTAAGTTTGTAAAAGCGAAAAATAGTTAGAAACTTCATAAGATGAGAGCAGTTTACTACAATGAAATAAAACTAAGAAATTTTACTTAAATAAAATGCATATTAAATTCAAAAAGAGAAAAGCTAAATGCTTGTCTTGCTGGTGATTTCAAATTGAGTAAAAATAAAAAAAAAATTGCGAAAGTGGATATTTATACGGTCAAGCCAATGTGCATTGCATGCCAAGGAAGATTATACCGTTTACTCGTGTTCAGTTTAACTCAAGGACTCGTAATTAATAACTTATTAAATATATATCTAACAACTCATAATTACCTTACCCATCCTGACCATCAAGTAACTGAACTGCAGAATTTTCTCGGCACATCAAGTATATTCTCATTTTGCAAGCCCCTTGGGCGCCCCGTAACCAATTGTGGAGTGCCACGTGGACAGTTATGGCACTTACGGGCTGCTTGGTTGAGGGAATTCCACGGGAAGAGAATAAGGCATTCTATTCGATATTGAATTCTCTTGAGCCAAATAAGGGAATCCGGAATGAGTGAGGAATAATATTTCTCATGATAAAGTAAGAGATGGTTATTCCTTATATAAAATGGATGTAAATTATCTAAAATATATTTAACTTTTTATTAAATTTTTAAGGAAAAAAATACTGGTGGTACGAAAAGTTTGACTAATATTACAATATGATACAAGATCTTTAAAAAGTTACAGAACAATACAAAATCTTTGAAAAGTTGATACTAATAATACAAACCGTTAATTAACTGTTAAAGCCATTAGTAACTGTTTACGTGGCTCTTTACATTACTGCTGACATAGCGCTTACATAACGGCTGAATTAGAAAATTAAATAATATAACAACAAAAACCTAGGAAAAAAAGTATTAGTGGTACAAAAAGTTTAGCTAATGTTATAATATGATATAATATCTTCAAAATATTATAGAATTATACAAAATATTTAAATTTGTGCTATTATTTTATTTTATTAGAAATTCTAAAGTTTCAAATAACACATTATCACTAGTATCATTGTCACCATCATTGACATAATATTTAGGATCATAAATATAAGAATTATCATTGAAGTGATTATCATTAGTAACTTATTATTTTTGAATATGTGTAAAATACATATGTCAATAAATTAAAAATTTTAATCCAAAAAAGTGTCTAAGAATCGAAATTAGAAATTTTAAGTCTTAATGACAAAAACAATATCTGAGACTTAGTTCATATCATTGGATTGATTGTATACCATGATTTTTAAGTTAAGTATTAGAAGAATGTTAGGTCAAGTAACCCTCTCCAATATCTGTGACTATGTAACCTTATGAATAGTTACCATGATGGTCTTAATCTCCTACTCTTTGACGCATGTTGAGATTAAGCAGATTAAAAAGTCAATTGGTGATGATCGCGACATATGAAAGTGTGTGAGGGAAAAATATAGATGGATGAACTTAAGATTTTATTTACCAATAAATATAAGTAAAATAAAAATATAAAAATTTGTTACTATACTATAACGTTTTAACAAATTTATACCATATTATAATATTGGTCATATTTTTTGTACTATTGGTGCTTTTTTCTAGTTTTTTATTTTCCTTTTATTTAATTTTCCAAGTCATGGTTCAGGTAGGCGCCACATAGGCATCACATCACCCGCATTTAACAACATTAATAAATAATTAATGATTTGTATTATTAGTATCAACTTTTCAAAGATTTTGTACTAGTTTGTAACGTTTTATAGATTTTGCATCATATTATAACATTAATCAAACTTTCTATATCATTCATGTCTTTTCCCCAATTTTCAACTTACTACTACCCATCTCTTAATCTCTTAGCTTGACTTCCACTCTCTATTGGTTCGGCCTCCTGGGTTCAATCTAGGCTGATGAATCTAGTCCATGGGTTGGTTGCTCGGCTGCCCTCGGAGGCTCAAGGAAATGTGGGTCGAGGAGCCTGAGGAGATACTATGCGGCGGTTGGACCTCAAATGGGTTTGAAGGTTCGGGTGGCATGCGCTTGCGGTCGCTTGGCGGACGCTCTAGGTGGCCTTGACTCGAAGGCTCGAGATGGCTCTGGCTCAAGTTAAAGACAAGGACTGTTTCAATTTTTTATTTCTATTTTAATATATCTATAATATAAATATATATTAGAGACAAATTAATTATATGTGTTATTTTATATTAATTTTATTCTCTCCAAACAAATAAATGCACATTTACTCTTCATTTAATTCTATTCTTTATCATTATCTATTTTATTCTCTATTTATTTCATTCCTACGAATCAAATAAAAGATTGGGATACACTGATTAGCAATTAACAATTAAGTTAGTCATTATCTATAAAAAAAATATAAAGTTAATGATTTCTTTAAAGTAAAAACAAAAAATAAACATTGACTCCATATAGATTTCTTTTTAAAAATTTATTACGATGATTTGGGAAAATTTTTCAGGAAAACTCAATTTTTCACCTTTATCTATAAATCATAAAATACCACTTTTATTTATTTATTTATTTATCATTTCTTGTAAATTCGATTCTTCATGCACATTCTAATCATAGGATTATTTTTTAGTTTTTCTTTTGAATTTTTTAATATAGATTTTTTATGTAAATTATTGTATTGATTAGTATTAAAAATGCCACGTGAGAGCAAGATACACTCTCGCCTATCACACGGCAATCTTAAATAAATATTCAGTATGTAATATATAATAATTTAATTGCATAAAATTTTTAACACACATAATTTTTTTTTACAATTATTAAATACAAATATTGTATGCGCTAAGATTTGAAAATTGTAGCAACTCGTTGTGCATCGTATAGTAAATATTTCAGCTTACACCACGCAATATCCGGGTAAGCCGAAACGCAAATCAACACTAATTTGTGGTTGGGTCGCGATCCCTAAAAAAATTTCCATTGATCCTCCTAAGCTGGGATTGATCTGTGATCACTTATTTGGGTGTGTAGTGAGGAATCACTGGACCAACCTTGAATTGGAGTGATGATTCAGTTGAAGATAGGAGAATCTGAGAGTGACATAGGGTTGTTCGGATCTGGGTACCGTATATTTTTTCATGATACTCGGACACTACCCTATATAAGACCGGTTCCTGACTTTTGGACCGAGCCCTATCTTATTTAATATTGGAATCGGGCCTTATCTTGTACCATGTTGGAACCTATTTGTCATTTATTTTTTACCTCTAAAATATGAATTACTTTAATATTTTTCATGGTTGTTATTATTTCATATAATTTTTTATCATAATAAAATATTTGCAATTTTAAGTATATATGCATCATATTTAACTACTATTTATTACTAATTTTAAGTTGTAATTATACTTTACGGCACGCATAAAAAATTTATCAAATATACATAATTATATTAAATAAAAGTTCATTAAATTAAGAATATAACGGTTTAAATGGTACATAAATCGGAGTTCAAATAAAAAAGTTATAAACGATTAAAATTAATTACGCGAATAAATTAATGGGCTCCTAATCTGATTTTAGGTTCTCTGCATGCTAGAACTCAAACCGAATCCGACTGTTCTTTTATTTATTATCCGAAACTTTCCATATTTTTATTAAAATCCATTTACAACGTACTTAATATGATGGTTTCTACTGCTTCCGAATTTGCTTTGTTACCGTGCACCCTCTATCCGAAACGATCATCAGCAAGCCCCCGTAAACTCACCCAGTGTTGATTCCTCGTTTTACTGAGGAATTAAAAGGTTTCCCTTTGCAGTTTCACGCATTCAGTCGGGTAGAGAAATAGCTCTGAACCAGCGAGGCCGATGGAGGCAACAGGGGTTGAGGGATCTAATCCGCCTCGGTACGCCCTTAACCTGACCCGGCTATGCTGCGAGGACATCCTCTTCTGCGTCGACGTCGACGCCGAGTCCTTGTCGGAGATGAAGGCGACTGGGCAGAACGGGCGTCCAGTTACGCGGCTGGACTCGATCAAGCAGGCGATCCTGCTCTTCATCCACTCCAAGCTCTCAATTAACCCCGACCACCGCTTCGCCTTCGCCACTCTCTCCAAATCCGCCTCATGGGTACTCTCGATTTGTCCTTCTTCCCACTTCTCCGTACCAAAGTTTCAATCTTTTTACCTTTCTCAGTGGAATGTGGCCTTTAGCTGTGTTCGGCGATTGTTGATAATTGAAGCCATCTGCTGCCTATAAAAATGCTGACTTGATGCACTCACTTGTTCAAGTGTTTAATTTGACTCGGGAAAGATTTGTTTTTGAGTTGGCTGCTGCGATTTCCCAGAGCTTCGAGAATAAGATTAGCTCCATGTGATGACATGGAGGGGTTAAGCCTGAGGTTATTGCTTAATTGGATTCTGCTGTTGAATGAAACTCTTGTAATTGCGATTGCCCTTTAAAGCCTGTTTGAGTTCTGCTGTTTTAATTTTGTTTCTCAGGCTAATTCTTCATTTTTCCTTCTTGCCCATTCGATGTCCTGAAGCTCCGCAAGGAGTTCAGCAGCGATGTAGACTCTGTGATGTCCATGCTTCGAGGCCTCTCAGCTACTGCTCCTAGTGGTTTTGCCGACCTCACTCATCTCTTCCGGTTAGCAGCTCATGAGGCAAAGAAATCTCGGGCACAAGGCCGAATATTTCGTGTGGTAAGTCTACTCATTGAGGCTCAACATTGTTCTCTTGGTGTAATTGCGTTGCTTGTTATCTCTTGCCTGAGAGACTGAAAAACAGCTTAATAACCACTCAAAGCATGGAAAAACAAAATCTTTTATGGCCTTCCAACTCTGTGAAACTTCCTTCTCATAGAATGGGGAATAAGGTATGAATTGTGTAACTTCTAGCCTTGCAGTGGATTTTGATAAAGTTTAACGTGCAAATGAAGGCAAATTTTCCCTGTTTTTCTTAGTCCGAAAGTTTAGAAAAATAGAGAACTGAAAAAGTTACGATTTTCCAGAACCAATGAGAGAGCTTGATCTAGATCAGGTTGAAAATGTTCTCTCTAGATGGGATTAACATTGTATGTCATGCATCAATAATGATCACTGGTTGCAATTTGATATGATCTAGGCATCACTGTCGCTCTCGATGGCTTGATAATCACTTGTTACTCTCCTAATATGTGGCACGATTTATCTTCCGTCTGTTGTCAGATCCTCATCTACTGCAGATCGTCCACGAAGCCACAGTACCAGTGGACAGCAGCCCAGAAGCTATTCACGCTTGATGTGATGTACCTCCATGACAAGCCAGGGCATGACAATTGTCCTCAGGCAGTGTATGACGCTCTTGTGGACGCCCTCGAGACTGTGAGCGAGCACGAGGGCTACATTCTCGAGAGCGGTCAAGGCCTCACCAGGGTCCTTTTCCGGCAGGTCTGCGTGCTCTTGTCCCATCCCCAGCAGCGTGTCTCCCAGGACTTCCTTGACTTCCCCAAGTCGCTCACTAAGAAGTCACCCCCGACCGAGCCAACTGCAGGCACCACTGAGGAGACCGTGCCTGTCTCGAGCCAATGAGCAAAATGGAACTATGAGTTCATTTGTTTCAGCTTTCTCGGTATGTACCATTGGGTTGCTTCTTTTTCAGTTCGAGAAAGAAATGGGCTAACTTCCTTTGTCTAGGTTTATTGTATCGCTCTTATATGCATGAATAACCAGATCTCGTTCCTGTCCTAATCTTGTGCCTTCATCATTCTGTATTATAGTTATGCATTGGCTTTTCTCGTAGCTGGTTCTTCTTTAGATTGGATTTTGCCATAAAAGTTAGCCCGAAACTCGATGTGAAATGCCTGTGTTTATAAAGCTACCAACGGCCTCTATTTATCTTGTTTTCTGAAGTATATTGACAATGAATTGAAGTTTGGCTTCTTAAGAAATGAGTTGATATTCCATTTCTTCTTCTGAAATGAGCTTAGGATAAGGTTGAACAACTCCATGTTCATCTTGAGCCCGGCAATTTTCCATCTCAAAGGTCAAAAGGCTTGAGAGGCTCTTCCTTTGATGTATCGGAGCCTCCAGAGCCTACAATGAGTCAGTTCGATTTGAGATTCTTGGACCAGGCCCGATCGCTGACAAGATCTCAGTCAGATAGAATCCAAAAGAATCGGGTGTATTGGATCAGTGTTGTAGGTTTCTATACTATAAGTGTGAGATACTGGATTCACCATAGCTTTGCAGCTTTAATATGTTGTCTTAGCTCGGATCTGTGGTGATTTATATGTTTTAGTTGAAGGATGACTGAGATTGACTTAAGTTATGAAACCAATGTGTACATGTTCCAATTGATTTTTGACAATCAAGAGATGTGGAAAAAAACGAAAGTGGCCGAGTAGAAAAAGAAATTCATCCATTTTCTTCAACCACACACCCCCCCACCCCACCCAATCCCCCATCAAGATTTAAATGAACAAATGCAAAGTAGAAATCATTTATGTTCTATAGCCAGTCATGGAAGATGGTTATTGCAAGGGAGTGCATCTGTCATGGATGGTTTGCCGAATATCGACTATCATTGGCTTATCGATCAGCCATCGACAATATAATCTTTATGACTAAGTCATCGACATTATGATCTTTATGACTCGGTCGACAGCAAATCCAGGCACCAAAACTTATGAAGTTTTGACATGAAACTTGGGTAGCATATTGCAAATGCTGATGGTAGCTCAAATTATAGAAATTCTCTGCAATGGACTCCACTCAAATCCGAATTGGTCATGATATATTGTATTTCGGATATCGGATGAAGTATACTGGTGGAAATAAATGAAGAAACAAATAAAACGGCTTCAAATGAACCAACCAGGACAAGTTGAGCAGGTGCAAGCAATTTTCTGGAGATAATTCTGAACCTTTTCTGATAGATAATCCAGACAAAAATTTAATTTACACTGGCAAATATATTCTCAGTTTCCCCTCCCTGTTGATGATTCAATTGTATCGATCTTCATCATCCTGAGAATCAGGGATGATCCGGGGCAATCATTCACGCTTCAAGTCGAGACACCAGCATTGGTAGTTTGACCTCGAGATCTTGTAGAGTTCGTTAGGGGACATCTCCTTTAGTTCTTCCATGGTCCAATCCCAGAACCCGTTGTGCTTGCAGGATTTGTACAGCCTCCAGGAATCGAAAGCAGCTTCATCAACACTGAGAGATGGAGATCTCTCAAGCCCTTCCTCGACCTGATGTTCCTGGGCACGAATCCTCTTGTAAAGTCTCATAACAGAGACGCAATCCTCGTAGGGGTCATGTATACCTGTCTGTATATCGTACCTGAGAAAATCAAAATCCAACATGTCCCTGAGAGTTCAAAAGAGCTTAGGAGGAGGAGAATAAACAACTCACAAAGATTAGATGGTCAAAAGACCTTTTAGTGGAGAAACTAATTAACAAATTAAATCTTAATGATAGCGAGGGAGCTGAGAAATGGGAAACTGAACAAGAGATGGAAATGAATCAATATCTCACGACATAATGCACTTTTCACATAACCAATTAAGATTCAACTAAGAGAATTTTGATGAAAGTGATTCAGTTGATGAGCACGAGATTAATAATTGAGCCTGAGTAACTTGCCCGAGATATTGCTTGGTGAGGTACTTGAGAGAATGGCTCACTAAGTTTGTTTTCATGAGTGGATGATATTTAGCAGTATCCCTGCAAAAGGAAGAACCAAGTGTAAGGCCGAAATGAGGGGTATGTTTCAGCAGAATCACAACACTTTTTACAATGCAGAAGTTATTCTGTGAGGAAAGCTCAACAAGGATAACAGTGAAAACAATGAAGCTTACAGGGTGTGAAGGAACAAGGAAAGAACGGATACCTCAGTGAATGATCCGGATAGCACATTTTCAAGCACTCAAAGTCATGCTGTAAATCATGACCCACCAGAAGCCGAGCCTTTCCAGCATACAACCTTATGCTTCCAATGGACTCCTCATTGTATAGAGTTTTCAATATCATTGCTCTGACTTCCTTAAGAGGCATACCATCTTTCAGATGATCTTCTGTCAGGCCAGTTACTTCGAATCTGAACATCATAAGTGGAAAGAATCAGCTGATCAGGGAACAGGTTCATAAACACGTTTACTATTTAAACCACCCAGTTAGCCAGTTTTCCTGGTGAACTTACCTCTAACTACTAAATTTTATCAGTCCAAATTTTTCTATAAGTTGTGACACCTTAAATTCATTATATCTGCTTTTCACATATTTTTATATCATTTTTGAAGACTAATTGAGAAAACAAAAACTCAGCTGAACCATAAACCATAGTTTGATAGGTTTAATGTCCAACTGGCTTGTGAAGAGTAAGACTCATTGCCAAATACCTGTAATCAGTCACTGCAATCTCCGGTTGAACATAACTGTGGAATATAAGATTCTCATCTTCATCAACAAGGCACACCCGAGCGCAGATGTTAAGACTTCCATCACTTCCCCCACCTACCATTTCGCAATCCATTGCAATTGCACTGGGCCCGCTAGATCCATTTCCATCTATTGAGTCTAAGACATCTTGAAAATGTGGAGAGATCATAATTGGTCCCTGAAAGATATACCAAAGATAAAGAATTGACTTCATGTAGTAACAGATACTAAAGATTTAAATGCTAATTTTATTAGAAATAACTAGAGGACAATGAAGCCGCTTACAAGAGGAGCAGGTGCAAGTAGATGGCATGCTTCTTTATGCTCATCAAGGGAGCTGGAGCTATTGAAAATATTCAAGCAAAGATTGCAGCCTAGGTAAGAAAAAACCATCTTACAATTGGCCTTGGCCAGTGGACCTAGATGAAAAAGGAGGGAAAAAATTTACGATACGAGTATACGCGTATAACAGCCGGAGACGGGACAACAGGGAAAAGGAGTTAACTTACCCAAAAGATGCTCTCTCAAGGATTCAAAAGATTTACAGTGTTTTTGGCAAACCCCACAGCTAGGCTGATGAGCAGAGTGGTAAGCATCTCTCATGTGCTCAACTAGATGCTCCTTCTTCTTGTACTGCTTATAGCATGCAGAGCATTTATGCCTGAAGAATCATTCAAAACAATACCAAGTAGATGAGATACATCTGAAGTTTCCTGAAGTTTACTAAGAATTGATATCATGTGCATTAACTAATTCACGTTAATCAAGCCTAAAATATTTAAGGAAAATTTCGACGAATTTGGTTAATGATTTCTCAGTAATTCTCTTCAGCGACTTGAAGGTACACAGAAACTTCGATACGCAATGACCTCAGAAAGAGAATGGATACTTAAAATGCAAGGAGATATAAATTAATCGCCAAGATCATACCCACAATTGTAAAACAAAATGAAAATCTCTTGGTCTGGTCTGCGCCAACTAATTGAAAAGTTACACATATGGTCTATATATTATTGATTTTTAATATATGATAAAGTGCATTAAAACTTCCATAATTTTCAACCAGAACGTATAACAAACATAACAACGATGCAATAAGTCGGATCCCACAACTACCCAAGGCTTACAGGAGCTAAGTTACTTGATAAGATTTAAGATTTACAGGTTTTCTATGGAGCAACCACTAAGCTGACATATTCAACCAAATCTCACCCATTTATACCAAAAAAATTAGCAGATGAATCCACTTTCACTACAAGATGCATCTTTGCGATTTCAAGTGAGGTTATCATGGCCCATAGGTTGAATGTGTGGAAACGGAATGTGATTCAAGGCATCACAAGCTACATGTCATTACATTCTGAAACTTCGCAAAATTTCTCTTCTGATTTAAAGAAATTCGTTCCGGAATGAATTCAAAGTTTGTCTGGAAATGCTTCTGTGAACAATCTATCTGGGCTGATTTAAAAATAAAATTGAGATAATGCCACGGTAATTAGATATAAGTTGCATATATAAATATCAAACAAAGACAATTCCTTCTGATGATCAGCCTCAGGCAATAGTTTGAAAAAGACAACCCAGAGAGTAATACTAAGAGTGAGTGATAGACCTCCTTGAAATGTGCTGGACAGAGCGATTGGCTTCTTCGAACTCCATTTCTATGGTAAACTAAACGGCAGAAGCGATAAAGAGCAGAGCCTTTGTGCTTCTAAGGGAGAAATTGATGATGGACATCGAAGATGATGAAGAATTTCAACCGGGTGGATGCGTACTCTTCCCTCTGATTATACTGGCTAGGTTTTTTGACAGGGAAAAAAAGGAGGGTCTGTCATCAGTATCACAGTTTGCTTATGAAGAAGTTGATCATCACTTAGCCATTGAGGCGGAACGATCTATTTCTCAAGAGCTTGGGGGCTAAGTCATTCGTGCACTGAATGTTTAACTTGTTTTTATTAAATGTTGTATTATTTTTTCCATTTATTGATAATAATATTTTTTTAATATAATTTGACATATTAATTTATGTATTAAATATTTATTAATTAAGTTCATCACATTGATAATGTGATGAGAAAATCTCTTCCTAGCTGCAATTGTGGGCACCATGTCAGGGTTTAGGACTCTGTCCGTGTTTTTTTCCCTCTAAATAATTAGGATTCTGTGAGTGTTAGTAAATATTTAATGCTTACGAATAATGAGCTCGTTTTGCAAATTATTAGTTAGATTTTAGAGAAAGTTTGTAATAATATACTATGTGATAATAATTGAATTGTTTTTCATTTATCGATAAAAATAAAATTTTAGTAAAATTGAGTCATTGGATACCACCACATAACCAGTCAGCTATACGAAACATCATGGGAGAATGCAGCAGCAGGTTTCAACCTCGCGGACCATCTAAAATGATCTCCAAGTCAATGGATCATGTCTGCCACATATGCTAGGTGTTCAGAGTTAAATTTTATATCGATTAGATTGAAGAAAAAAATTTAGGTTTATAAAAAAATTGAGTACCACCACCTATTAGTTTAGGTTTTTAGGTGAATATAAACTTGAGACTATTGTAGACTCAGGTGAAAAATTAATATTGTATCATGGTGGGTTGATTTTGGACTTATACCACGCTAGGGCTGAGTGTGGAATTCGTAGCCCGTTAATTCTAAGATCATGACAAAAATGCCTGGCTCGTGGTTAGTTTGTTTAGTACAGAAAAAGTCCGACTTGTATGTTAGCTCAAGGATGGAAGAAAAGGCCCGCCTTGTGGTAGTGTGTTCCCCTTGCTCGAGACTGGAAGAAAAATGCTCGACTTAAGGTCAGTTGTTGAGAGCGGGTGTTTAAGGGCACATGTCAAGTGTGAACACGTTATCACGTGAGAGCGGGTGTTAAAAGTTGAATCCCACATCGACTAGGTTGGATAAAAAAACTCGAGTTTATAAAAGAATTAGGTATCATTATCTATTGGCTTAGACTTTCAGGTGGATATGAGCTCGAGATTCTTGCAGGTTCACGTGCAAATTTAATACTGAGACCAAGAGAACCATCGAGAGATTTCGATGTCGGAAGATAGATAAGGTTGGTTGATCGTAAACGAAATTAGATGTTGAGATGGTGATGAATGCTTTAGTTTAGGTTGTCTCGGACACTACTTCACTTGAGGTTATGGACAATCACGAGTCGGATAGTCTCGAGGTGCACTTCGGTTGGACCGGGGATATTGCATGGTGCAAACAAAAAAAAAGTTGGATAAAAATTGGGGGAGCTGAGTTTATTGAGTTACAGATCTCATACATATTCGTTCATGGCTCGGTGCGGTTTAGAAAGAAGTTCGAATTGAACTCAACCGAATATTCGGTTCAATTCTGTTGAGATATTAAATCTAAACCACATCTAATATATAACTCATAACAATCGAACCACATAGATCTAATTCTTATGGTTAAGATAACCGGTTAACTATTTTTTATAAAATATAATTTAGACCGAACCATTTGAAAACCCATAAATCATCAATATTAGTCCAAGCAATCTTTTCTTTTTTAATTATTTAATCGTCATCTAGGTAACCAATTTGACTTGATTAAACATTATAATCAAACCAACTATATCAAGTGTAAAATATCCACCTGGACTGACAACCATATAAAAGTCTAAACTAATAGGTGATAATGGTATATAATTATCTTATAAACCCAAATTTCTTCTTCAAATTAGTCGACGGATTTAACTCTCAGCATTCGCCCTCACATGATAACATATTCATATTTGATCGCATGCCCTTAAACAACCAGCCTTAACATTGAGTCGGGAATTTTTCTTCCAATTCCATGCAATGGGGACAAACTACAACAAAGAGCGCCTTTTTCTTCTGTCCTCGGGTTAATATACTGGCTAGACTTTTTCCGTGGCTTAACGGACCACGAGTTTTGCACTCGAGCCTAGCGTGGTATGAGTTCAGGATCAACCCTCTATGATATTATGTAAAATATCAACTTGGACCTACAAGAGCCTTATGCCCGTTTCCACCTAATAGCCAAAGCTAATAGTCAGTGGTACATAATTCTTTTATAAATCCAATTTTCATTTTCAACCTAAACGGTGTGTGATTCAGCTCTCAACATCAAGTATTAACTGAAACACCACTGGGCAGAAAAATCACACCATTAAAAAAATCAATTGAGACCATTAAATTATTTTGGATTTAGTTTGGTTTAACTAGATTATTTGGTTTGATTTTTTTTAAAAAAATTTTCTAGCACCTATTCCATTGACCGAGTTCGAAGCACTAGCATTTGAAGCTCAACAGTGACGTTCCGACATACCAATGTACAACGGAACAGATGCCTACGCATTCTAGTTTCCAGTGGGCAACCATAACTTTGGTCATTGTCCCGTTCAGAACCAGTTTGGTTTGATGTTGTATGAATTTCAATGCATCGCTTATGTAATAATTCAGTATCTTGAATGTAAAAACTATACTAAACAATACTATAAAATTTTAACCCTGTAAATTAAGGTAAATTTTACAAATAAATGCTATAATATGTAATATTATATCACACTGTAATTTACATAAAAACAAATGCTCAAAAGTTAACATAAATAAATGCATAAAAATAAGTGAATCAGGTAATAGAAAGGAGAAGGAAGATAGATACGATGACAGCAATAGAAAATGACCAGTGTTTACACAACAAATTCATTAGACGCGAAATAAAAACAAAAGTACAGAACAAACAGAAGCAGCAGAGACAAGACAAGCTATGTCAGTTGGGACAATTACAACCCAATCCTGCTCGTCGAATGAACAAAATTCATCCATTTAATTGACAAAAAACAAGGGAATGGAGGGGAGATATCGAGATTCGAGTTCAACGGAGAAAAAAAATAAGAAAACAATTATTTCTAGTGCTAACTTGTGGTTTTCCGATATGAATCCTTCTTTTCGAGCTACAAATACTGAGGGGCATTTACATGAATTTATTCTTCTATACCCTTAGCTTCACCCGCCTCCCACAGGCAGCACTACCGTCGGGAACGCCTTCGTTCTGCTGGATGCAAGTGATCACTGAAAGCTGGCTTACTCCAGCCACGTACTCCAATAGTTCGGATAAGAGCAATGGGCAGCCCTCCTTCAAGTAATCAAAACCCTCCATTTGCATAACAGCTAGCAAAGCAATAAGCATTTAAACAAATAAAACTAGAGAAAACAGACAGATGGTCCTAAAGAGGGTCTTTTCTAGGGAAGAAATATGAGCTTGCGTGTATATGTGTGTAAATAATAGGAAAGTGATGTACATGAAATTAACTAAAAATCCATTTTATACGCGGGAGGTGCAGTACCATATAGCTGTGAAGTTGCAAATGTTTTCCGATCCCTTGCAGCTAATGCAATTCAAAGAGCTTTTATCTAGTTATTTTCATATATTAAAAATGCGACTCTAGCCTAAAACTCACCAAAGAAATGCACAAGGCAGCATTGTCTTAATATCCATAATTGATTATTTGTAGATAAACACAATTTTTGAGCATGTTTAACCTAGTTAAACAAAATCTACCCGCATGATTGTAGTACCACTAATAGAAAATTGATTTTTGCAGCACTAATAGTCTAATATTGGTATCTGCAACCCTATGCAAAAGAAAGAGAGAAATAAAGAATAGGAACTAACCCCTCAAATTTTCAGGCATTGCAACAAATTTGAGACAAACTGCTTTTAGCTATAAGTAATGGTGTTGTTTGGTTTGCCAAGGCTAGGGCTGTTGCCACAGTATCTATGGCCACATCCCGACAAAGGTTAGCTTCACACAAAATCTTGAGTCTTTCTTGACCATATCTATCCGCTGCTGCAAGCAAATGTTGATACATCAAAATAGGAAAAATCATCAAGCAAGAAGTTGTTGCAATTATGGACACTAAGCAGCCCCATTTTGAAGGAAAATGGCATAGGAATCTTGGGAAAACTTGCAGCAAAGAGCAGCAGCAATGAAAAGCAAACTAAGGTTCTAATCTCTCCTGAAAATGTCATCGAAGATGGGAGAAATCATTGAGCAAGGAGCTCTGCAATCATGGACAATAAGAAGCCCCATTTTGAATGACAATGGCATAGGAATCTTGGGAAAATTTGTAGCAAAGAGCAGCAGCAATGACAAGCAAATTAAGACTCTAATCTCCCAAAAAATGTAACTGAAGATGGGAGAAAACATTGAGCAAGGAGCTACTGTAATCAGGAGCAATATATAACTCTATTCTCATAGAAAACAGGATCAAAATTATGATAAATCATCAAGTAATGACTAGCAACAACTATAGATACTGCATAGCCACTCGCCCGGTAAAAATGACACATTATTAAAGCATAACTATCAAGGAAGGAGCAGCCAAGATTGTGGGCTATAACACCTAAAAACAAAAAAAAAATGATAGCTAGATGTCGCAGCTAACAGTCAAACTGTGAACTCATCGAATTTGATGAAAATCAACATCCTAAACCAACAACAAACCTCAACGAATGTCATGAACAACTAGCCGCTTTACAAGCATAGCACTAAGAACAATCAAGCACCATCAACAAAAAAAAAACTTCCCACCAATCGAGGGGAAATTCCACAAATGGTGCAAAAAGTTTTGCAAAAGTTCCTAACTAGTACAAAAAGAAATTTTTGTGCCTAACCGGTACAAAAGTTTTAAAATTGTTCCCTCATAGTACATTTAGTAAGTTTCATTGAACATCATTAATTTTCCTGATGTGGCAGCGATGTGGACGCCATGCGTGTTTATTTGCTCATGTAATAGTTTACTCAATATTTTTCATCGAAATATTATATAAATATATGAAAAATCCAAAAATATTTAAATAATTCTCAAAACCATGAATAACAAGATCTTAAATAAGCAAATTTATTTATTTATTTTAATTATTTATCAAAATTTATGATAACTTTTAAATTTCAAAAAGCTTTTTAAGATTATTCATAATTTTTTTATATTTTTTGAAATGTTTTAAATATTTTTGTATAATTGTTTCAATTTTAAATTTTATGAATTGTTTTATATATTATTAAAATTTTTATATGTTATTTCAATATTAAATGGTTCGACACATTAGCAAATAAGCACGTAAGGAGTCCACATTAGCTACTATGTCAACAAAAATTAACAGCGTTAAATGAAACTTAGCGAAATACTATGAGGAAACAATTTTGAAACTTCTTGTACCACTTAGGCACAAAAATTTCCTTTTGTACAAGTTAGGAGCTTTTATAAAAGCTTTTGTACCATTTGTGCAATTCCTCCACCAATCAATATGCTAAACAGTATAAGCGAGGCAATCAATAGATCAACTAAATACAAGTGTCTTAGGCAATCTATACATCTAGCAAGGCAATGCTAGATCAGCCAAATTGAACAATTCAGTCAACTAGTATACCATCAACAAGGCAAAAATCAACCAACCTATGTATCTCAAGTACTCAAACATTTCAACAAATAGAGTAAATCAACATCAGGCACAAACATAGCAAATCAAACAAAATACTAGCATTATTGTAGTCACAAATTAGCATAATCAAACATTATAGTAGTCTCCAATCTCAAGGATCATAGCACATACTAGAGAAACCAAGACAAGACTTGGATTTACCTATCTTACTAGGATTGGCGATGGCTCTAGGATGGTAGCTCGAATCGGGGTTTGTCACGGTGATGGGGTAGAATGAAGGGCAGGTTGAACAAGAGGGAACAAGGAGAGTCGAGAAAGGTGCGATAGGAATAGACATGTGAAGGTAGATGAAGGATAGGGCTTTGGAATCGCTCACTATCCAGAGGTGAACTTGAATTGAGCACAAAAGTTGACGATAGCGCTGCTCCTTCAGTCCTATGAAGGCTTAAGATGGCTCTACTCGATAGAAGTGGGGAGATGGTAGTGGTGTTGGCAGAGCCAGTTGGTCTATGGTTCGACATGCACAGGTGGTGGAGTCGGAATGGTAGGGCTCAGTTCAGAGATAGGTAGCACCAGAGGTGGACTCGACCTGAAGAGGACGAGCATATAGGTAGTTGAATTGGAGGAAGGAGAGAGTCTATAGGTCGGGACGGCGATCGTGTGTGGTGGAAGATGGTCTTGGTGGTAGTGACATGGATTGGAACTTGGTCAGAGGAGCTCAGGTTCTCAATCGGCACTTGGGATGACTCGAGGTTAATTTGGTGTGATTCCAAAGAGAGGATGTAGGAGTTTGGGATGGCTCGGTTGCTCATGGTGGTGAAGGGCTTAGCAACAGGAGAGGCAATGGTGGCTCTGATGATGGGCTTAGATGGGAGGAATCCCGTGATAGAGGAGGCACTAGTGGGGATCGAACATGTGACAACTAAAAAGGAAGGCTGGGTCATGGCACCATGAAGGTCATTGGAGCTCTGGCCTCTAGTTTTCATTGGCTGCTCTCCCCTTCTTCTTTGTTGCTGAGGGTTCCCCTTGGCATTGTCAATTGCTAAGGGTTGTCCTTTCCGTTAATTGAGTAGCTAGGAGTTTTTTTTGCCCCAGCTGCCTCCCAAGAAACCCCAACTCTGTAATTTCATATGATATGATATTTATTATATTTATTATTTTCTTATATTTTTCTTCTTTCATGAACAGAGTGCGCCTTTGTGTTTAGAGTGTTTTTCCTTACCTTTTGCACTAGGAGAGCATTTTTCTTTCATGCCAAGAGCATATCTTTGCGCTCAGTGCTCGTTTTTCTTCTTTCACACCCAGAGCATACATTTGCACCTAGAGTGCAATTCTTTTCCCTTGTGCATAGAGCATGTTTTCTCTCTCTCACGCCTAGACTGTAACTTTGTGCACACAGTGCATTTTATGTTTTCACACTCAAAGCATGCCTTTGCACCAAGAGCGTGTTTCTTTTCCTCTGCACCCAAAGTGTGTTTTTTCCCTTTCACACCCAAAATGTGCCTATAGGGCAAGAGCACATTCTATCTTTTCATGCTCAAAACGTGACTTTGCGCCCAAAGCACATTTCTTTTCCTTTGCACTCGGAGCATATTTTTTCTCTTTCACACCTACAACGTGCCTTTGTGCCTACAGCGCGTGCCTTTACCTTTGTGCCCAGAGTGCATTTTCTTCTTTCATGACAGGAGCGTACCTTTGTGGCCAGAGTGTATTTTTACCCTTTCCATGCCAACAGTGTACCTTTGTGCTCGGAGCATATTTTTACCCTTTTCAAGCCAAGAACGTGCCTTTGTGCCAAGAGCATATTTTTTTCTCTATCCCAAAGTGCTCCTTTGTGCCTAAACATATTTCTTTACTTTTGCACCTAGAGCATATTTTTCTTCTTTCTCCCCCGGAGCGTGCCTTTGCACCCAGGATGTGTTACCTTTGAGCCTAGAGCGCGTTTTTTCTCTATACGTCCAGAACACGTTTTCTCTTTTTATGCCTAGAGAGTTCCTTTGCTCCCAGAGCGAGTTTTATCCTTTTAATGCCTAAAGCATACCTTTGTGTCTAGAGCATTTTTTTTACCCTTTTTACACCTAAGAACATACCTTTGTGCCCAGAGCATATTTTATCCTTTTTATGCCTAAAAGGGTACCTTTGCACCTAGAGCACGTTTTATAAATATCATATCATATAAAATCAAAGTGTTAGGGTTTCTTGAGGGGGTGCAGCTGCAAATGATTTTCTTTTCTCTTTTCTCTTAGCTAACAACTCTCAACAGGAAAGACAAAAACTGACGACATTTGCAACATGAGAGGGGATTAGACAAACCTCGAGTCCCCATTCCCTCTCCTTCTTTGGTGAACGCCCCATGGCTGACCCAACGCAGCCACCATGACCGTCTCTATACCATCACCAATCCTCCAAACCAGAGCTTGACACTGTCCTATTGTTTCCCATGACCGACTCAATGTAGTCACTATGACCATCACCAACCTCTTGGACAACCTTCGATCAAGCCCTTGCTGCTTCTGCCACCATTGAGCACACCGGCCTTGATGATGCATTGCCATAATCAATTGACATCTACTCACAATCGACCAAAAGCTATCTAGGAACACTCATCATTGCATCTCCTCTAACATACCCATGCTTCCATTCCCATTTCCAGTCGTCAACACGAAATAGCTTTCGTCAAAGGTATCAGAGGCTTGCCGATGTTATTGTCGCCCTCTGTCTCTGAGCTACCCTATTCACCTCCTTGAATCCAATCCACACCACACTTGCTTCCCTGAAATTGAGCCACAACCATCGTCGCTAAGGTAGGGTGGCCGGCATCGTCTTCTTTACAACCACTTAGTTGTACCCGTCGGTGCCAGTACTCACCAGTCCTAGATTATTTCATGCTGCTCAACCTTGTTTTTGACCTCAGAACCTGTTGAGCTGCCTAAACTCTCTGTTCAAACGGCGGCTAAGTTACTAACGATTCACTTGAGACTGAGTCGTTCCACACCTCATCTCTTGCAAAAGTTCCCCACATTCCCTTCTTTGCCTTCCACAAGCCTCATCCTTGTATAGATTAGACCCGTTGTAGATCTGAGCATCATTACCATCTCAAGTAACCTAGTCTAGTCCGAGTGCTGCTATCGCAGGAACCTGCACATCACCATTTTGTTGTAGATATTAAACATCCCTTGAACTTTTCCTACACTTGGTAAGTAGGTAAGGCCTTAAACTTCTCTTAATGCATCGAGCTCATTCTCTGCTGCCCCAAGCTGCTTCATGTTTGGTAAGTAGGTAAGGCCATCTGTGAGTCCTTGTTGATGCTTGTCATCCTGTCATTGGCTTGAAGTTTAGATATGGGCATGTTTTAGTCATGAAACTCTTTATGGTTGGATGGTAAATGATGGATGAACAAAACCATGATACTCAATTTTTACAATTTTATCATTATTTTTCATGCAAATGTTATCTTCTTTAACTTTTTTTATAGCGCAGACTTTGTCCCTGGTATAATATACTTGATTTGGTCTTTCCTTCGACATATCTCGCATTATAATATTATACTATATAATTATATAATTTAAAATAATTAAAATATTGACCTGCCCCATTTTTTCAACTGATTTATAAAGATAACTAAAATATTATATTAAATAAAATTTAAAATAAAAATAAATTCATAAATTCACATATTCATAATAATACAGTTAATATACTATAGGTTAAATAATTTTAACAAATGAAATAGATATAATCCAATTCAATAAGATAAAAATTCTTGTAAAATAAATAAATATTATTTTAAAATATATACTATATAAATTAATTTTTATAATATATAGTGATATAATACTATAAAATGGACTGGTTAAAGGATAAAGATTCATACCTGACTTAGATAGGACCAAATCCCATCTTAATACGGGTTTCATCATAACCTGTCAAATAATTATCAAGAGTATTATTGGTAAAATTGATTTTATTTCTCGTTCCATTACTCATAGTTAAAAATTATACCAAATAAGAGAATAGTGATGACCATTCCATTTTGATTATATTCCATCAAGATCATTCCATTTCTTCCATTCCATTCCATCATACCAAGTGTGACCAAATATTAAAGAGATATTGTTTAGATACTAGAAGCGAAACAATTCAAAAATTTGTATCATTATAAATTTATTTTAACTTTTCTAATTTTTGTACAAATTTTATGAGACTTAATTAATTCTTTTTGTTAAAATGATTTTTATTTACTTGTCTTTAGTATTTAAATTTTTGGAAATAAAATTCATAAAAAATTTTATATACAAATGTTTTAAAGACTTTTTAGAATTTATAATTTTTAGTAAATTACCTAAAAGAGCCTAAATTTTATAAAATATATCATTTTTATCCCAAATTTTATTTTGTAATGTATCCCAAATTTCATTATGCGTCAAGCAGCTTCTATTAAGGTTAAAGAAAGGAAATTATGGGCCGATATAAAATAAAAAGTTAATATAATAAATCTGATGTGAGAACTAATTGCAGAGTTTATTAGGTATATTATCTACGTGAGAAAATGAGCTTAATATAGTTGGTATTGCCCTCTATTTTGAACCAAAAGTTTCTAGGTTTGATTCTCACTAGTGGGATTCACCATACTCTTTTATTCCCTATTCCTTCTGTGTGTAGCAAATTTCGAGTCTGCAAACTAACAAGAAAAATGAACAACAAATTGAATTTATATTTAATTTTGCGAATACAATTTCTCTAATGAAATTCCGTAAAGAAAATACAGATAAAGATATCCTCTGATTCTCTCTCTTGGTTGGTCTCGAGCGAGGGTCGTCAACTTGTTCCTAGCCGAGGAAAGTTGTGGTCCAACGGGGCTTTTGATCTTGATCCAACGGGTCCGATGAAATCTCGAGAAGAAGCCTCAATGGCTTGGTCTCGATCGAGAGGCGTGTCTGATGAAATCTGGAGCAAGAAGCCTCAATGGCTTGGTATCAGTTGAGAGGCGGGTCCATTGAAGTCTCAAGCGAGAAGTCTCAATGTCTTGGTCTCAGTTGAGAGCTGGTGGTGAATCAATGGGACCTAAGAGCTTGTTCTGTTAGGTCCAGCTTGTGGCTCGAGCAAAAGCTGGTACTAACAGGACTTGTAGACTTGATCCCGTGAGTAGAAAAAAATTTAGGTAGTTTTGACACTACTGTATCTAGAAGTTCAAATCTAGTTTAAGCTAGGCTCACTAAGGGTAAAACTCAGTCAAAATGAATTTTCTCAATTCATAAGACTCGGATATAAGATTTAACTTAAAGATTTAGGTAGTTATGCTTTTGTAAATATATTACATACTCTGAATTTTTCTTAATTTAATGATTATTAAAAATTGAAAATTTATTTGTCCATTGATAATTTGGGAAGGTAAAAAAAAGGACACCAGGGGCTGTTTCCATTTATAATATGAATTGTATTTGATGAATATATTGCATTCACTATTAGGCATAATGAGTATGAAATCGTTCTAAAATTCGTTGTAATATGAGAAATTTAATTTCTACGTGTCGGGCCGGGCAGAGAACCACCGACCGGTGAACCGAACTAACCCTTCTAAGGTGGTCCACCTCTCTCACTCTTCCCCCCGATCACATAGTTGTGTAATTTGTGTTGCTTCATCCTTCGTCTCTACTTTTCGCATCCGATTCTCTCACTCTCTGTCGTCGGGTAGCAGTAAAAGGCAGCTGGAAATTCTCTTCCTCTTCTTCATCGTCGCCATCGTCATCGTCTTCCTCTTCTTCTGCTCACTCTCGCGGCTGTCAAGTTCACTTTGCTCTCGCGCGGGCTTCGCGTTTATGCTTCGTCGAGCTCTCTGACTCTCACCGCTTACCACCTCATATCCTACAGCACTGTGCTCTCTTGGCGGCGGGTAATCATTTCTCTGGCACATGATATAGGGAGCTGTGTCGAAATGATTCCGTGGGGCGGTCTCAGCTGCTGCTTGAGTGCGGCCGCTCTCTACCTCCTCGGCAGGAGCAGCGGAAGGTTCTTTCTTTTTCTTTTTTTTCCCCCGTTCGTTACCTCTGGGGCAATGTCTGGTTCCGAAAATTGCTTGCTTTCCCTGATTACAGAGGATGAATCTCAATTAATCTGTTCGGTTTTGCCTTTTTCTGGTTGTAGGGATGCAGAAGCATTAAAATCTGTTCTTCGGGTCAATCAATTGAAGGAATTGGGTAATTGCACTCTCAATGTTTCTAGCAACCGATTACGTTTGTAGTGGTTTGATTGATGGATTGATCATAGTGTAAATTGGAATGTTCTTGTTGGTCTGATTTTCAAGCTCCGGGCTTGCCTGCATTTAGATTTAAATTGATGCTTTAAATAACTGTTGTGGTCTCTAGTAGACTTGAAAATCATTGGTTGACTGAGAATAAGGAAAATAAGGTTCTGAGGTCAGAGAAGGTTTCTTGGCTTAAGTGAGTAAATTGGATGCTAGAGAGGAGAAGTGTTATCTTTAAAATTTCAAACCTTAGGGGAGAGTATTAGATTAAAACCAGGTGTCCTTTACCTGAGACAGTGTAACAAAAGCATGATTTGAATAAAGGTGGACAATAACTTAGATTAGAACACTTGCCATTGAATGATATGTGCCGAATCTTTCGTGGAAGAACATGTAATTGAGACAAACAAAAAATAGTTTGTGCTGAAGGCAATGTTCTCGTTTGTGGAGGATTTTGTGAAGCAGGTAAGAGCTAATTGGTCATTTTCTTCTTTTAAGTTCAGAGAAGTTAATGTTTCAGTGGCTGCAGATGGTTGCAACGTGGCATACTTTAGGCATTATCATAAGAAACTCAGCTTTGTAGAATATTTTTCTGATGACTGTTGATAAATCTAATCTCTTCACTATGGGATTGGAAAAAAGTAGAAGGTGGTTCGATGCGGTGAAGCAAAATATTGATATTTGGATATGTGATGAAGAGTATGGGCTTATGAAAAGGAGGTTTTGCAATTTTTTAGCATGTTGATGAGATAGATTCTTTATGTTGTTCTACTATACAAACTGTCCATTTGTGCATCTATAGATAATAAGCATCTGTTTGCTGTTATGATAATTTCTTCTTTCTTGAAATATATGCATGCGGTGCCATTGTTTCCTCTCCATTAGTGACAGATAATGAATGGTTAGCATCTTTTGCCTCTCAGCTCAATTATTGGATACTGAATGCAAAGTGCTGCCTCTGATTGTTACACTTTCTGGACGAGTTGGTTCCGATACACCAATTAATTGCGAATATAGTGGTCTACGAGGTGTGATAGTGGAGGAGACGGTAATAATGTTCTTTCAGCTACTCTTTGTTATACATTTCTTTGTTTTTCATTTTCTAGTCTTGTTTCACCTTCTCCAAATGATTTTGATCTCTCTTCTTGGCATGTTCAGGCAGAACAACATTTCTTGAAACACAATGATGCTGGTTCTTGGATACAAGATTCAGCTTTAATGTTATCTATGAGTAAAGAGGTTCCGTGGTACCTGGTGAGACATGACTGCCTTTTTGCCTTATTATTTTCTCTTCATTTTTGTGGTGGATGGAATTGTCATCACATGAACCAAAAGGCTGCAACTTATTTGTTTCTGAAGTTTAGGATTATTATGGTTCTTAATGAAACAAATTAGTGAGTAAAACCTCCTGTCAATTGAATAAAGAATTTTCTTTTCTTATATTTGTAGGATGATGGGACAGGCCGCGTCCATGTAATAGGGGCTCGAGCAGCTTCAGGTTTTGAACTAACAGTTGCTAGTGAAGTATTTGAAGAATCTGGACGATCCCTTGTGCGTGGAACATTAGATTATCTTCAAGGTCTCAAGGTTTGTTGTTCTGTTTTGCCGTGCTATTTTAGATTGTAGAATATTATATGGATAAAATATAAGTGTATAGTTGATTTTCATGTGCTTCTTTTTTTCATTCCTTCAATAAGCAGATGCTTGGAATCAAGAGGATTGAGCGGGTGCTTCCAGTTGGTTCTTCCTTGACAGCTGTTGGTGAGGTATGATTTGATTATTTTGAAAGTTTTATGTTCTTATGCAGTCACAAGTGTGAATTCTAATACATTGCGATGTTAAGTGATTTGTGTAATCAAATGCTGTGCACTGGCGTATAAAGAGTTTGGTGATGCCAATAGAATCAATGAATACCATTCCTATTGTGATCTAATTCTTTTATTTCAACTAGTGACTTATTTGGTGTATCATAGACCTATTTAACTGACAGTTTCTGAATTTATTGAACGACAATGTAATGCAGATGCTGGATTATTTTAATTGATTAATAGGTCTATCTAAAGGCACGAACATGGTTCTCGGTTGAAGTTACTTGCTGCAATATTAATGTTCGTCTCAGTTTTTCAGGTCGTTTTACCGTCACTGCTCTGTCTAATGTTAATCATTGTTAGCTATATGTAGAAATTGTTCAATCTGAGTGTTTTAATTGCCATTCAAGTTAATGCATACGTGCAATTAGTGTATATATTGTGGTGTTTAAAGTGGTGCCACATGATTTACTCTTTATTTCCCTTCGTTGTCATCAGGCTGTCAAAGATGATGTAGGGACTATTCGTGTTCAGCGACCACACAAAGGACCGTTTTATGTCTCTCCTAAAACTATTGATCAGCTGATTGCCAATCTTGGAAAATGGGCAAGGTATCATTTACCTGAGATTTTATTTTATTTTATTTTATTTTGTGGTTAATGACCCAGGATTGTTTTGGCAGGTGGTATCGGTATGCTTCCATGGGTTTGACAGTGTTAGGCTTTTGTATGATTGTAAAAAGAGGTATTCAATATGTCATGGTAAGAAGACGGCGCTGGGAATTGCAGCGGAGGTAAGCTAAATTTATAGAGATGAGAGAATGTGGAAATACACGCCATATTTCAAAAAATCATTTCATGCATATCGGGAATCTATTATTGAATGGTAGCATCTGACCGTGAGTTCTCAAATGAACCAGCCATTCTTCAAATTTTTGGTGGCCGGAAAAAAATCGAATAACATGATTAGTCTGCATCTGTTACTCTTATTTTTGCCATAATTACATGATGTAAAGGCTAAAAAATTTAGAAGGGTGGTAGTAATTTCTCAAGATTGGAGATGTAGCTCTGCGCCAATTTTGGTGGTTCTTCACCTGTATTCATGACTAATCTGATATTTGTACTTTCAGTTTCTGGCAAATTATTTTGTCTGCTGGGTGGTGGGTACTTGTAGGTTTTATAAATGTGTTGAGCAGTTACACATGCGGGGTTAGAGCAGATGAAACTTTTTGTTGGTATTTCTTGCCCATCTTTATAGTTGTCCGGGTCTTAACAAAAAACCTTTTTACCATTTATTTCTTTATTTTCTCACTGCTTGGCAGAATTTAGTATAAAATAACATTATGTGCCTTTTCCTTGCTCTTTGTCCTCCCTTATATTGTTAGATGGAAACTTTAGATCGGCAGATATGTTGCAGAAATTGATACTGTTACAATAAAAGTGAGGTTTTTCGGGAACCATTCTGTAATGTATTGTTGCATTCTAGTTGGTATTTTCTATATTCTTGCAGCTACCCACTTCAGTGGCTTGTAATCATGGTTGAAATCTTTTTGACAACTCTCCTTTGAAATTCATTTTATTTTCTGTTCACTTCAGTAACTTGAGTTACTTTCTGTTTTTAATTATTAGATATTGTTGTTGTAGTGGAGTGGTTTTCTACATTTACAGATTAAATGCAACATGTTAATATTTTGAGTATTATCATCATCTTCCTTTATGCACAAGGTAGCGCTTAAATTTTCTCTGCATGCAGAGTGCTTGCAGCTGCTGCTGCTAAAAAGTCGGGGCAAAATAATGAAGGCATGTAATCACAGTTTTTATGCATATATCTAATCAAAACAACTGAAACAATCCAACTATATTGTAAAATTTGTAATTGGTTTCTCTTTACAGATGAAAAGGCTGAGAATGGATCAGACTCTTCGAAGAGAGATCGGCTAATGCCAGATCTTTGCGTTATATGCCTTGAGCAAGAATATAATGCTGTCTTTGTCCCGTAAGTACACAATCTGTCCCACTGTCTAATTTGCAAATATTACATGCTTTTGCTTACCTAATGTGTTCTAAAATGTTTCACTGATCCAGTCAATTGTTTTTTTTTATTGCTCTTTTTTGCCAGTAGTTATCCTGGTCTAATTTGTCCATTTTTCTCTAAATCATGGATCTTTTGATCACATCTGGTATAAACAGTTGGAAGAAAATGGAACCGTATTACCGAACAGACTGCAACCACTTTTGAGTGGTGGGTTCACACTGAGATCATTTGAATCCATCGTATAAGACACGGCATTGTTTATGTGCATTGAAAATTACGTGTCCCCTAGCACTGTAGGGCTTGGTGAATCTTGAAGCTCTATTTGACTATGGCACATTTCTGTGGCTCGAGAAGGAAAAACAGAAACATTCTTTTTTTTTTCCCATGAAATTTATTAATGACTCATGTTGGTGTCTATCTTCACATTATTAATGGATGATTTGCTCTCATGCGACTAGCATGGTGAATGCATCGTATCTTATTCCTAGATGATGGATGCTCATTGCTTGCACTTTACTCGTTGGCCCGTTTTGCCCGCTCCTCTCCTTAAAATGTCGAAAACTTCCTTTCTAATGTGCTCCTTGTGTTTATCTGATAAGGTGCGGGCACATGTGCTGTTGTGTGACTTGCTCTTCTCACTTAACAAACTGTCCCCTTTGCCGGAAGCGGATCGAGCAGGCTGTGAAGACCTTCCGCCACTGAGATTTGTTCGGTCTAACGCCTGAACTGATCGTTCCTCAATGTTTATGAGCTTTGAGAGTTGGTGTTCCTCAGCTCAACTCGGTGTCTAGTGCAACCGTAAATTCGAATTATATGAAAGCCTGATGCCGTCTTGTAAATCTGCATGAGTCACTGCAAGAACTAATTCATTTGCATCGAATGTTATCATGTAATCTATATAACTTGCTCTCAGTTTATTTCATCTTCCCCGAAGTCTTGATGCTCTGTTTCAGGAACATGCTCTTGCAGATAGCTTCTGTCAATTGCAGAATCATGCTTTCCCCAAGCAAGTGCCTTAATCCTGTCTTAGCTGGCATTCAATGTCGATAGGAGGCCCTGGGAAATTTGGAACTCCAGGTCAGTTTGATCATTATTCCAAGATCGAGGGTTTGAAGACAGCTGGTAGTATTTTTTTTTTTTTGGTTAAGCATCTCGTTCTTTTAGAAGTGTAATGATCTCTAATTCATTCATGTTTGAATGAGGTTGGATTATTAAAGGTAGAACCGCTTATTCGATTTTACCATTTGCAACTTATAGTTTTAATTTTACCTTGAAAATTTGAAGTAGTTGAGTTCTTTCAAGTACAAAGGCATTTTGTATTGTAATTCAATATCGAAACACGAAGTAGTCTGGGTCACGTTGGGCACAATGAAATGAAAAGAAATGGAGTAAGATGAATTTAGCATAAATTCTATAATGGAAAGAGCTAATTGAGATACTAACAAAGATGATAGTGGAGCAATCAGTAATGCTAGTGTTTCCATATTTGAATGAGATGTCATGATTATTACCAAAGTTAACGGTGGATTAAATTATGTTAAGGGTCATGAATTATTTCAACAATCATGGAAATAATTGTATCTGATTGACCTGTGCTACCATGTGGCATCATGTCGTAATAGAGTTTCTCCGACCTAAGTAAATCTATGACATGCTTGATTAAGCATCTATGTTCTTTATTGCAAAGACTGTGCTCTCAAGCTTCGAACTTTCAATCTATGAATGGGATATGTTCTTTAATCCTACCCTATATGGATGCAACATTCAACTCATACAAGACTAGACATTGCCTGTGCAGTCAGTCAAAAGTGTTGGTTTATACGTTAGTGCTTAGTGGTCAACTTAGCCAACCACCAGGGACTTGCTCCGTGAAAGAGGAACATATGCTTCTTTAAAATTTGGGAAGACAATCTGAATGACAAATGGTTCATAACATAAAAAACTATTCAATGCCATCACAAGGATAATTTCAAATTCGTTCTTTACTCTCTAAGCTCAATAGTCAACTGAACCAGCTACCAATTCATCAGTGTGACAATCTTTCTACAATTTATCCAATGGCCTATCCAGTGTTCCATGAACATACCAAATATATTGAGATCGACTACCATTTTTTTGCTGACGTGCTTGACAAAGCAAACGGGAAATGATTCATTGATTCATCATGCCAACTAACCGATATATTCACCAAGGGTCTCTTCACTACGCAATTCACTATACTTCGATCCAAGTTTAGTAGGGACATTCTTTATTGTGCTTGCAGGGAAATAATAAACATACCCACAAAGATAATGGTGAAGGAGATTATGCTACTGACCTGGAATTGATGCAGTAATCGGGATTGTGTTCTCTCTTGTAGTTTTGTTTATTATTTTGCCATATGTAATTGTATACTACCAGATATGATTGCACTCATAACATTGTAAAAGGCATACATTGTATTTGGTGCGGGATAATTGCCCCTACAATATAAAACCTTTGTTAAATATAATATTTTGGTACAAAAAAAAGTAACATTTTACTACAAAACCTTTTAAAATTGTAACACTTTAGTGCATTCTGTCAAATTTTCCTTGACGCCGTTAACATTTTCCTACATGGCATGCCTACGCGTCTGGAATTGATTACGTGGAATGCTTACTTAGACTATTTTGACGACGTGATTCTAATAAAATAATTTTTTAATTAAAAAAAAAAGAGGAATGAGAGATCGGCTAGGGGTGCTTGCCTACCACCCGCCCCTCCAATGGGGTTGCCACCGGAGCTGGGCAACCCTCGGTGACCACATCGGAAGGGAGGGGGTCGGTGTGGTAGCCCTGTTGGTCTACTCTCTCTCTCTCTCTCTCTCTTTTAAGATGTTGGAGAGAGAGGGAGACCGATCGGGGCTCCCTCCACCAGCCCTTCTCCTCTCTGGTGTTGTCGCCAGAGGTCCAATGACCTCGTCGAAGGAGGAATGGTCAGTGGAGGGAGCCCCGATCAGTCTCCCTCTCTCTCCACCATCTTATATAAAAAAAAAGTAGACCGGCAAGGCAACCCCGCTAGCCCCATCCACTCCAGTGTGGTTGCCAGAGGTCGCCCATCCCCAATGGCAACCCCATCAAAGGGATGGGTGGCTGGCAAGCACCCCTAGCCGGTCTCCCATTCCTCTTTTTTCTTAAAAAAATTCTTTATTTTTTATTTTTAATTAAAAAATTATTTTATTAGAACCATATCATCAAAATAGTCTAAGCAAGCATTCCACATAATCAATTCCAGACATGTAAACATTCCGCATAGGAAAATATTAATAGAGTCAAGGAAAATTTGACGGAGTATACTAAAGTGTTACAATTTTAAAAGGTTTTGTAGTAAAATATTACGTTTTTTTTTATTTTTGTACCAAAATATTACATTTAGCAAAGGTTTTGTACCATGAGGGCAATTATCCCTATTTGGTGTAGTAAATAGTACCCCAAATTCTCACTGCATTGAAGAGCAATTGATGGATTTTTACGTTAATCATACAAATGAGAAAGAATGAATTCAGCTTTTATTTGATAGAAGTGGTAGAAGTAGCATCTATGAATTTTTCTAAAGGAACGCTCATTACATCAATTCTAGTTTAAAAAAAAACTCATTTTAATAGAATGAACACCTTAATTTTTAATTATTGGAAAATATAACCCAGTTGAGGTCAAATCGTGCTTACAAGGACCAAACATGCAATTAGCTGAAGTTGTCTCTAGGAAGTGTTGATGACCAAGACTTCGACATTGCGAGTTGGAGTGCAATCACAAGTCAAAAAAGCGCACGTTTCCAATACTCAAATACCTTCTTAATGAACCGCTAGTTGGAATTCTTCGAGAATTCTCTTCTTCCTCTCTTTCTTCTACTCTCAAAACCCCTTTATGTATTTGCACACTTTTGTACTTGATTGTTGTATAATGAGTACGACAAGAGTCCTCCATTAATAGGTTTAGCCAATAGGAGACTTACTAGAAAATCAAATTCAAGTAATTCAATTTTATCATAACTCATGCAATAAACTTCCATAATCATCACATTTCAACGTGTCATTTATTGAAAAATCTTAAATAGTTCTACCTAATAGTGAAGTGGTGAGGAAGAACTGATGAAATGACTTTAATTAGTAATAATTAAGGCAACTACTCGGCTGATTAATACCAATTTGCTCATTTTTCAGAATTCGATTGGTATTTTGCTCAAGTTACTTAGTGAGATAGGACCATTTAAGAATTTCCATCATTTATGTTGTTTGGTCCCATTACGATGGAATAAAATGCATATGAATAGAAGTAACGGGCAGGAGACGAGTTCAAGAGCTGTTTTTTACTATTGAATCATGTTTGGACTTGTCATTCCATTTATGTCCATCATAGATAACCTTAGAACCAGTAGGCCTTGCCCACTAGCATTATTAATGCAACAAGATACACGTAATTTTAAAAGGTGATATCTGCCAATCATATGGTTGTACAAAATGATAAATGTATACATAAGGACTTTGTATGTCTTACATAATTATAGAATATCACATAAATATATAAATAAAAGCAAATACAATTGTAGAAAATAGAAGGTTTGGAAACTTGTAGGGGGCGTTGGTTGGAAATTGGACTACGGGTTCAAAATCTTTGGGAAGTATAGCAGTTTGATGCAGAAATTAAAACTATTAGATCTGACATCCTATAAGATAAATGAATACCACCACCTAATAACTTAGACTTTTAGGTGGAAACGAACTTAATTTCTTGTAAGGTTCATTGATAATAATATCATATATAGATGTTATGTAGATCAAGCTTTTTGTACACTTATTCTATTTCAGTAGGATTAGTTTCCAAAAAAAAAAATAATAATATAATATATGAGCGTCCGATCACTTTAATCTCTGGCATAAATCCGAACCCATCTTTGATAGTCCCCTTATTGATACAAGCCCGGATCCATCTCTGGTAATCTCCTCCTAGCCCAGTCGCTAACAACGCATAATTCAATATGGTATCAGAGTAAGGCTAAGCCCCTTAATACGTTGCGTGTGAGATGAGGTAGAATAATAATGAGTTTTTAAGACAATTGGGTACTGCTACCTAATAGTGTAAAATTTTGGATGGAAATGGATCCAATTTCTTATAAGATCCATTTATAATAATATAAAATACGAGTACTTAACCACGACAATCTCTGACATAAACTCACCATTCTTCGGTAGTCTCTCACTAATATAAACTAGTAAATCCGACAGTCTCCTCTTGACCTGGACACTTATTTCACCAATGGTCTGCTCACAACAAAGTCATTCTATAATACAAAACGTTTTCAAAATGTACTGGTTTGATATAAATCATTAATTTTCCATAATGTCGTTAATCGAGACTAATGTGGTAGTATGACATGGTCAATTAGTGCCAGTGGCAGTTTGACTGATGTAGCACAAGAAAATGATTTCAAATTATACAAAATTTAAAAATAAAAATAAAGTAAAAATAATGCAAAAACAAAAAAAAAAGACTATTTTTCTCTTATACACACTATTTTTATTAGCAAATTCTTATAATGTTAACATTTCAAAAGTAGGGCATAAGAGTCACCCTAAAAATAGTAGAGGTCAAAGTAAGAGCACTTGCCCCTAATTTAGAGAGATTATCAGCCATGGAGTTTCTTTCCCTTGGCATCAAAATTACATCCCAACTATCAAAATGACCTAAAAACAAAAGTAGGTCACTAATTAAAGCTCGGTAATCCCATTGCAGTCTCTCATTTCTCTTAATGGATTGGACCACTCATGGTGAATATAAAATTTTTTTTAAAAAAAACTTCACCCTTCATGTTCTCGTGCTATTCTGATGGTAGTCAAAAGGGATTTCATTTTAGCTTGGGTTGCTGGTGTAGCTGAACATTTTTGATACCAAGAGCTAGTTGTTCTCCCATTTAGCGAAGCATCTCCAACAATAGAAGCCCTTCCATCCTTTTAGCTTGCACTTATATGGATGTGAATATTCATCTCCTCTTCAATGTTGTTGATTTTGCATTATCCAATCTGGCTTGGTGCTCTAGAGACTACTTGTAGCTCAGCATCCAAACCAAGTTGGTCCAAAGTGTGTTGAAAAAACTCAGAGAAAGCTTTGTCGACTTTTCTCAGAAAAGAAAAGAGATCGATTAACTGAAGATTATCATAAAGTTTCAAACCATAACTTATACAAGAGAACTGAACCAAGCAAGTTCAAACTTCTTTTATCAAAGTCATTTGAGGGAAATTTTGTGGGATTACATACAAGCTCAACAAGCTCAAGAGGACAATCAAAATTTGCATTGTATACTTTCCCTTTTGATTATAGTCAAACTAACGTTATAAAAGTGCAGTCGCCAAATAGAGAGGAGAACCCATCAGTCTCAGCTTTTCATAGAGGAGGTATCATGTCCTTTTTATTTGTCCAAGGGAGACTTTGAGTGGTAATTCTCCAAAAATAGATTTATCATCTTTTATGAATTTTCGAACTCCAAATTCATTTCCAAAAACTTTCTCTACCTTTATGAAATTTGCTTTTCTGATCCAACAGATAAGAACTCTTAATTATATGATTCTCATTTTGTTTCCTATTCATATATTTCATCCTCATGTTCATTCTGTGGGATATGTATCTTGATGATATTATCTACAGTAGCACCATTAAAAAGGGAATTAAGTAGATCTATATTCCATGTTTTAGTCTACGAGCATATGAGATTCTTATTCCTCTTGCTGGTCTCCAGCAGTATCTCATGTTTACCAAACGAAATGGTGTATTAAAAAGAAGGATGGTTATATTATTCAGGTTGTTTTGTCATTTGCTACTGCTAATATTGATTGGCTAGGTTGATAGCCGTGATGTTATATGATGACTACTTGGTGGCCGACCCCTTATTTGAACTTGCATTCAAACCTTGGAGTCCAAAATGCATACGCATGCATAGAAACCATCCATCCCTCTTGGTTCCTTGGAACTGTCTTATGCTAATTTCAGAATATTCCCACTCTAGGAAAATGTTTATCTGAAGCATCAAGGCAATTGTTATTGCCCAGAAGCAAATACTGCTATGATGGTGCATCCTGATTTTCACCCTTCCCTTTTCCTTCTTTCGCAAACGGTGAAGGTTTGTTTTAGTAGCACACTAAAGGCCAGGAAGTTGGGTCTTCCTCATGTCCAACCAACTAAAGAACTTAATGCATTAGCCATAGTCTCCCTGTTGATCTTTTGATTGTCAGTGCCCTGTTCACTTCAAGAAGAGATTGGACCAATCTCACCTACCCCCATTACTCTCTATTTTCTGTTTTCTTATTGATGGCAGAACTTGAAGCTATGTGTTCAAGCTCTGCCGAACGCTGACCAAGGTGATTCGATTTAGCTCTCTCCCTTTTTTTCTCACTTCTTGCACCATCCCTTAACTGGTCTCTGATTTGAGTGTCATCACTTGTGAAGAAATCTAAAATATTAAATGAGAGGAGAAGAGGATAGAGATATAGAGAAGATAAGCGTGTTGGCTATAGGCTAAACCAGAGATTTATTTGATTGAATAACTCATAGAATTTCGTGAAGGAGATACCTATTTATAGGTAAAGGGAATCGACTTATTAGGAAAACATATAAACTGAAAATAATATCAAAAATAATATATCTGATTGATATGAATTTATTTTTAAGTATTTTAATTCCTATTAAACGTAAATAATATCTCTAATAACTTGTTTGCTGAAATTAGTCCGATAGTTGCAATGCAAATCATCATTTGCATTAACTCAGGATTTTGCAGTCATTCAAGATGAAGAGACAGTGTGCTGTTTTATGCTAGGGATGGTTTGGAACCTCCAAAATGAAAACGTTGTTGTGGGAAAAAATTTAAGATCCTATGATCCCTTCAGAAATGAGGGCAATTTCACTATCCATAATAGAGTTTGCCTGTTTTTAGAAGCGATTGAAAAATCGATAGCAACTATTACTCTCTGTTTTCTTATACATCAAAAAGTTTCAATTTTAAACTATGAATTCTCGACAAAAGATTAACTGAAAATCGAAAAACATGCATGTTTATTCCAGTTCATATTGCTCTGTCTCTGTATTTTACTTCATGCCAAATTATCTAGTGTAGCCAATGATGTTTATTCTGTACAAACGTATAAAAAATATGCAACACTAAGAGTTGTGGTCTAATGGTTCAAAATTCACTCTAATGTAAGTTAGTGAGTCTACGATTCAGGTTTAAATCCTTTTGCTATATGCGTTTGTGTCTAAACATCTAATAAAACTATGATATTTAGTATATATGATATACATGTCAAAATTCATAATTGAGAGAATTTTTCTGTTGATGGATTTCGTTGGATGTTTTTGATACCATTGAGTGCAAACCTATAAAAGCAGTACTAAAATAGAGTAAGGAGACACATTGTTACCATGATCTAATAGCAGTTTTGCATCCGAATTGGATGACACTGCAGCTATCCTAGAGGAGGCGAAGGAGATAACTGCATAAAAGTCCAAAAACTGAGCAATGTGATCAAAGGGAACGAGAAGAAAATAAAAAAAAAAAATCTCAAGTTACAAAAAGGAAAATAAAAATCCTTAAATTGACTATAATTCACAAGCACACCCTGTCAGAGGAAGACTCCTCATCTAGCAGCAAACCTTAAACTTCACAATGCCTCCTTCTTACCCGGCTCCTATGACCTATGTCCTATATTCCTAGATTCCGAGGACCGAGCTAAAAGGAAACAGAGGCAAATGAGAAAAAAACGAAACGAGAACTCGTCCAGAAGCTCCTTCTGCTTTCCTGATACAGAACTCACTTGCACATCAAGCCGGAGCTGGCTCGGCTAGATGTGTTTCCGCAGCCCGCCTATGTGCTCGAGGCGGGAGATGCCTTGTTTGTTTCCTGGGGGAGCCATTCCACGGGAGGAAGACCCCGGTCCCGCCACCGGGGATCTTCTTCGGGCTCACGGCCATCTGGGGCACCGGGGCCAACATGACCACTGGGGCTGGGATGAGGCCCCATTTTGGCATGGCTGCACCCATCGGTTCATAATTGTATGGGCCCAGGGCCGTTGGGTTCCACAGAGTCATTGGACCGTGGGGTGAGTGCACCGGGCTCGAGTCAGGACGCACCCTGAAGAATGAAATGGCGATCCTCTTGTTTGGAGATGTACAGGTCGCGTGCCTTGCCATGTCACAGCTGTTTCCCCTCATCACTAGAAGAGACCTGCAGGAGATTGAGATTACTTAAAAGGTAAGGTTCCTCCTTTCTCCATTCAAATCACTTTTAAGGTACAAAAAGTATTATATCAAACTCCACCGAGAACGATATAAGATTACAGTAGGTAAAAATACATTGTTCAGTACTAAAGAAGGAAAAACAACTTTTTTATGAGTAAAAGGAGAACAGCAGTAGTGATAATCCAGCTAAATTGTTGCATAATATTTGGATTATCATGTTCAAACACGACCATATTAGACAAATTGAACTAAACATCCGCCACGCAGCACTGGTCCAGTCAACATAATAGCAGCAAAAGTCTATCATAGTTCAAGAAGCAACGTCTTCTAAGCCCAGATCTAGACAATACAATTCTATCAAATGTTTTTAACATATGCGTAAAGGAGATTCAAAACTATAATCTTGAACTTACGAAATTGCATGAGAGTGGGTTTCTAACTACTAAACTAATGCCCTAAGAGGGCAAATAGCTGTATATACTAATTGACTACTTACCCCTCTTTTGGTGAAAGCGTGAATTTGCCTTTATAGTTGCCTTCACCATCATTCACAAGAAAACGCCCGAACACCACTGTTGTCTCAGAGAGGAATAGTGTCGAGATGGGCTGATCCAAGTGAGGTGGTTTCCAGAAAGGCTGAGAGTATTCACCCTGCATGGAGAGGCAAGTACTGTCACCTCATCTCTTGCACTCCCGAAATCACAAGACAGTCCGAAAAGATATCCTCCTCAGTGTGGCATATCTCCTAATGGAACCATGTAGTAGAAGTATGTGTCGATGCGGCGAAACAAAGAAGATTACCTCGTCAAAGAAATTAATGATGCAGCTATTTGGCGTCTTGTGAACGGGGAGTAGCTGCCACTGGACCAGATGGTCTATGACACTTTGGAGAAGAGGTGGAATGGGCTGAATGTTACCTACGAGTAAAAATGGCACACTTGAAGTTCAGGAGACAAATCTTTTCTTCTCTATGATATTCACAATAAAGAGGATGCATATAGTACTAGCCAGGGGTTTAAACTCTTACATGTCTCATTGTTAACCACAGCATCCTCCTGTTTGTGCCCGAAAATTGGGACACCAAATTGAAGCAGCTCTCGCTTGCTTCCCTTGACCTGCTCATTGAACAGAATATACGTCTCACCTGTAAATTGAAAAGAGGCCGGGTCAGATCATTAGTTTGTATGCATCTTTTGAGCAATCTTGTAAGAAAATTATTCCATAAAGTGCTCGAGAAAAAAGCTCCTGATGCATAAGATGTGACTGGCAGTTGTACAATATTGTCCACAAATCTGGTGATGTTAAGCACTTGAAAATATGTTATTCTCCTAGCACACAATGGGGAAGAGAAATGGGCAAGCGAAAGGTTGTCTAACAGGCCTACCAGATAGTTCTCCAGTCTGGCCAGCAGTTCGCAGATGGCTCACGACATTAGTCAACTTGGAGAGCTCAGAATCAGTAAAAATGTTCTCATACAACTTCAACCCTTTGATAAGATTCACCTGCCAGTCGGGAAATGCTTTTTCCAATCACTAAGAGCCAGGGACACATACTATTTATGAGACTAGTCCTTCTTTAGCTGGGAAAAGATAATGGAGGCCATATGAATTAGTATTTGAAAGATTAAAAGAGAAAAACTCGCCATGTGCCCTCTCACTGGCTCCTTGGCAGCAAAGCCTTTTGTCAGCGTGATCTGTGGCGGACGTGAATCGCACTGCTCATGGTTGGAACATAGCTCCATCTCTTCTGGAACAGGTTGCACTTCATGGGACCCTGAATTTGAACATTCAATTGCTGTTAGCAAAGAAGAGAAAAATACTAACTTAAAATTGTTCTTTTGGCATGCGTGCACAGTCACTTGCATTACAAAATCTTCAGACTTTGATTAAACGCTGATCCCTACTCAATGATTTCACGGTTATGCACAGAGTTTGAGTTTAAAGGGACATTATCCCAACTCCTTTTTTCCCAAACACAGACCTATCATTCTCAACGAGCTTCTGATTCCGGGAATGATCGAATTATATTAGAAGATGCTAACTATCAGCAAACATTTAGTGCCTTGCTGCATAAGGATCCAGTGCCCTCATGAGCTTTTCTGCCTTATGCTCTGTTCAAAGAATGATGCATGAACATGAACTTACAAGTAAATTCATATATAATAATTAAAAGGAGGTCTTACAGCACTATCGTTACTCAATATATATATGTATATATTAATCTGAAAATGATTTCTACATTCAATCTGGATAAATTGCGTATTGAACAATCTAATAATATAGCCAGGAAGTCATAGGAAGATACTCCACGATATGAAAAGTCAATAAAACTCAGGTTCATCAATTTCACTGTAAAAGCGCGTGCATGACTCTCATAGGAGCAGGCACCATCTAATTCTTAAATTTCAGAAATTATTTTTTTTGTATGGTGTAAATTTCAGAAATTATGAAGCAAAGTTGACAAACTCCGGATATTTCCCTATTTCTCAAAGAATAAAGCTATTAGCTTTTGAGAAGGATACAAGATCTAGTGGTACTGCTCTCGACCTGAAATGAGAGGTTCGAATTCGAATATCATTAATGGTATTTACCGTGTCTTTTTATCCCCTCTTTTTTTCTATTCCCTATTAAATTGATATCACTGTTTTTATACACTGAAAAAAGAGAAAGTACTAGCTTTTACATATGATACAGCCTCTACACCATTGAATTCCATGGAATTGAATCACCCAGCTACGGTAATAAAGAAATTTCTCTCAAAGGATGTTCGTTTGTTTTTTTGTTTTTTGTCAAGGACAATCAGAACTGCTACCATCTTTTGGAACTAAGTCTGAAGATTTCAAATTAGCTGAACTAAGAAACGAAAGATTCTTAAACCGGCTGCACTTTCATCTCAACATTCCCAGCTGTCTCATTGGACTACCCATCCCACGACTTCGGACTGACCACCCAATAAAGTCGACTCAAAACTGGATCCCATCCACTTCCCTCCGGGTTGCACACCCCCTAACCATTCTGCATTGTGATTCCCATCCGTCCCGTCAACTAAATAACAAAAGTTGAAAGTGATAAATCCTCTGGGATACTGCCTCCCAGAATCAGGCAAAACTGCCGTCCATCCATAGCAAAATTTTAAAATTTAGTACATTTTAAACTAATTTATAGAATATAATTTTAAAATGACGTATGATTTTTATAAAGAAAATGCATGTTGAACATGCAATCTTAAAATGGTATTTAAAAAAATATTTTCAAAACTAACATTTTTCAAAAATTTCTTCCTTCATGGCAGTGTTTTTGCCTGTTCCTCTGTTATCTTTCCATATTAGGACTACACTGCAATGAACCTAAAAAGTGGTATATCTTATCAGCTAAACTAGTCAGAATGACGTTCCAGCTATTGATGCCCATGGCAAGCGACAATTATCTATTACAAGGGATCCAACACCTACTCAGCATATGATGTTTGCAATATGTCCCTCTAAATTGGTTTGTTATTGCTATGATCCACACAGGAATGCTGTGAAATCCCCAGCAATAATTGCTCCTTGTCATTTTCACATAATAAAAATAAGTTCGAAAACAAAAATGAAAAGCCCCTACGACCGAGAAAATCTTGTGTGTAACGAATATATCACATGACAGTACTGATGGTGTCAAGAGTTAGTATTCTTTTTCTTTTAGATTTTATTTAAAAAACTCTAAAAACAACTGAATTCTATTGGTTCGTGATACTATATCAGTACTATCACGTGCTATACTAGCTATTGTGAAATATTCCATCCGGCTCACAGGACATTGGACCCATATTCATCCCAAAAGCTCAAGCTGATAGGGTGGTGATACCCGCTCTCTTATAAACCGGGTCCGGACATTTTTTTTCTTCCAGTCCCGCAAGTTCTACATTTGGGCAGTGGTGTGGTGTGAGCCCACTCAATTGGCTCTAATACTATGTTAAATTTCCACCCGACCCATAGGAAATTGGGCACATATTTATCCCAAAAACTCAAGTTAATAGGATAGTGGTACTCACATTCTTATAAACCCAGTTTTAATTTTTTATTTGTCCGATATGAAATTGACCCCTCAACATATACAAAACTCTCCCGACGACCCACTCGGACAGAGAATTATTAAATCCTCACCCAGCTTGGTACAGAGAGCTAGACATGCCGTTCTTACCAAATAAAGAAAGAGCTAGAAATTCCGTGACCTTCCAATGGTCGCGTTGCTTTACGACAGATGAAGAACTAAAACATGGAGATTAGTCAAATTGTAAACTGTAAGTCGGCCAACTTTCAAATGGGAAAGTTTCGTGAGGTGTCAGACGGGCATCATCGAGTGGCACTTGTGATGACAACTCCGATGTACTCTACCTTGATGTTCACCCTTGACAAAATATGGTACGATCAACCTATTTTTCTTAAAGACTTTTCTTGAGGATGAATGTTACGTTGTGAAGCCATTTTTAAAACTGACCCCTATTTTCTGATAATGATAACATTGAGTTGGTCAACAGATAAGGCTAGCAATTTTACTTGAAAACAATCAGACACTAGCAGTCTTCCCAATAAGCTGAAACCCCAATTAGTCTCGCTTAATATGAAGACACTTTTAATAATAAAAACATATGGAGACATTTCCTAGTTCCACAAGGAAAAAAAAAAAAGACTAGATCTAGTTAAGATTTAAGATAAAAGTTTTATGCAACGATACTTACCGAAGCACGTGACAAATTTTTCTTTCAAGAAAGACCTGCCCCAGCCCGTGACATCACGGGCGACCTCAAGTGACTTTGATTTTGGGATTATATTAATGGTCAGACATTGCAGCCGCCCCCGACTATTTGAGAACGTATTATGTGTAATAAATATATTATAATAACCGTATTAACAAGATTACATTATTTTAAAATATTTTAATAAAAATTATTTTAAAAATAATTAAATTTTATTTTAATGTTGATATGTAGTATACTCTGTAGGACAAATACTTTTTCCTCCTACCCACATCAGCTAATTACAAGCCAACAACACCACATCTCGAAGACGCTGACATCAACGTCATCCAAGGTGCCGCCTCCACGGGAACTTTAACTGTTACCGCGCCTCATGCGAATCACAACACCATTTCGCCTCGAAAGGTTCAAACCTCCCCCCTCTCTTTCCTCGTACCTCGGCGAAATAGCGACTGAACTGGTTATTTTATATATTAAACTAAAAAGGTATTAGAAAAATGGAGGAAAATAGTTTACTCAATTTAATTATTGAAATTAATATATTTTCGCTTATCTAATTAGTATTTTCTACAAGTGCGATAAATTGGTTGGGGAACCGATTCATTGGTTTGCACACTCGATCAGGCTACATGGTTCCGCTTGCATGTATAATTAAGTATCAAATAAATATTTGTTCTATTAATAAAAATATAATAAGTGATAAAAATACAAAATACCTCAGAATTTATTGCGGCTCTCATTGCCCTCAGGAGCATGAGGTCAGCTGGTACCGGCCGGTTCAAATTTTTGTTTACTATGTTTTGCTCAAACCGGCCCATTTTATGGGTGAATCCTTCGGGTTAACTATGATAGTCTGGTTCACAACGAGACCAGTCACAGAGCCGGTTCCCTGACCAAACTGATCAGACTGGTACCGCTTGGCTTCTGACAACTGTGACTTCGACCTTTTCAAAAATCGAGACAAATACCAAAAGGGTGTGTCTCATAAATATTTAATTAAATCATAATTTACTCAGCCAGAAAAAAATTAAATAATAATTTCTCTAAAAGGCCGCCAACCAAACCCCGAGGACTGAGGAGGTTTCCCAACCCCTTTTACCCCTCCATCGAAATTGACCTTTTGATTTTTATTTTTATTTTGATAAATTTCTGTTTGATTTTGATCTCACTACGTTCTCATGATCTTCTAGAAACTTGAAGACAAATCCAAGTGCTACTCTTCCCGCATTTATATCGAACATGGAAAGGTGGAATTCAGCTTCGTCTCATGGAAATTTGTCTTTGAATTTCTGAACATTTTGCTGAATTTGATGTAAAACCCTTTTTTTTTTCCATTTCCACCGGCTAGCATCCAATATTAATTCAAGTTAAATTGGGCCAGCTAATTGAAGAATAAAACACTTTTAATAATTAATTTTCTTTTTTTTTTACAAGATTATGCAGATTTTATTATAAAAATTAATATTAAATTATTTTAACTAATTCATTATAGTAAATTTACCTAGCTTTTTATCTTAATGGAATGGAAATTTGAATTTTATACATAGAGACGTACACTGATTGCAAGATGATTCCGAGAAAATCCCTCTTTAGAATAAAAAATTTTAAAAGTCTTACCTTATAATAATGTAATAACAATAATTAATTAAATTACTCTTATAATAATAATTAAGATAATTATTCAGGTGATTAATTTTAATTTAATTATTTACCGGTAATATTATCTTACGTCACAGGTAAAATTATCTGAGGAAGAATCAGTGTCTTGGAAGAACTGGTCCAATTAGAGTAAAACGCTAACCGGCCGTTCTAAATACTCTCACCAGGAAAATAGCAGACGCCAGAGCCAGATTTTGATGGCGAATAAAAAACATGCAAAAAAAAAAAAAATCAATGGAAGGATGGTTTACGATGAACGAATTTAGTGATACTGACGGTGAAATTAGAAATGGAGGAGGAGCTCAGTCGGAGAGCGGTACTTACCTGAATCGGTGATATCGCTATCAGGCGAATCTTCTTCCTCGTCGACGACTTCGCCGTTTCCACTGTCGCTGCCATTACTCTCCGTGAATTTCTCGGTCGATTCCTTCTTCTCATCGTCCAAACACGGCTTGATCTCCTCCTCCTTAACGGCCTCCTCGGCCAGGGAGCAACCGTTGACGTTCCCCTCGCCACCGCCGTCAGCCACTCCGGCCTTGCTCTTCTCTCCGAGCTTCCTCGCAGAAACTCTGCTCAGCTCCAGAGCCACCTCAGCGATGGAGTGGAACTCTTGCAGATGGAGAACCGGAATCCAGTTCATCCGCCGCCGGTGGACTGCCTGGAAGACCGCCTCGTAGTCCGGCAGTCCGCCGAGCTGGGACAGGTGGCTGCAGAGCGCATCGATGATGGCATTCGCCGCAGCGAACTCGCTCCGGAACCACGAGAGGATCACGTCTTTGGCGAAAGTGTCCGTCATCAGCAGCGGAGGCGGCTGCACAGGCACCGCCGGCGGTGCCGGCGGAGCCCTGTCCGTAGGCGATGCAGGACTTATCACTGCCATCGGCATAAACGTTGGCTCGAGTTTCAACCAATTCCGCTTCTCCCAGTGCAGAGCTGCCGGGATATCTCGAGTTCTTTAGGTAAATTTGCCCCAAAAATCTGCAGAATCAGCTTTCTAGAGAGAGAGAGAGTCAGCGGAACAATGAGAGAGAGAGAGAGAGAGAGGGAGGAGGGACTGCGGTTGCTCGGCGCTCAGGGAACTAGAGGATTGTTTTAAGGGAATGGGAATTTACATTTGGGACCTCCTTTTTATTTATTTATTTCATTAATTATTTATCCTTAGCTTTTTTTCCACTTGCAAATAGCGAGTTGTCCCCTTTTTCAGTATTATTAAATCGCTAAAAAAAATGTTAAAATGATAATAACATTTTAGTTATGGTAATTTGTTTTTTTTGAATTATAGGTTGAAAGTGAAATCATCATGGTTTTAGAACCTGTAATATATCTAAAATGAGAAAATTTTCAATAGTCCTAATTCTCAATAATATAATAATTTACTTTGATTAATAATATTATGATAACTGATCGGATAATTAATATCAATTTATTTATTTGTTATGATTTGATTGGTATTTTTTCACACTACGCTCTGAGGTGAGATCATCAGAATTTAACTGGCAAAATAATTGTAAAATTGGTTATAATCTAATAATTTTATGTATTTTGTCAGTAAACACCTCACTAACTATACCTTGACATTTTAACCTATCTAATCTCATAGTATAATAGATTTTGTAATTAAGAGGTGTAATTCGTCGTATGAAATAGTGAATATAATAAATTTCACGTAGACACGTACATATAAGAGGAAAATTCATATCAACTTGGGGTTGGCCTAATGGTTCCCTCACTAAAATTCTCAAATGGGTGATCTCAGGATTGAATCCCAGGTTGGGAGGGTCGACGAGAATTTTTTCAGGGATCCTGGGCCGATCGCAGATCGGTCACGATGTGTGTTTCGACTGGCTCGGGGATACTGCGTGGTGCAAATAAAAAAAAAACAAAATTTGCATAGACATTTGCGTAGAATTGATGTGAGGGGCGCTTAAAGGTTTGAAACTGCTACCTCCACCCGCCTAAGGTTGCCAATACCTTATAAGTTTTCAAGTGATTTCCGAGAAGGCGTAGTGGTCACTCCTTCCTTTTTATCCTCCAACTATATTTATTGCATTATTAATTTTATTATTCTTTTAAGTTTTTAACAATCGATTTTTTAAAAAATTTTTGAATAATAAAATAATAAATATGATAAAAAAATGAATCCGTAAAGAGAAGGCTAAGTACTAAAATCATGAACAAAAAAATGTTTATGATGAAAAGGTTGGCGCAAGTGGAAGGGGCTTGTGTCGCTTAAGCAGAGGTGCCGAGTTCGAGCCCCTGTGAACGCAGCAAACCTTCTTGGGAGGGGTCCCCGGGAAACCGCCCGACAGTACCCCGAATCCGGATTAGTCGGGCCTTCGGGTACCGGATACCGGGTGGGAAACAAAAAAAAATATATATATAAAAATAAGGAAATGGTCAAAATAAGGAAAAGTTTGAACCAAATCCAATATTTCCATAAACTAATTTGTTTAATTTTTAGTTAAATGGGGCGAGGTGGCATGCCCTGAGAGTTGGTCCCGCATGATGAATGACAAGTTGGAAGGCTTAGTGAAAAGCCAAGTCGTGTAGACCAAAAAGAAGGTTTTGTTAGCTCAGCAAAGGAGAAGACAAGTGGTGAGAAAATTATGGATATTTTATAATAATATTATAAGAAAAATATTAACAAAGTTATGATAATTACTGATAATTATGATAATTATTTAGATAATTGATATTAATTTAATCATGTTATAATTTAAATGACATTTTCTTGCACTGAGGTGAGATTATTGATGGATCTTTTTACTGACCAGAGATAAGGATAGTAGGGGAAGACTTAGTGAGCATGTTTTTTTTTTTTTAATGTACAAAAGAAAACATATAAGTCTAAAAGTGTTAAAAGGAGAAAAGGATAAAAAAGGTAAAGAAAGTTTCGCCAATATTGGCTCCACTAACATAACATCACCAAAGGTCTAGTAATTTAAGAAACTGGTGTTCGACAAGGCTCAAGGTCAACGGTCTCTTCTAGTAATATTATTTAAAGTGAAATTCGAACTTGAGATCTTGACCTCACCAAATTATAGTATTGCTTGTCAGTACGAGCTATTAGTGGTTAAAAAGCTTGCCCAGATCTATGGTTTCTATGTACCAATTAGAGAGATGAGAACATGAGCCGATTGTAAGTAACTATGACCTAAAACACTAGTTAAGGAAGCTGAGATCGAGGTGCGTGACAGCGTGGCTCCGCCATCCATCATGTAAGTCAGGCATGAAAATAAAGAGAGAGTGTACAATAAATGAAGAGATAAAGTCTCAAAATAAATAATAATTATTAACTCATGATTACCTTAACCAATATTTACAATACTGTCAGAGAGGTTCAAATGTGATTTCAGATAACCAACTATTGATCGATTGCTGCTTATATCACATCAACGGTTACAATCGCTCCAAAATAATAAAAAGATAATTTTGCCTCAATTACCTTCAATTCCTCTTCCACAGTTGTCTCTCAATCTTACATGATTTTGCAAAAGTTGTCTCGTAAATGTCGAGTGCCAGGTGTGAACCTATTGATTATATCATTAAAAAAATCTGCACACACATGAGACAATTGGGAGATACTTGCATGTATAATATGATTTATCCCAATGAATACATATAGCAGTTTAAAAACTCAAGACAATCCAGTGAGTACATAATTATCTTGATGGTATTGAAACAATTAAACCATAAGGAATAATTGATTATTTACATTAATTACTATTATATCAGCTAAAAAATAAGAAATAGATAATTTTAAGGTTGAGACTCCAATATTAGATCTTGTTGTCACTAAATTGCGAGGAAAAAGTACCAATGAAGCATAAAGTTTACCTGATATTATAATATGATACAAATTCTTCTAAAATTTATCAAAATTGTATGAAATCTTCAAAATGTTAAATAATTATACAAAAACTTTGAAAAGTTGAAACAAGTAGTATCAATTATTAATTATCTATTGACGCCACTAGCAATTGCTGACGTGGCTCTTACATGACTACTGACTTGAAAAATTGAAGGAAAATAATAATAAAAAGATAAATTACATAAAAAAAGCACATAGTTTGCTCATTTTCTTAGAAAAGTCAAAAATTTCAAGTTTGAAAATTAAAATCATCTTATTTCATTTTATACCTAAATTAAACCAAACCTTTGAAGTTTTAAAAATAAAATCATGTGATTTATTTTTAATCCTAATTTAAGCAAGACATTTCATATTTGAAAATTAAAATCACATTATTTTATTTTACTATTGAGTTAGGCTAATTTTTAACCATAAATTAAATATTTAGGTGATTTATCCTTCATAACAATTTCTTCATAACATTTTTTCTTCATCTCAAAATAAATATATGCTAGAAATTTTCTTCGAATTTACACTAATCTCTTATAGATAAAGTTCTCTTTTGAATTTAGATTATTTCTTATATATAAAGTTCTCTTTATATTTTCTCGTAATTAATATTAATCTTAAATTTGAAAATTAATAAATTAATTTTAAATAAAAATTTCTCTAGTTTATCAATTCGTAGGTACATGATAAGACAAAATCAAGTGGAATATATTAGGGTGGCATATAAATTGTCAACAAATAAAATATATTATTTTTATTTTATAAATTTTAAATTTTGTCTTTCTATGAGAAAAAATAAAATTACATTATTTGTTTTTGTAAACTTGAAAGGTTTGACTTAATTTGGAAGTAAAGTAAGATTATTTGATTTTATTTTTTAAATTTGAAACATTTGATTTCTTTTGATAAATGTAGCAAATCATGTGCTTTTATGTAATTTACCCATAGTAAAACCCTTGGAAAAATAGCACAAATGGTACAAAAATTTTGGCTTATTTTATAATATGATATAAAATCTTCAAAAAATATTATAGAATGGTATAAAATATTCAAAGTTATGCTATTATTATATTTTATTAGCAATACCAAAATTTGAAATAACACATCATCACTAATATCTTTATCATTGTTATCAAACTTATATTTAAGTTCATAGCTATAAGAATGATCATTGGAGTAATCACCATCAGTAATTTTCAATGATCTACAAAATGCATATGATAGTAAACTAAAACAATCCAATCCAAGAAAAATATTATTTAAAAGAAAGATTGAAACTTTAAAGTCCTAATGGCAAAAAAGTATCCGATACTTAGTTCATATCACCAAATGGGCTTAATACAATAATTTTTAATGTAAGTAGTGCAATCATGTGGTTTCTACAAGTAGTCACTGTGATGACCTTAACCTTCTTACTCTCTTCGGCATGTTGAAATCAAGAAGACTACTATAAAATTGATTGATGATAATCATGATATGAGAGAGTATGGTTTGTGTGCTCAGAAGGTACATCTAAATGAAACAAAGAGGAAAAAAGAAGGAATTGGTGCACTATCAGTGTCAACTCTTAAAATTTTGTACAATTCTAAAACATTTTAAAGATTTGGTACTATGTTGTAAAATTAGCAAAATTCTTTGCACCATTGATGTTTTCCCTAAAAATCTAGTATTGCTTGCTAGTACAAGTTAGTAGTGGTTGAAAAACTTACCGAGATCTATGGTTTCCATGTACTAGTTGGAGAGATGAGCACATGAGTCGATTACAAGTTGATATGACCTAAAACACTAGTTAAAGAAGCTGAGATCGAGGTGACAACTTGATTCTGTCATCCAACAAATAAGTTAGACAAGGAAATAAAGAGACACAAAGTACAATAAATAAACATAAGAAGTCTCAAAATAAATAACAATTATTAGCTCATGATTACCTTAACTGATATTCACAATGTCGTTAGAGATGGTATAGATGTGATTCCACATCATCTGCAATTGATCTATCGCCTCTTATATCACATCAACCGTTATGATCGCTCCAAAATAATAAAAAGATAATTTTGCCAAATTACCTTCTATCCCTCAAACATATCTCTTATTCTTCGATGACTAAGTTGTCTCAAAAATGTTGAGAGCCAGGTCCAAATGCATGGACTATGTCGGTAAAAAATCTACATACACGAGACAATTGGGGCATACTTGCATGTATAATATTACTTATTCCAGTGAATCCATATAGTGGTTAAGTCATTGTGTATATAATTATCTTGATGGTATTGAAATAATTAAGTTATTAGGAAAAAAATGAATTATTACATTGATCACTATTTATCGGCTAAAAAATAAAACATACATAATTTTAGGGCCAAGACTCAAATATGGCATCCCAACCTTGCCAAACTACAGGGAAAATACACCAATGATGTAAAAAGTTAAGATAATGTTACAATATGATACAAAATTCTTAAAACATTATAGAATTGTACAAAATTTTTGAAAAATAGTAATCAATGGTATAAACCGTTAATTTTTGTTGAAGCCATCAATTACTAATGTGACTCCTACTTGATTGCTGGCTAGAAAAATTGAATTGCCTGATAATAAAAATATTGAAAAAAACACTAATGGTACAAAAAGTTTCTTTAATGTTACAATATGATATAAGTTCTTCAAAAAATTTGATATTGGGCATATCCCAGAAATGCACAAACTTTACCTGTTTTTCCAATTCTACCATGAACTTTCACTTTTGATCTATAAGGGCATGAACTTTTGCTTTTTTGCCACGTCTACCATATCATCTTTCCTTCGTTACAATCGTTAACGGAAGCACTAACGGATAGTCAAATGTTGTGAATTGTCTAAATTACCCTTTAGTTTTAAACTATATTCCACCATGGCTCAAATGAAAATGTCTTATGTGCCCTTATTTCTCCCCCTTTCTTGCTCTTCCTTTTCTCGCGCCAGAACACGAAGATTTGCAGAGGAACCATCATCGATCTCCTTAGGGCACATCAACTTGCCACTGAAATTGGTTCTTGCAGACAGATTACTTGAAGAAAAGGCTGAAAGGTTACTATAAGGGCTATTTGAAGGATTGTTGGAAGGGCTGCTTCGAAGGTCCTTTAAAGGGCTGTTCGAAAGTTACTTTTGTTGCAGAGGTGGTCCTAATCTTTTGTGTAAAGGTAACTACTTTTTGATTTTTCTACTTAATGTAGGGTATTATATGTTATTTTCAGGATTGTTTTTGTTATGCATGTAGGATGGGAACACAATTAATCATGATCTTACATCATGGAGGTAAGATTATTTCTGGAACTGTGGAACATAGAGGACGGAAGAGGATGTTGATCGAATGTCGTTGTTTGATGTCAAAGCAATATTGGGTGATTTAGGATATAACGAGCCTATGAGCATGTGGTAGATAAATGCTGAGTGCAATTCTTCAAGAGGTTTGAAAAGATGTAAAGTGATGGTGATGTATGTCTGATGGCCACAATTGGTGTGAGGAATGGTTGTGTTGATGTATATGTAGAAGCTACCAAAGAAGTTTTGTGGTTGCAGAGGATGCAAATGCAGAGGATGCAAATGCAGATGATGACTCTGGTGCAGAAGATGACTCTGGTGCAATTGATGATTTAGCGAAGATTGATTCTAAGGAAATGGGAGAATTTTCAAGTGATGATTCAAATGATGAATTGAAGCAAATTAAGAGAAATAATAAGAGAAGGCATAAGATGTCATTAGAAGGAGAAAAGAGTAGGAAGGAAGATAATCGAGGGCTTAGTACTAAAGATGAACATGATACTCAAGAACATGCAGATGATGACTCCAGCAATAGCTCTATGCATGGACATTCCAGTGAAGAGGTTGCCACTCCTGAGTCTAATGATGAAGGTAATATTATCAGAACAAATGAGGAGAGGAGAAGATACAAATCAACAAGAAAGAGTTGTGGTGATGAATGTTCTCATTAACATAGAGATTTGAGTCTCAAGGATAATTCAAGCAGGTTGTTCAAGACTATGCTGTACTAAATGGAAAGTCTATTTGGTGGAAAAGAAGTGGTTAGCATACAATAGAGGCTAGGTGTGATGAAAAGTGTCTTTGCATGATTCATGCAAGCTGGACACAAAAAAGAGATGCATTCATAGTTAAGAGGTATGTTAAAAAGCATAAATGTGCAAGCACTTCAAGGAACAAATAAGCCTCTAAAAAATGGATTGCAAGATTATATTTGGAGAGGTTAAGACAAAATCCAGATATGAGTGTGGTAGAGATGATGACAGATTTGGACCAGAGGTTTGCAATTAAAGTAGGGAAGAATACCTACTACAGAGCAAAGACATATGCACTTGAGTTGATTAGAGGTTCCATAAATGATCATTATAAAATGTTCCCTTCATATATAGTAGAGTTGAAGGGAGTTAACAAAGATAGTTTATTTGATCTTTGTGTTGAAAGGACACCTACTGTCATTGGTGCAACTTTCAAGAGGTTTTATGTTGGTTTTGAAGGGCTGAAATTAGGATTTTTGCAAGGTTGTAGGTGTGTGATCAACCTTGATGGTTGCTTCTTGAAGACCATGTTGGTGAACAACTCGTTTGCAATTGGAAGGAATGGGAACAATAAGATGTTTCCAATTGCCTGGGCTGTTGTTGAAGGAAAAAACTTAGATACCTGGACAAGGTTTCTTCTAAGACTTACAGATGACTTGGGGATTGAAGATGGATATGGTTGGACTGTGATCAGTGACCAACAGAAGGTACTAACTCCTACTAATGGTTATACTATTGTTAGTTGAATCATGTTAATTGTGTTACTAACACTTCTATTTATTTATTTTTTTGTTTGCAGGGGCTCGCTCATGCTGTGAGGGTATTGATCCCATCAGCTGAGCATAGGAATTGTGCTCGACATATATATGCTAATTGGAAGAAGAAAAACAGTGGCTTTGCTTCAAAGAATATATTCTGGAGGGCGTGAAAAGCTGCAATGAGGTTGATTTTCAAGAATGTTTGACTGAGATAAAAGTTCATTCAATGCAAGCCTATGAAGGCTTTATGAGTGTTGGTGTATCTAAATTCTGCAGGGCTAGAATCAATGTGTTGCCAAATTGTAAAGTTATTGACAATAATCTATCTGAGTGTTTCAATTCATATATTCTCAAGGCAAGATCCTTGCTTGGCATTTACATGTTGGAAGAGATAAGAAGAGATATTATGAGGAGGATGGGTGAGAAGAGGGAGAAGATGCTTAAATGGGATGACACTCTTTGCCCAAGGATCAGGAAGGTGGCAAGTGGTTTTTGCAGCCCAAATCATGCCGGCAGCTATATATTTGAGGCAACCCATTTAGGCAACATATTTACTATCGATCTTTTGTGTCGAATATGTTCTTGTAGGATGTGGGATTTAACTGGTATTCCTACCCCCATGTTATTTCTTCCATTCATTGGTTAGGAAGGGATCCTACAGATTGTGTCAGATTATCTTAAGAAGCCTATGTATTTGATGGCATATGATGGTCTACTTCATCCATTAAATGGGAAAAGGATGTGGCCACAAGTCCAAATCTGAAGACATTTTGCCCCCATCTTTTAAGAGGCAACCAGGAAGGCCAAAGAAGGCAAGGAGGAAGGACAAGTCTGAGTTGGAGAAGGATGCTATTGTCCGTTCTAAGAAGGAGTTTCAGTGAAATGCAATCTATGCAATACATATGGGCATAACAAAAGATCTTGCAAGGGCAAGGAGAAGGGACCGGCAGACACTTGTTCGTTGAGGGAGAAGGGCTAGTTGAAAGAGAAGGACCAATTTAAACACCAAATCAAGCCATGGAAACCCAGGTAATAATAGATCTTTTTTTTTTTTACTTATATTAATTTCAAATACCAATTTTACTTATAAATGTGCATGATTGGCAGGTAAGGAAAAGAGGAAGGTCCATGGAAGGAGGTCACTTTTAGGATCAGTAGTAGCAGCCAACAACTAGAAGGCAAAAATTACTAGTAAGTTAACACCTCAATTTGATAGTGTGAAGCAGCAGTTTTGAACACCATGCATATTTTTACAGGTCAAGAAGTATACCTATATACCAACTCAGGTTAGTACTGCTGGAGGTATTAATGTTCACAAGGAAAGGAGACAAATATTGAAAGGATATGGGGTTACCACCAGGACTCAGACAGGAATTACATATGTTCATGTGAGTCACTTGATCCTTAAGTTAAAGGCTATTAAAATGTTAGTGGTGAGTTATTTTCCCTTAACTTTGATTATATAGATGTCTGGCGAATCATTAAGAACTACATATATGGGTAGATTTGGTGGTCAATTTACAAGTTTAAATGAGCAAAACCAGTAACAGCAGCAAGTAGAAAAGCAGCAGTAGCAACAAGGGGAGAAACAGCAACAAGTGGATCAGCAGTAGCAAGTGGATCAGTAGCAGCGAATAGGCCAAACTAGTAGTACTTCGACTCCAAGGAAGAGCCAATTGGGTAGTCAACAAAGCACCACCAGAACAACACCAAGAAGAAGCTCTCGACTTAGATGTAAAGTCTAGCCATAGTATGCTACCTTTACTTAGCATGGATGGACAATGTGTGTTATTAGGCATTTTGTGCTACATGTTCTGTGGCTTTTTGTGCATACTACAATGCATTTTGTTGCTATATCTTTTGCTACAATATGGAAAAGTGGTTGGTGAAGTAAAGCCACCTTTTTGTATTTAACAACAATCGCAATGATAAGTAGTTAGTTATCTATAATCTTATCTTTGCCATTTAACTTCAGATGAATACGAAGCATAACAAAATACAAGACACTATGCAAACTTCAAGAATTACAAGATAGTCAAGTCCATGATCATTTCATTCCAATCTGAAATACATCAGCTGCATCAATTGGATAATTCATAGCTTACAAAAACATTCAAGAATACTGCAAACTTATAAAAACATCTAGTTTTCATTTTTTCCACCACAAATCAGAAAAGTTCTAACTACGACAACAAAAATACAGAACATGGACCATGTACTACACTTCCAGCTGAGTCTAGCTTATACATTTCTTCACTGCAAATGTTGTAGTTGATGCAATTTCTCCTTCAATAACTTCAACTCTTCAGTCAAAGATGTTCTCTCATTCATCATAAATCTTAACTTCCTTTCGTGCGTAAATGATCTTCAAGATCAAGCCACTCAAAAAATCGACAACCATTATCCTGTTAGACAATTTGTCAACATATATCTTCAATCAAAGATGATGCTTTTTTTTTTTTTCAGTTCGACATATTATCTTCAAAGGAACAAGCTATTACACACATACCTTCCAATATCTGCATCTCCAAAATCTTCTTCTTGGATTGTTGTAACTCCACGAAGTCAAGAGTATTGCTGGACAATAATGATGGCAAAGCTTCTGCCTACTTGATGCAAAACTTTGAGTCTTCTCTAAATCTATTGATCCAGCTGCTATTGCTCCATTCTCTTGGTTTCTCCTCTTCGATTGACCATCAATAGCTGATATCCCTAGTGATGACATCCGCACATTCGTCTGTGCACTGCAATTTTGGCAATTAGGGTTTCGAATCTCTGATTCAAGCATTCGTTATTTTCAAAGGGGGAAGATTGGAAGTAGCCGTTTAGGTTCATATAAAAAAGGCTGCAATTGTCATTTCACTGTTAACAAACGGCCATTAGCGCTTCCGTTAACGACTGTAACAGAGAAAAGTCGACATGGTAGATGTGGCAAAAAAGCAAAAGTTCATGCCCTTATAGATCAAAAGTGAAAGTTCATGGTAGAATTGGAAAAACAGGTAAAGTTCATGCATTTCTCGAATATTTGCCCTATTATATTTTATCGGTAATTCAAAATTTTCAATAACACATCATCACTTATATCATTGTCATGTTATTGAACTAATATTTAGGATCATAATTATAAGAGTCATCATTGGAGAAATATCATCAATGATTTGTTGTCTTTGATTATCTACAAAATGCATATTGTAATAAACTAAAAAAAACCAATCTAAGAAAAAAAAAAAAATAAAGATTGAAACTTTCAAGTCTTAATGAGAAAAAAAGCTGGTATTTAGTTCATATCACTAAATGGGCTAAACACAATAATTTTTAAGGCAATACTTGGTACTTAGTTCATATCACCAAATGGGCTGAACATAATAAATTCTATCTCAAGTATTGCAATCATGCGACCTCTACGAGTAGTCACCACAATAGGCTTTGTCTTCCTACTCTTTGAGGGGTGTTAAGATGAAGAAGATTGCTACAAAGTCAATTGATGATGATTAAGACATGAGAGAGTATGGTTTGTGTGTTTTGAAGGTGAAGCGCCAAAATGAAAAGGGGAAAAAAAAGAAGGAATTGGGAGGGGTATGGAGATGGATAGGCACAATATTTAATTTGTCAAAAATATAATAATAACAAATATTCAAAGATTTTGTATTATTCTGTAGTATTTGAAAAATTTTGTATTATATTGTAAAATTAGTCATACCTTTTGTACCATTGATGCTTTCTCCCTTCCTCCAAAATTATAGTATTGCATGTCAATATGAGCAATTAGTCGTTGAAAAGATTACTCAGATCAATAGTTTCAATGTACCAATTGGAGAGATGAGCACGTGTTGATTACAAGTTGATGTGACCTAAAACACTAATTAGGGAATTTGAGATCGAGGTGACAACTTGATTATGCCATTCAATAGTACAATAAATAAAGAGAGATTATTAGCTTATGATTATCTTTACTAATATTCACAGTACCGTCAAAGGGGTATATACGTGATTTCATATCATCAATAGTTGACTGATCAACTATCGCCCATTATATCACATCAATGGTTTTGATTGCTCCAAAATAATAAAAAATTAATTATGCCCCAATTACCTTCTATTCCTCTTCTATTGTCTCTCATTCTTAGATGTTTTACAAAAGTTCTCTCATAAACGCTGGGTGGTAGAAGTGAATATATCAACTATATTAGTAAAAAATCTAGATGCACATGAGAAAATTGGAAAATACTGGCATGTACAATATAATTTGTCACTACAAATATATATAGCGGTTTAAAAACTCAAGACGAGCCAAATAGTACATAATTGTCCTGATGGCATCAGGACAGAGAAAGAGTATTGGTATAGTCAATATTGCTCTCATTCAATAACTAGAAGTCCTGGATGTGATATTACTGGTGGGACTTCTCGTAATCATTTTATTCCTTCTACCTATTCTAGGCTTATGTGCCTCTTTTGTACACAAAAAAACCATCAAAACAAAAAGGAATTATTACATTGATTATTGTCATATCACTTAAAAATTAAAAATAGAAACTTTTAAACATGACGATTGATATAAGGGATAAGTTAATATATATCAACATTGAATAAATGAGGTCATGGTTACAAATGTCAATCAATATAATTTCTTCGCACTATTTCGCACCCCCGGCCATTGGAGAGAGTGGCTCCACTTACACATGATTGGCCTCTACTGCAATGTGATAATCTTTTAACTATTTACCTAACTGCAAATCCTGCTTTTCATGTTCACACAAAACACATTGAGGTCAACCATTACTTTGTTTTTTAGTGTGCCATTTGGAAGGAACTTGATATTCGATCCACCTACTCCTCTGCTTAATTTGTTGATGTCTTCATGAAGGGTCTTCCTACATCACGCTTCTCTAACTTTTAGTCCAAGCTTAATGTTCGTGAGTCCTAACCTCCCATCACGTTTGCAGGGGAGTAATAGACTAAGCAAAACAAAATACGCTCAACAGTTGAACTCAATTACAATTAATTTTTCTATAGAAGCCATTTTTTTAAGTCATCAGCCACTCCGAATACATTATTGTATTGCGATCAATTTAGCACATTGTCTAGTGAATTTACTGAAAGATATAAGTAAATATGATAATTGAGATTAAACTTTTATTGTTTAGTTGTTCTTGTGGAGTGAATGATGTTTCAATCCAGAAAATTGGGAAGCCAACATATGAATCAAGGCTGATTATCATATCGAACAAACAATCGTGCTAATTATACTAATCTCGTCAATGTAACACCATCAAAAGCCTAGTAGAAGAAGTTGGTGTTCACTAAAGTAGAAATTTAAGAGTCTCCTTTGACAATATTACTCAGAGTGAGTCATGAATTGTTGGATTTCAAACACATCATATATCACATAGAAGAAATCCATTTTCACACATATCAAAGTATTGAGATAGATGGTCAGCATACGTTTAATTATTCAATATCATTGAATGAGATCGAATCACATACCGAGCATCTTCACAAATGCGAACGCACCATCAGTGGATCCTCGCTACGTCATTGAGTGAGAACCCAGTGCAATTCATAGCATAAGAACCTCTAAGTCAATCTCTAATGGAAGTAACACGTGATTTGAACTCACTCTCTTTTCTCTATAAATTTTTTATCCCCTCACACCAAAATGCACAATTGTCTATCATTTGTTTTTCTTGGGGAGGTGCCTTGGCCTTTTCACAATGGACATGACCCCTCGAAAAGCAATACAACCACTTGAATTGAGAGAGAGCACTTTCTGACTTAGTAATGTTTAGATTAAGTCGATCGGGTCCACATAGGCGGATCGTATTTTGTTACACAAACTTATGACTTCAACCTTACCAAACCGCATGAAAGTGAACTTTAGGCCATTAGACCACCATCCTTGGTGGAAACCCACATTGCCAAAAAAAATATAAACAAGGGCAAGGACACGTGTAATTTCATCCCCATTTCTATCCATACCAATCCATCACTGAAGTGGTAGTATGGAGGGTGGAGTGGGCCCTAGGGGGCCAAAGCCGCTTGGGGCGCCTGTTAGAAAAGAGCCTCTAATGGTGCGGGTGGGGCCCATCGACGAGAATGCTCCAATGTTTGGTGAACGAAGGACATACTAGGATAGAAGTGGTTGAGGAATAAGAAAGCATCCATTATCGGTATATTACGTGTATGTGTCCCAAATTAAATAATTTTTAAACATTAAATACAAATTACTCTAATTCTTTCATATGGTGTAGTTCAAATGAAAAAGAAAACTCTCTCTCTAGCATCTATCTATGAGAAGAGAGTGATTATTTTGTCTCTACTTTGAACTTCCTAAAATATCCTCTATAAATATTGTTTAATGACAAACAATGATAAAATTGTAAAATCACTCATAAGATCATGACTACCTTATAATTACACCTAATTTTCTTTTCTCTAATTATATATTTATTTTGTTTCATAATACATTGTACAAATGTTAATAATGTTAACAAAATTAATATAGAGCTGTAAATTATGTCAAGTATTATTATAAAATAAAAATAATATAATTTTATGGTCGATCGTATAATTGACAATTTTGAACTTAGCACGGTTAGAATTTACTTAATGTGATATATGCATAACATGTGCCCCACAATCATGGGAAGGTGTTGAAAACTTTTTACGCATATGTACACTTAGCCTAGCAATAACACGTTTTTTCTCCCTTTTGACATGAAAACTTGAGAATTAAAAAAAAAACTTTTTATCAGAGCAATATTTCTAGAATCTAAGTCGATTAAGAGCCTAATATATCTCAAGATATCATGTAATATACACCAAAATAGGATATTATAGGATGAAAAGCACTGCATGTTGCTAACGAGGATGGTCTTTATGGGTCAACAGTAAGAAACAAGTCTGAAAATCAATGAAAAATTTAGTTTTAAAAATAATGATCACAACTATAAGTTACATAATCATACACAATGGTTCAAGAGATTTTAGTGTTTAAAAGCAATACAACTCTCAGTGCATAACAACGCATAACCAAGCTCGTTATCTACTCAGAGAATTGCAGTACTCGACTTCTTCGAGGGTGAACTCGAGCCCACAAAGGCAATAGTGCCCTACATAGATCACGATGATGCACGGTCGAGAGCACAATCGAATAGCACTACTTGAATTCCTAGTAGGGATGGACTTGGGTTGGTGACTGCAACCACATTTTAGGAGCATCCCTGTTGGACTAATAAAAGAAGTGGGGGTGGTTAAGAGACAGGGCCAGGGGTAGGGAGGAGTGAAGCGCGGGTAGTGGCTACCAAAACGCATATTTTGCACATGTGCGGATGATTCCTTCTCCACCAACACAAAGGACGACACAACATCACCCATCGGCACTGGCCCCAACCTAGGCTTCATAGTCTTCAACCTGATCGGGTCAACTGGATTTCCTATTTACCAAACGGCTCATTTCAAAAAGAATGTTTTATTTCTGGCATACTGATTTTATTTATGTATTTATGGGCAAATAACCTAACTGGACATAAATTTTGGCCAAATTCCTACTTTTAACATGAATTTTTTTGCATGAGCTAGGATAGTTCAAATCATGAGATGTTTGTCCTTATTAGCACTGAATTATAAATTCCATCAAAAATAATAGATTTGGCTGGCATGCATGTTAATTTTGATAGAAAATAAATGTCATCGCCCAAAATATAGGTTTAATGTCTTTTATATGCCCTCTTTGTAATTTCAGCTAAGCTTGGCAATACATATTGTGTCATGGCTAAACATGTTCTGTCTAAATGGGCTCATGTCAAAAATAGCTCAACTCGTATACGACCCTTTAATAAGCAGCTAAAAAACTTTAAATACAAACACAACCCGTTTAAAACTGGGTTGACATGGCGTATAACTAAATTAGTGTAGTGTGAATGCAATTTTAACTAAATACGTTAAATGAGTTAATGAGTTTGACACATAAATACATAAGTAACCGGGTTTCATTGTGTCATGTCGGGTTACATAGATTCAACTCATTTAACCCATTTATATAAAGGGGTTACAAGGGTCAATCCATTTAGATACGAAACCCGTTTAGGCTCAACCTAGACCCACCTAATTTTGTGTCGTGTTATGTAAGATTATCGTGTCATGTCAAAAATTATAAGGCCTAAACGCCTAATTTCAAGTAGGTTGGGATTTAAGGAGGTTTAGTATGTCTTTATTCCCTTATTCGTTACAAAACAAGGGGCAATGTTTCCTCACTAACCAATGTCGTGTCCTCATGATTCCTAGGAATTTTTACTTTTCCCAAGTTATAATTCTTGGCTTTAAAGGAGATGTAAGGAAAAGTTATATAAAAGGACACATACATTTTTGCTAGTTATAATCAACACATGATACTTCTGTTTTGGTTCGATGACTATACTATTGAAACAAACCTCCTTTTTCATATTCCTAGAATTTTTGAAGGCACGACATCTTGCTATATGATACAAGAAAATAGCAACAATATTATGGAATGTTAAATTAGAGCAATCTTTTTCCGTCTTTGCTATTAGTATTCAGAAACCCAACAGGTCCCGACTAATCCCAATTGGAGCCGGGAGGGCCCACTGGAGCCTGAGACTCTCACAAGGTGAATTTTTTCACTCATAAGATTCGAATTTGAGACCTTACTTAAAGGGAAGAGATATCTTATTACTTTAACAAATCTAGCTTGATAGAATATAATACAGATATGTTTTCTATGAGAATCCTATTGGATTTGAAGATAAGAAGTTTCATTGAATGGCTCTCATCTTACCAATACGAAATATTTCATTGTAGAAAATGGAAAAATAAAAGTACATGAGAGTGCGACTCTCTTCATTTTAGTGTATAACTTATGAGATTTGATCGCTTTATTCATAAAACTAAGTCGGGAACGGGCAGAAAATTTTCGTTGAATTTCAAAGAGCTGGTTTCCAGTCTCAAAGTTAAAAAAGAATGTTAAAACGATAAGTGATAAATCTAAGTTAACTTTTAACTTATGAAATTCCCGATGTCTTCTAATTAGAAAAATTCGAACACAATCTGTGCATCTTAGATAACCAATTATTTACTCTCAAGGATGGTGGTATGGTGATTTGAAAGTTATTTTCATACGGTTTGATGAGATCGATGCCGTATGTTCGAGTTTCATTCAGAGCAATATTGTTAGAAGAGGCTCTTGAGCTAGTACCCTAGCGGACACCGGCTTTTTAAACGATAGTAGGCATTTGGTAGTGTTACGTTGATGTAGTAGTGTCGATACTGGTTATTCAGTTAATTTGATGTTTTTGTAGTAAAACATGAAAACTCAAATATTACATAACGGATGTTTATTAGGTCGCTACTACTACTGTCCTTCGTTTTCTTCCAAAAAAAGGGTAACCTATCACTTTAGGGAGAACACCGTTACACTTAAACAAAGCTGATCGACCGGACAACAATGATTTGATCTATTGATTAAACCTTTGGATGCCTCTTTAAGAAGAGATTATCTATAAACTCTATAAAAGATATGAACACAGTTCGAGGTTGTTCGACTCGATCCTCCATCCAAGGTAGTTTACATAATTCACTCGACCTGATCTAGGATCCAGGGTAAGTCCTTGTTACTGACTAATCCCACTCGACATGATTGGCATCCTCCAGTCTCTTATGTAAGATCGTTAGCTTGAGTCGCAGCAAACGTACTGTCCATGTTTTGAGGACAATCATATCAGTATGGTGCGCTCCCACATAGGAATGACTACCTGATAGATAGATCCTCACTAGTACCACGAATGCAACAAGTAAGGTCATGTCAGCTCTAATTCAGATGAAGCCTCTAACTATGTTCAATCTCATAAGTATTAGATATTGAATTCATTTTTCCTTATCATCTCATCTTTATGAACACTCCTATTAATTTCTTACTTAAATATTGGAGGGTCGATTTGAATTCAAACTTCGGCTTAACTTCTTTCTAGGTGTTTGAAGAATCATAGACGTGATGAGCCACCCAGGAGGACTTGGATCTGACAGGCCTCACCTGGGAGTCCTATCATGTTATATATATATATATATATAGACACACACATACACGTAAAAATAGAAAAGTTATTTAGTAGCAAATCTCTAAATTATGCTTCGATCAGAAGCCTTCATATAAATGATATATCAAGTTTGCATTTTTTTTCTATGTATAAAATAAACATAAACTTAAAGGCGGAAGAGAGAATAAAGGGGCATGTGATTCCTGGTGATGACTATTAATCTCAGAATCTCTTGATCTTAAGTCAAGAGTAGTGCCAATTAATCTCACCCGATGGGATGGTACCCTTCGAATCTTATGTCGGATTGTTGGCTTGAGCCGCAACAAAAAGAATGCCATTGTTTTTAAGACAATCATATCGGTCTGGTCTGGTGCGCTCTCATACTGAAATGACTTCCCGACAGAAAGATCCCCTGCTACATCACAAATGTGGTAATGTCATGTTAGCTCCCATTTAGGTACAGGCCCTATAAATATTCGAATATCAAACTCATTTTCTCTTACCATCTCATCATTCTACTCACTCCTATCAATTTCTTACTTAAATATTGAAGGTTCGATTTAGGACTCAAAACTCCAAGCTCGACTTTCTTGTAGGTCTCCGAAAAATTCTAGCTGTGACAAGCCACCTAGGAAGACCTCGGACCCGATAGACCTAATCCGCAAGACCTATTATCTACATATATGCTTAGAAAGGGAAAAATAACAAATGTCTAAATTATGCTTCTTCCATCAGAAGCCTTCATAAATGATATATCAAGTAGCCCTTTTTCTTTGTTCCCAAAGGCTGAATTTTTTATTTTTATCAATATGAGCTGGTTCAAGTTGTAAAATACTTATTTCACTTAAGTAAATATCTCGGATTTGAGTACTTGTGAGTAGTGAACGCTCATGCTGTAAGAGTTTTATCCTTTCATGGGTCGATCCGGCTCAAATTAAATTAATCAGCAGTTCAAAAAATTTCTGGATATCAGTAGTGCACATAAAAAAAGGACTGAATACTTTTTTTCCTGCTGAAACCCAAAGACTGAATTTAAAAGCTGCTTTTACCTTCCTTTTCTTCAGGGAATAAAGCTTTCCCTCCCATTAAAGATCATAGGACAGGACACAATTCCATCACTTTCAATACTTTGGATAAAGAAAGATGCAAAGATTTTGGAATACAAAGATGCGAACCAAATACAGGTTAATTGTGTAAAAAGAACCGATGCTTGCGGTTAGTTTCACATCTACAATTCCCAACGTTTGAATTGTTACATGGCATAAAAAAAAGGTCTATATGATTTCTAATCTTTCCTCATAGTGATATGGGATTATTAACAGCCATTTTCCTTAACCTTCATCCTTCTTACCGAATCTGAATCTTGAAATGGTCACCGCAGCTCACAGCCGACCACCGTAACACATTCCAAGGTTGCCGTTCTCGTCTAAAGATTCTAGCGAGCGACCTTGCCGTGAATCCATTTGCCGAAGTGGTGACTATCTTTAGGATGCCATAGTGAATTACTTGTACAATTTTAACAAACCATTAACATTTTTCAGATTGTTTTAGGTTTGTGCCATTTTGAAGCACTAAGGCAAAATTCCACGAAAAATTAATACAGCCCGTATTAGGAAATATTGGAGACCAGAAGAATGTAAAACTTGTATAATACATAAGTGGATTTGTGATAGTTTTGACTCTACCAACGGATAAAGTCTTATATTATCATAAGAGATTTTCGAACTTGTGTTTTGGCAGACACCGGCGTCTTAGACTATACTAGACTTTTGGTGGTATTGCGTTGATGGGTTCAATATTAGTATTTATGGTTTAATTTGTCTAATATATTCGCGGTTGAACACGAAAACCTGAATATTACATAGTGGGAGAAGCCGGGTTGACATCACTACTACCTTCCTTACGCCTATAAAAGAAAGATAATACGCTAAACCAAATATCTATATTTTCATATTTCTCACCGCACATTTTTTTCCAGTGATAAGGGAGGTCCACTGAGTCTAATATAAGGATATAAAATAAAGAGAAATAAAAGAGGCAAATAACTCCCATGATGAGGATCGAACTTAGAATCTCTTGAATTTAGGTCGAAGTCTTGTGCTGCAGTATTAAGAATGCATTCTCTTCTCACTGCACATAACTTAGAATGGCAGGGAAGTCGTGGACTCCAATGCCTCTCTAGGTCGAGAAAGTTGTATGACAACACTGATGGATGTCACAAACCAATAGAATTTTGTTATTTCTAGGAATTTTCTCTGTTTTTAGGGTTTATTAAAAAAGCATGCTGAATCTTATTGATTTATAATACCAAATTAGTACTGCTACATGTTCTTTACACAATACTTCCTCCTCTAGGTCCCTCAGCGCTGCTACAACACTAAGAGATTCTCCGATGTGTTCAGATCATCATATTATCTGTGAACTTCACCAATGAATGGTTAACACGTTATTATTAAGCTTCATATCACCTTTTTCTATTCATTCAATAACATTTATATTTTAAACATGATTTGAAATATTTACTTACATCATTCATAGGATAAATTCATTACATTATTTATAAGATCAGCTCATCTAAGAATTTTTCCCCACTGCAACTAGGAACTGATAAACATGAAAGAAATCCTATTTATAAAAATTATATGATATATTCAAATATTTAAAAATACCCTGATATTCATCATAACTCTGTAAAAATCCCGTCAAAATAGGAAACTAAGTCTTTACAATTTTTCTTTTAGGGCTTGTTTGGATTGAGGTCTATGGAGTGAAGGGTTATGGAGGTGCACCTCTATCTGTTATACTAACAGGAGGTTTATGAAGGTGCAAGATTTACCCTTGTTTGAGGGTTATGGAGGGTTGAGATAACCCTCCATAACTTCCACATCCAAAAACCCCCCTAACAACTCTCCACCTCCATAAACCTCCTCACTCCTCAATCCCAAAAAAGGTCTTAAGATATGTTTTAATGGGATGAATGAAGGGGAAAGGAGGGGAATGGATGAGAAGTATTTATCTTGTTTAAATTTATTATAATAAGGGAAAATGAGAGAAAATTTAACATAATATGCGTATGACTTATTAATTAATAGACAAAAATACCATTCTTTTTATATTAAATTTGACTACTACTTTTTTCTTGTATTTACTTCTTGAAATATATGTTATGCTTGAGTTTGTCATCAATATCTATTCGAAGTGAGTCAATAAAATGTTCACATATTCAAGTTAATTTCAACAAAATGAACCTCTAATTAAATAATCCAATAATCTACTACAAATGATAGATCTAAAGTCTCATATAATTAAAAGAAATATTCAATTTGATGTAAGGCCTCAAAGAACATAAGACTAGGGAGCTGAGAGTAGAGAAAATACGCTCGTTTCTATTTTACATGAAAGAAACGTGAAAGTAAAATGTTTGTATTGATTTCGTAAAATTGGTAATTTGGTCTTTTTTTAAAATAAATTTTTATTATATGTTTCACCCCATTCAATCCTAAATCGGGGTGAAAAAGGTGGATTTTGGAGGGGAATTGGGGCGAATAATTTCCCTTCATTCTGTTCTCCTCTATTCACCCAATCCAAACAGATGGTTAATAGATTGCATGGTTTTAAAAAACGGGCTGTCGCGGCCGTTACGTAAACGGTATCGGAGCCTTCCGATATCGTTACGAGCCGATATCGCGGCCGGAAAAGAAAACGCTGGCTGTCGTGGCCGTCGCGGCGTTACGTAACGGCGTAACGGGCCAAAAATCGGCCGTAACGGCCGCGACAACCGTTTTCCTTCATTTTTATACCGTTATTCATATTTTTATACACATTTACATGTTTTTCTATTTCAAATTTGTCGAAAATACGTATATTTGACATCTTCTTTTATTGAAAAATATGTTGATACGATTTTGGATGCTAAAAAAAATTCGGACCGCGACACTCGCGATACCGTTATGTAAAGCCGTGACAACCCAAAACCATTACAACCGCGACGCGATCGTTACGCGACCCGTGACCGCGATTTAAATCCATGATAGATTGTTTCTCGAATCCCACAATTTCGGATTTCTAAAATCCTACTAGCACCACGGGACATCCCTGGCAACGGTTGGACTGCATTTATGTTGTAAGCGAAGAAAACAATGCCTGAGGGAAAGACAGACAGACACGCCCTGCACTCGAAGGAATCTCGACACTTCGATATTTAGCTTGAAGCTTTCCCAGAATCTTCGATGACAAACCGAATCAACTTAAAAACAGAGGGAGCAAAGGACTTCTTGACTCTGACTCTCTCAGGGGAAAGCCGTGTTTCGCAAGCTGAGCCGAGAAGAAAGTCTTGTGTATAATAAGTATACCACATGGTAATACTAACGTGATATCACTATCTAATAGGATTTAGTTATTTTTAAATATTTTTAATAAAATTTAAAAGAAAAAAATAAATTTTAAAAAAATAATTTTAAAAATAATTTAATTTAATTAATTTATAATACAATATTAATATTATCACGTAGCGTGCTAATCACGTGTCACACTTTCTGCAAGCCGAGCCCATAGCTGTGGGAAGGGAACCTGCCACTGCCAGTAAGCAAAATGGTTGTTTCTCTTTCCCTGTCAGCTTATATCTTTTCCTTCATTATTTTCTTCATAAAGTCAAGAGCCGGCACAAAAAAAAAAAAACATGTCGGATAAAAGAACAGTTTTTAACACACTAACATTGTCCCGTAATTATTTTTCAGTATATAAAAGAGACACATAAATTTAAAAAAATAAAAAGAAAAGAAGAACAAAGAAACACAAGAAACTCTACTGGCGAGATCGAACTCATGATATTTAGGTCATATCACGAGAGTAGTATCAATTATATTAAATATTCTTTCAGTGTTGTCCCATAACTTGCGGGAGTCAGGTTAAGAGTTAGATATTTATATAACTGGATTTTGTTTATATTTTATTTTCTTCTTTTTCATGTCCATTTTATAAAATTTTCATTGAATCGATAGGAGATTTGACTTATATTTTTCTAAAAGTCTAAATTTATAAATGGTTGTGCATGGTTCTATTTTTCTTCTGAATTTTAATCCATTGACCGTTCGACTTAGGTTTTAATCCTCAGTACTTTTTAGGGTCACGGGTTGTTTATTTTCTTTTGTTACTAAGAAAATGAACATGTGGTGAAAGTGCCCTTTCTGTGGCAAATTGGATTAACCATCAATGGCCTTGCATAAAGGGAAAGCTGCAATACCAATTCAATCTTAGGCTCAATTACTTAGCCAATTCATTCATCCTTCTTTTCCCCACTAATTTATCCCCATTCATTAAATCTACTAAGAACAAATGCGTTTATATGAGCCGTCTAGAGACATACTACCAAGGGTGTGGTCTGATCTAGTTTTTCAAATTTCACTCCTATATAGTTGGCGAGGTCTAAATTTCATATTCGAGTCTCACTCTAAATAATATTTGTTAGAATAGGCTCTTGACCTTTGGTCTATGCCAAACACAGGCTTCTTTAACTATATTAGGTCCTTAGTAATGCTAACTTAGCAAGGCTATTTTTAATTCGACTATTCAGCTCGCTGATAAAAAATGTGTCTAAAGACATAACTGTCCCCTAAGGTGCAAGGCCGATCAAGGGACGTATGCATTTCCATGTGATTGTGTATAGGAACCTTCCACTTGGTAACTGCCCTTTGGAATTTAAGTGCATACATGTGTACGTATTCGCCTCTCGACTAATGACCGATTTTAAATGATAGAGTCAGTCGTTCCTCATCAATGAGATTGCATGCCCATATATGCAAAGTTGAAATTGCCTGATGGACAATGCATTTCCACCTTGATGCAGGCCAATTTCAACCAATACGAAGTGCACAGGAATCCATAAACGTTATGAAGACCATCAATTCCCAACCACCAAACAAGAATCTTATGAGCAGAGATAAAAAGGAACCTTACATCCCGATGGACTAAGATTGTCTGTACTCTTTTGCCTTTTTCTCGCTCATTCGATGCTTACCTTTTTCTCGCATTTGGATGGTTGAGAAACATCCTATAGAGACAAGTCATGGAAGATCATAAATTATTAATGTACTTCCTTCATTCATCCTCTTGGGATTGGATATTTCCATATCATCTATTTTGGGCAGTAGGCGAGTACGGACTCTTTGTATTTTTTGTTAAACTTGGACCTATTCTGTCTATGATCGGTTCTTAAATTTTAAATCAGAGCCTATCATTTGAAATTAGAAATTTTACCCCTATTAGAAATCTGTATTATACCATAGGCTTTTGGTATTCCGATGGAATCCGTAGGTTTGACAACTCACCAATAAGGATTACTATAGATTCATAATTTTAATTTAATTTTTATTAGTATAGTATATTGATAAAGATTTACCGAATATTAGTTAATCCTATATAAATTTTTAATATGTTTCATTATTTGTTATTGATTCTATTTATATTTTTAATATAAAAATTTATCAAATATGCACACTTGTTACGGCAAATTAAAAATTATCAAGTTAGAAAATTATTAGTATAAATAACATTAGAATTAGAGTGTGAATAGAGAAGTTATTGATGAATGAGATCAATAATCTTTTATATAACTCATCCTAGTATCGTGCTATTGGAACCGGAACCGGTTCTAACCGGTTCCTCAATTTATTACACAACCTCCCTTAATTTTTATTGATATTTATACGGAGTCTACCCAATAGGGTAGATTCCAACCATTACTCGACACCAGTGCACGTGCCTACTATACGTTAATGAAATTTCATTGCCAAATGGTTGTGTAACTCTCACTGAAATTTGCTGTTAAACCAAATTAATCTTACATCAGATTAATATTAAGCAAATGGTATGAATATAAGTGGTTCTGATATTCCATTTACAAGTTTAAATATTTGGATTGAACATGAATATGTTTCTTATTGATCCATTGTAAAATTCAACATGTTATCAGAATTATACAAAGTATTATACAATTCTCTATTTGTTATGCTTATCATCTTGGTAGTAATGTTTTGACATCTCATTTCACCTCTCATTCACATCGGATAAATATAAAGCAAATTATTAAAATATAAATGATCAGGTACTTCTATTTATTGATTTAAACTTTTTGATTTATACGAATCCGATATTTTATAGACTCATTGTAAATTTAAAAAACACAAACCCTATATATCATATTACCTGCTGTGAGTAGTATTTCTTCCAGAAGATGCTTCCTTTCAAGATATGGGTAGTTCTGGAAGTAAAACTTTTCAATAATTACATCACGATTAGAAAAATTCAATTCTCCGATCAATGACGGAGTTGCCAAAATGGAAACACTTAACTTCGTTTCGTCAGAATGTCTAAGTCCGAGTGGACAAGTGGCCTGACTACGACTAAAAAAATTCATATTCACGGAATTTTGTACAAAGACAAAGTGTCAGTGGAGGTGCTTGCTAGAAAGCATGTCAAAAGTAGGCCTCCAGTTCGGTCACGTGGCGTTATTCGAAGGAGAAAGGGGGAACGGGACACGCCATTAATTTGACCATGATCAGCAAATTGGTGCAAAATCTGAAAGCCGATATGCTTCAATGGAGTAACAAATTAAAATCAGCATCCGACAAGGATGAAAGAGTCTTGCATGTAACGGTATCACCACGTGCCTATTGAGAATGAATCATACATCAGACAATTAGTAAAAACAATTATGGTTTATAAGAAAATTGGGTACCACTACTCATTGGCTTAAGTTTAGGCTCAACATCTTATGGGCCACATGGATATTTATATCGTATCAATGCAGATTATCATATGGGTTCACACCACGTCATATCTAAGTGTAGAGTTTGTGGCTCGTAAGCTTGAGACAAGAAAAAAATATCTGGCTGGAGATCAATTGTTAACCTGAGAATGGTAGAAAAGGCCCGCTTCATTGTAGTTGTCCTGCTCGACGTCAGCTGTTAAGAGCCGGTGTTGATAATGAATCCCGTATTGAATAATTACTAAAACAATTATCATATTTTATAAGAAAATTGAATACTCCCACCTATTTGCTTAAACTTTTGGGTTGGGCATGTCGTCACAATCTTATGTACTTTAGGTGGGCAGTGCTTGCTGATGGTGCCGACCAATCAAATTATACTCTATATATATATATTAAAACTTAAAAATAAAAAAGATGTCATTTTTGCGCCAATCTTGATAGCCACAAACAATACCACCGACCCTAGGCCCCCTGCCATAATAGAATCCGACAGCATGGGCCTATTGTCGTGCTTAAAGCGCAATTGACTGACATGATGTTAAGTTGTGATCGTAACCACTCAATCGACCTAAACCGCTCATGTATTCCCATTGATCTATCGAGGGTAAAAGACGCTCATACCTTCCATTAACATTTATTCTTTCATAATCATAATATATGAAAGTGGGAAAATATTTCGAATAACTAAATTTAAGTTTCGAGAACTCATTGAGTACTGTATAAACTCATGGTAAGATTCTTCAAACTGTCTCAGAAAGTATCAAGAAAGTGTCTCCGTCCACCTAAAAAAGATACGAAGCTCAATTCTCCAGACCTAAGAGATGAGAGGCATTTTAGCAATCAGAGATGGAGTTTCGAGAGTTCTCGCAATCTAAAATGTGTCTAGAGAAGCTACCACCCTCTCTAGCACCTCGAGATCAAGTTCTACTGACTTTTGCCCATCCTAAGTAGAGGGCAAGAAGATAGTCCCAATCTACTTTATGTCTAAGCTCGATTTCGTCGAACCCACATACTCTAACGCTGGAAGTACTCTTCACCTGCTTAGGCGCTTGAGGAATGCAGCTTTGCAAGTTATATCAGCAGAGACCTCGTCAGGAATGGTACATTTTGCAAAATGGTCCCATTAACAATGAGACATTTCGCAAATTAATTGGAGAAAGGCCAACACTTGCTCACAAAGTCGTCCCACAAGAAGCCCGTCAACAATGGGATACTTCGCAAAGTAATTGTAAGTTGATTAGCACTCACTGATGAGTCATCCCAACAGGGACCTCACCGGCGATGAGACAATTTACAACCTATTGACCAATAAGGTGAATGCTGTTCCAATCAGTCTGGCCATGTTATATTAATTTTTCTGACGAAAATAATAATCAACACAACCACGTCAGCTCGCACAATTGGTAATCGACACTTCAAAGTCGACCCCACTCTATTGATAGTTTGTGCTCTCTGTTGAGGAACGTACACGAGTACATACTTTTTTTTTTTTTTATATCGATGATGACAAATATTGTAGCAATCGATTAATCCACTAGACGGCGTATTATACAGTCTAGGACCTGCCATTTATCCCCAGATACCGGCCTTCGTAAAGAGTCGACTCCTGGATCTGACCTACTGTATGCCGTCAGCTTACTAGCGGGTCCGTGACTCGGAGGGATATACAAGTATATGCTTGATTTACAAAGAAAATCAAGCAAATTGTAGCACTTTTCCGTGAAGTTTTCTGTAAGCGAGACTTTTTTCCGCATTATATTGGTCAATAATGAACAATTCATATACTTTAGCTAGTGATGTGATTGATGTATTTCGTTGTTCTTATGGAAATGCTCATATCCGGTATATTAATAAATTACAAGCAGAATCTGAAGGTTTTCTTTTTAATTTTTTTGATAATTGAATCTGAAGATCTTTGACCCATGAGATAGAGATAGTGACATACACTATGCATACACTTCTTTTTTTTAGTGATAGATCATTTGTAAATTAATTAAAAAAGGGGTAAACATCAAAAGTTTAAAGTCCATTCTCCCTGGATCGTTTACTTAGCTTACATAATTTATAAGCCTCCTCAACAAACTGTATATTGATCCACTTTATAGTGCAAGCATCAAAAGAAGAAGCTAAACTTAGTATATTTTCCTTAATGACTTAGTTTCCCAGGGAGTATGATTTGGGTTTGACAGAGAATGACAGAGAGTCACACTTAATAAAAGTATTTCTCCACCCTTTGGTTGAAGCAATAGACAAGGCCAGGTGAACAGCTTTTGCTTTTGCATGAGTGGCAGAGAAGGCCACTTCTCACTGGAGCCAAGCTAGGAGAAAGCCTTTCGGGTTCCTTGCTAGACCCACTAGGCATGTTCCTTCTTCACTAAAGGCAACATCTGTGCAAATAGCGATCAAACCTTCATCAAATGCTGCGTCACCAATCACCAACTTGTCTGGATGATTCAAGTCTAATGGTTCTTCTAGCCTCCAAACATCATGTATGTTGCTATGCTCTTTGAAGCATTTATCTAATCTATCAAAAAAACACAGATAAATTAGGCTTCTCATGAGCATGCAATACTTTATTCCTATAGTCCCATAACTGATAAAGCAATAAAACATCAAATAATTGAAAACTAGTAACATTGGTCAAAATTACTGTGAAATGTTGTGGTGGAGCACAATGAAGTTTACAATCTCAAAACTAGATGTGCCAAATATGTCAATATTCCACAAGGTCCACTGCGAATCCCTCCAAGTAATATGATAGAAAATGCAGTCCCTAAACAGGTGATCTACTCTATTGGAGCTAGCCTCACAAAGAGGACATTGGTTCTCAGAGCTAGGCCAGGGGAGGATAGCATTCGTCATTCTCCAAATGAGGATTTTTAATCTTTCACGTATTTTTAATTTCCAAACTCTGTGAAGAATAGAATTTATCCTTTTGATCTAGAAGATAAAAGGACTTTACTATGTGTTTTCCCATAGAATTAGGTAGCCATATGTAGTCATCCTTAGGGTCATCTTGTGGAAGGCAATTTTCATTATATTTTTGACAGTATTTTTAGAAAATAGAAGTCTAAGTTGATCTTGATCCCATCATTTTGGGTCAAGCAAGATTAAATTAGACACTTTGAGGCTAAGGTCTGGATTAGAGTTACCTAAAGGTTCTAGTAAGGCTAATTCATTACCTGGCACCCAGGGGTCTTGCCAAACCCGTGTGTCCTTCCCATCCCTAATCTATTTGCAAGCTCCATTCTTGATCGAAGGTTGAAAAATTTGCAAACCTTTCCATATGTGGGACATTGCTAATTTAGGGATGTCTTTTGGATTAAGAAAGGAACCATACTTGGCAAACAATGCTTCAGATGCCAAACTATTTGGTGTACAAGTTAGAGACCACGCTAATTTTGATAGCACAGATTTATTCATGTTTGCTGATTTCCTAAAGCCTAAGCCTCCTCCATGCTTTGGTTTACATAGCCGGTCCCAGTTCATGGAAGCAAAGTATCTATCTTGCTCTAAGTTTTTTCCCCACCAGAATTTTTTAATCAGCTGGTCTAACTTATCTATTATACTTTTAGTGGTGCAAAACAAAGACATTGCATATATAGGTAACCTAGAGGTACCTAATCTAATGAGTGTGGCTCTACCTGTCCAAGAAAGCGAGTGAGCCTTCCAAGAGGCTAGTTTATTCTTTAGTCTATCTATGAGAAATTGGAAAGATGATGATCTTTTTCCTATTAATCATTAAAGGACTTCCCAAATACCTAGTGTCAAGTTTGAGTTTCTTCATATCAAGAATTTTCTTAAATTTTCAGATATTGTGAGCTAAAGTATTTTTTTAAAAACAAAGGCCTTATTTTCTAGTATTTACCCTCTAACCAGACCAAGAACAGAACTTGTCTAAAATTCCTTTTGCAATTTTTAATATCTTTCTCAGTTGACCTGGAAAATATTATTAAATCATCTGCAAATAGGTGAGAGATAAGAGGATCATCCCTGTTAAGTTTTATACCTTTCAGAGAGTTCTCCATTTCAGCTTTGAAGAGTAGCCTGGAAACTACTTCCATCAAGAGAATGCAAAGGTAGGGTGATAAGGGGTCACCTTGTCTAATGCCACAAGATGGTTTAATATTTCCATTAGGAGAGCCATTGATTAATATAGAGTAGATAGCTGTAGATATGCATTGGTGTATCCATTGAATAAATGTTTGATGGAAACCAAATTCCTTGAGAATCTCTAGGATGAAATTCCATTCAAGATTATCAAAAGCATTTTCAAAATGTATTTTTATTCTAACCAATCCTCTTCTAGATTTTGACTATTTCAAGGTATGAATTATTTCTTGCGCTAAAAAACCATTTTCTGTTATTAACCTATCCTCTATGAAAGCTATCTGATTAGGTCCTATAAGTTTTCCAAGTAAAGGTTTCAGTCTATTGGCAATGATCTTTATAATAATTTTGTAAGTTACATTAGTAAGACTTATTGGTCTAAAATCTTTGAAAGAGTTTGCCCATTTTATCTCAGGAATGAGAGTAACAAATGTGTTATTCCATTTTTTTTCAAAAGATAACCTATTTTAAACAAGTGGATAACAAATTTAATAAGTATACTCACCGTTACATCCCAGCTGCTATTGTAAAATAGCGCTGGCATCCCATCAGGACTTGGAGCCTTCATACTCATTTCCTTTAGTGTATTTAAAACTTCTCGATGTTGATATTCTGATTAAGTCCTCATTTTCTTGGTCTGTGATTTTTTCTTGGATCATATTTTGTAAGTTATCTAGAATTTCAGGTTTATTGTTGCTAAACTGTTTCTAAAAATTTTGTATGAGGTAATCACTTATCTGTTTGTAATTAGTAAGATGTTCATTATTATTGTTTTTAATGGAGTGAATGGAATTGTATTGCCTTCTAATGACTGTTGAAAGATGAATGTTTCGATCTCCTTCCTTTAATCATTGTTCTCTAAATTTTTGCTCCATACTAAATCATTCCTAAATAGAAGATTATCTAACTCTAATTCTAATTTTTCCTCTTCTATTCTATTATCTAGAGTAGGGGGTTTCATTCTACTATCCTTTAGATTTTCCATGACAATCCTTAATTTTTCCTCATAGTGACCATAGTGTAACTTATTCCAAGATTTCAAAGCTTCTTTCGTATACTTTATTTTTTTTTTGGAGAAAATGAAAGGAATTGACCCCCGACAATCCTTATTCCAGGCATCCCTAATAACTTGTTTGCATGATGGATCACTTAGCCAAGATGCATAGAATCTAATGGGTTGACTATTATTTTTAGGTGAAATTTCGAGCATAATGGGCTTATGGTCTGACTTGTTTATGGTTAAATGATGCAGTACATCTCTTGGAAATATAATTCTCCAATACATATTTACTATGGCCCTATCAAGTCTTTGTTTGATATTAGCACCCCCTGTTCTTTTATTATTCCAAGTATAGATATCCCTAATAAAACCTATATTAATGAGACCAGAATGATTTACAAAATCATGTAGAAATGTTCTTGGTGGAGATGATAGAAGCCTACCACCAATTTTTTCTTCTAAGCAAATGAGTTCATTCAAGTTGCCTATTATAATCCATGGAGCTTTTATCTGATCAACCATATCAGTCATTTTACACAAAAAATTCCTTCTTTTGGGACCGATATGTAGGGCCATATGCAAATGTGACAAACCATGATTTTTCTGATGATATATGTTTGAGAGACACATGTATAGTAAAGAAAGAATAGTGTAGAATTGTTACCTCCACCTCTGCATTCCATAGTAGCCGCAATCCACTGGACTTCTTAATAGGATCCACCGAAAAGGATCCGACATGTTCCACCTCTTTGCTAATGCCTCACACCTAGATTCCTTCATTCTAGTTTCATACAAAAAGGTCAATTGAGGTTTGTTTTTTCTTTGGAGCAAACGTAGAGAACAAATTGTAGGGGCACCTCCAAGGCCCCTACAATTCCAACTGATAATACTCATAGCAATATGCTTCTTTTGATTGACAACAATGAAAAAATGAGCCCAACAACCAGTTTCATGAGAAATAGATCAATCTTTTTTATTTTGGTTTTTGGTAGTGAAGAAAATGAGATCAAGTAGAGGCATTCAGACTAACAACATGCAAAGTAAAGAAGTTATTTTGATATGCAAACTTAATACTAAACAAGCAGAGCTCTCATATAAAATTTGTATATATCTATATAATACTTGTTAATCTAGACTAGTGATAATCTACCACTGATTATGACCTTAGAGATATATGGATAGAAGCGATAAATAATGAGGAGGAGAACTTATGCTAAATATCTATCACTGCATGCAATTATTTTACAAGATCCAACCAATCTTCCTGTTAAGCTCAGATGCTTCTTGAAAGATATTAAAAGACAACATAATCACAAATTAAGATCTCAGGCAAATAATGAGTGTTATAATAGAGCATGCAACTCAGTAAACAAATATAATGTAACAGAAATCCAAGAAGATGTTTCAGGACTTAAATCTCGTTACCCAATCTAGGTGAAGAGATAGATTCGAAGAGGATTGCACTGAAAAGAGCAATTTTCCAAAAAAGCCTCAAGTTTTCCTCTTTTACAGTAAGGAATCATCCTAATTTCTCCTATTGAAAGCAGTTCCACACCTCTGGATATTAGATCTTGCCTTCTTGCAATGGATTCCTCTTACAGAACAAAGTCTTTTTGGCCGAGACCTAGAAAAAGTCAATAAGTGGGATAGAAAAGCTTGGAGGGGAGAAAGATACCCGTGATCATAATGTAGATCAAAGCTTGAAGTGCAAAGAATCATTTCGTATTGGATCGAAGTAGAAACCCTAGAATGGAGTAAAAGGTCGTAGTTTGAGAGCGAGGAGATAGAAGAGATAGAAGAAATAAAAGAGATAGATCTGTTGTAGAAAGAAATATCTTAACTCTTGTTCTCCAATTTCTCCACGAATTTGTTCTCTAATTTTGCCACAAATAAATATGAGTCACCCACAAGGGGGTATTGAAAGGAGCACGCACCAGGGGTATTGAAAGCAGCACCCACTAAGGGGTATTTATTTTACTCCCACCAAGGGAAATAATCCCCGCGTAATTACTAGCACTTTGGGAACTAAGCCTAGCTTTGGATGAAGATTTTACACCCACTGAGGAGAAGATGGAGTTGTCTAGGAGGAGAGTTTATTCCCGGTTTTGAAAGAAAATGGGGGTAACGACAATGGTAAGATCGCAGGAATTCTAGAGAGAAACTTTTAGAGAGAGAAACTTTTGAAATCTAATAAGTGGTATAAACTATGCATACACACAAGCGTACATAAACGCTAGAACGAATCTAGAAATTCAATTCAAAGGACAGCTTCAAAAGTAAAATAGTGAGATAGGGGGCTATAGATAATTTAATAAAAATAAGTAAAATTTATAAACTGTTTTACAGTTTTTTTCAAGTTTAATGAGCTGATCGCTCAGTGTTCCCACTTAAATACATTCTCGCATATACATATTACATATGCATATGAACATTCATCTATATAAATTATCAACCTTGCCATGTCTTCCATGTGAGGTGTGGACACACCACCAAGGGAAATGTTGTTGAAGATATATGTCATTAATATTCCTTATTTAGCATATATCATCAATGGCTGACGTTATGGTGTTTAGTTGTCAATAATTATTCTTCTCTTGTTCCTCAAAAAGTCTTATATATCATCGTGATTTCACGTCAGTATTATTTAGTGGTGTCACAAGATAATAGAAATTAATCACATCCGAAAGTTAATAAGAGATAATTTAGGTAATAAAATATAAATTCAAACATTTATAAGATAAGAATCTTATTAAAACTGTACAAAAAAATGAGAAATCCAAAAAACTCGTTGTTTATAATACTCGACATAATCTTCTCTTTCTTGTTAATTGATATTGGAATTTTTAAAGTTTCTTAGGTATTTTAGGGTTTTGTCTATGTTCTTAAGATTTTTATTTTCTAAAAAGATTTAAAATTTCATTTTGTCATTTAAATTCTCTGTTGTATATGATTAATTTCTTTTGACAAGCAACACCATCTGAGAGTGATCACATGATATCTTCGTGAGATACAAGGCTTTCTCCTTGACCATAGAAATCGAGTTTGTGTTTGTTTTTTATCACAAACAATGTCGTTGACTTCGATGAGATGACGCCCGTGCTCGTAAAGGTCCACTCGCCACACCTAGGACGCCTAGTGCATGCCCCCAGCCCACCCACAGTATCTTTGAGTAAAACAGGACTACTCATTAAACATTTTTTGCATTCTTTTATGGAATGTTTGGTTCAAATAATCTGAAGTTATGGTGGAAAGTTCCATTACATGAAAAATCATTATTTTTTATGGGATGAAATGTAAAGTTCTAACATTGCACTGAACCAAACACTGTCTTAGAAGGCATTTGGCTCGAGTATTATTAGGTTATAAGGTAAAATTAAATTACACGGAAATTTTTATTTTACATAGAAAGCATGTCATTAATGAAATTTTTCTACTTGATAAGTATTTTAAATTCTTGAAAAAATTGTTAAAAATATAATAATATCTATTATTACTATTTTAAGGGAAGATGTGATATTTTGGGGTCACCTTTTTAGTTCCTAAAATAACCTTCATCAAATTCAATTTAAAGACTTTTATCACAGGGCAATAAAGTACTTCCATACATTCACAGCCAAGTTTTTGGGTTTGACTCTGCATCCCACCACTTTCTTCTCAGCAGCACATCCCACTTTCTTCTCTGAAGGAGAAACCTGCCCATCCACTCCTTCCTTCCTCCACATCTCTTCCTCCCATTTCTTAACTTCCACTCCTTCCTTCCTCCCCATCTCTTGGCCCCATTTCTTCACTGTATTCCTTTTAACCGCTCATGAGCTTTGTTGCCCATATATTTGTTTAATTTGTTCCATATACGATTAAACATATTTATTACGCCAAACTATACTCGACGATTCTCACCGTGCAGAGCGTGGGTCTTTCCGCTACTAATATCTTATGTCATTGGAATTGAATGTGTTTTACAATAATGCCCTTACTTTGATTTGAATTTTTAAGGAAAGAAAAAGTAAATTTGCATCTTAACTTTTGTTTAATAGTTTAGAGGTGGGCCCACCCTCATGCGTTTATTTGCAGGATGTAATCCCCCGATGCCTTCATTGGACTATGCATTCTCTTTGCGGCAAAAGAGGGGGGCCGGTAATGAGATTGCCGCCTAGAAATCTTATTTTACACTTGATTTTGCATCGAAACAGTGAAAAATACAAGAGTAAACCATTAAACTGATCCTCAAAAATTTAACAAACCATCAATTTGGTTCTAAAAGTTTGAAAGCCACTAATTTTGTTCTCACTATTCACTTTTGTCAGTTAATTTAGTCCAAACGTTATAATGTCATTTGCAGATGTCAATGTGGACGGTGACAACCACATCAGCGGGTCCCACATGCAAAGTGGCGAGTTGTGAATGGTTGACGTTAAAAAATAAAATATAATTTTATTTATTTATTGGTTGCCATGTGGCATATGGGGGCCGCTGATGTGGCAACCACCATCCACATCAGCATCCGTAAATGGGGTTACAAGTCCTCAACCAAATTGACTGACGGAATTAAATAATGAAGACCAAATTGACGATTTTTAAATTTTGAGGACTAAACTAATAGCTCACTACAAATTTGGGGATTAATTTGATGATTTACTCAAAATATGATGTAAAATAGTCACTTCCAATGTAAAGCAGAGTGGTCAACGCTAATGTGATATATCCGTCTAATTAGAATTCATCATTTATATATTTTTTCAATTAGAGTTCACCATTTGATTAGATTTTTATATATTTTATGGAAATTTTAGAATTTAGTAATTATATCTATATAATTATTGTTTATATGTCAAGTTTTAATTGGACATATATACTACATCATCATTCATATGTGTTATAATCGCCACCAAAAACTTTCTCCTCTTCATGAGTGACCTCTAACATTTGTTAGATTTTTATATATTTTAAGGAAATTTTAGATTTTAGTAATTATAAATGTATAATTATTAATTACATGTCAAGTTCTAATTAGACAGATACACCATATCATCAATGACATGTGATATAATTACTCCACCGAAAACTTTCCCCTCTTCATAAGTAAATTATGAGATCCCAAATTCCTGTAATCTTAAGTGGGACTTCCTTACATATATTTGCAAATGAACGTACCTGTTTTCATGGACATGATTGCGTTGCAGTGATCCAAATCAACACGTGAGCACGTTAATGTCTGAGCAAGCTGATGCTTTAGTTGTTATTAATCCGAGAAAATAAATATCGAAATGTCGACATTTTTTTTAATTAAAAAAGCTGTCTTAGCCTCATATGACGTCAACTGATATATATAAATCATATAACTAAGAAATGTTGGCGGTAAATTTTTATCGATAATAAAAAATACGGTAGAGGTAGCGATGATCCAATCACTCCTATTACGTAATGTTCAAATTTTTATATTCAACTGCGAACATATATCAGACAAAGTAAATAACCAATACCAACACTGACCCCGTCAACTAGTACCCTCTATGAATATTACTTAGAACAAGACATAAACATGTAACTCTAACTTTACCAAACTATATAAAGTGGATTTTAAATCATTAGAACTCCACCACCAACCCTTTGTGGTTAGCACTAAAGTGCCACGCCCACCAAAGGAACCAAAGGGTTGACTACTGCTGCATTGGGAATTCTATTCAACATACCACAATGGGCGTGGCAATAATTCAATCTGTTGTTGAAAGTGCCTTATTACAGAACTAGCTGACTCAGCCGGTCTTGTCTATCTTTTTTTAAAAAAATTAATTCATCTTTTTTCTTTTGCTTTCCTAAATAATTATAAAAAATTTAAGTTCACTTACACTACCTGTTACATGATGAGATATAAGCACTACACCAAATTAAAATTACAAAATGAAATAACTTGGATAACAGAAGAATTTATATATACTAAAAAATGGCCAGAAATTAAAAGTTTGGGAAAGTAAATTAATAGAAGAGGCTAAAAAAAAAAACCTTATACAAATCCATCTGTAAATCCCAGCATTTGGTAATGAAGAATTTATTCTTATGAGATACACAAATACTCCACAAGTCCATGTAACATGATTAGTCCACGTGTAAGGCACACATGTAAGTGACCTCTCATGAAGGAGAAAATATTCATGGAGCGGTCATACCATGTAAACGATACTAATGCAATATATCCGTCCAATTAAAATTTATCATCTATATATTTGTCCGATTAAGATTCATGATTTGTTAGGGTTCTTTTTATATTTTTTTTATTATTTCTTAGGGTATAATAATTATGACTATATAATTGTTAATTATATATCAAGTCCTTGTTGGACACTGTTCCCTTGAAGACTTTCTCCTCACAAAAAGCTATACGCTCAATAGAAAACCGAACCTTTAACCACATGACCTTTCTTACAAAACGAACACACGTCCTATTCACTCGAACTAACTCTTGAACTATTAAAAAATATTTTACTAAAATAAATATTGTATTTCTATACAAGTAAATACAGTTTCTTCAGTTATTCACTTTCAATTTTTTTAATTGAAAAGTTGTACGCAGATGAACGGGTCAAGTTTTCTCAATGCAATTATTGCTCTTGTAATCTTTACTGATTTATTGAAAAGAAAATCTCTTATAACATTTATCAGTTTTTGGCAAGTTATTTGTCCAAAACTGTATTAGCTTCTCATCTTTTTTTTTTCCTCAAGTACCATGTCATCAAACAAATCCAACAGTTAGAAAAAAAAATACAAAATATTTATCCCATATAATTTCCTTAATCAACGCTCCTTCTCTTGTTTTATTTTTAAAATTCTTTATTCATAATTAAAAGAATTTTACCTCTAAATATTAGAATATCTTTTAAATTAACATTTTACGTTGTCCATTTGTTTGAGATTTATTAACTGCTTATTAGGTTTATGCAATATTGTGTGGTTCTAATATAAAAGATGACACATTGATGGGCATGTGCCGATTAAGAAAATCAGAACTCAAAAACTTTAAATTTTGAGTTTTAAATTCTATCTCATGTTACTTAACAACCGAATTGGTTTCTTTCTCTTAAAAAGATATCAAAAACCGATGTGGATCGGTACCGATCTGCAGAATATTGGGTCGGTTATAAAAGAAAAAGAATGCTTCTTAAAGAACTAAAGCAGTTTGTAAGAACCAACATGAGTTGGTTCAAGTGGTAAGGCACTTGTTCCCCTTAAGAAAAGGTCTTGGGTTCGAGTCTTCGTTGATGGAGAAAACTCATGCCAGAAGAGTTTTACCCCTTAAATGAGCCAACCGGCTCTAACTGGATTAGTCAGTAGCCTAATGGGCTTCTGAATACTAGTGTACACACCAGTCAAAGAGGCAGGAGCACAACTGTCACTCACAATGGTCTAGGACATAAATCAAGGTAAGTGTCTCAAAATTTGTTTCTTAGTACGTGTAAATTATGCACGGTTGGATTTTGTGTGTATTAGATGTGTGTTAGATTCCAATGATAGTGAATAAGAAATATACATTACAACGGATCACACAAAATAGTCAATCTACTTTAAATTTCAACTAATTGAGATTTATTAAATTTCTATAGACATGGTCCATATAGACATAAATTAAAGTTTATGGCAAAGAGGGGCTATATTTCGGCCTAGCCTGGAGCTAAATAAATATACTTGTGAAAAAACTAATAACTACATGAAAGTGGGCAAAAAAAAGAAACCATATATGAAAGTCACCTTCTGTGTCCCTTTCTTCTTTTTTCAACCGAACCAATCACGTTCTCCTTCTGGGAATCAAGATTTTTTTACACGTGCCATGAGAAATTCTTTGCTCATCCTGCCACGTCATGTGGCGTACGAAAGTACCAATTAAAATGTGATAATTGAACAAATTAATGTTACTCACACGGACAATTACTATAATTAATATTAATCAAAATACTTTGATTAGTTCTTCGTAACCTCATCATTGTGAGGTAGAACTATATAAAAGTTTTTCGCTCCGAGAAATTCTCAGGTGATCCAATCTCATCACGTGATGTGAGAAAGTACTGATTAAAATGTGACAGATGAATGAATTAATGTTAATCACTCCGAGCAGATACCATAATTACGTATTCAAATCTGACCCATCATAAAGAGTAAAAACCTATCAACCATGCATTTGCCTTTTTCATACACTCGACTTCGAAGATTTATTCAAGGAGGTATTAAATTATTTTAATTATTTTATATTGGAATTTAATGGTGCTTTATTTTTTTGGTGAGTCAAGAACCACATTGCAATCTTTTTTCGAGTTTTGTCTTCTTAAGGGCGCCGCATTGTGGGTTTCCTCATCGAACCGAATTTTGCCCATTTGGGGGAAGCTGATGGACGTACTATTTTTATTGTCTCTCTCTTTTTATGAATTTTTTTTCTAAAATAAAATTAATTTCTCGCTAGAAATTTTATTTTTGTGTATTAATATACCAAGGAAAAGGGCCGATGTCATGTGAGGTCATACATAACTTGTAACTTCATGTTGACGCAAGGCATTACGCCATAAAGAAGTTCCCAGTCACTATCCGGATGACACCGAATCCCACCTTTAAACACAAAGGCGACAAGTTGTGTGAAATAAATTCATGGGTAAATTAAGACAAATTGGAGCAGGTGAGTTAAATTCGTATTGGGAAATGGAAAATTTGTACGGTTGGTAGTATTCTTGAATCATTGATATAAGATTAAGATAATTTTCTCTATCTCTTTTTTTTTCCTGTTCCTTTTATTTTTTTAAATAGCTACGTGTCTCTTTTATACACATAAAAAAATATATTGGGTTGCAAATAGATCAACTTATTTCTTTTTTTCCCTTAGTAAATTGACTAAATCATTTATTGAAAATGCTTTTTGCATGGAACCGGACTTTTTTTTTTCATCTTGTTAGGTGTGTATCATCCTTGTCAATATCAATTTGATCCTCATACACATCAATTTCATCCTTGATATATCAATTTTCAGTATGTAAAAAAGATGCATATATATAAAGGGGATGGAAGGAATAGTGAATAATGAGGTGTGGAGAGTCATGTTAGTGGGAATTGATATTTAAAAAAAAACAAAGAATTTATAAGAAAGTTGGATTTCACATTCTAATAGCTTAGATTTTTTTTTTGGAAACGAGTTCAGCCTTTTATAAATTTTACTAATAATAATATTATATATGAGTGTCTGACCATTACAATTTCTGATATAAATCCAGACCCATTTCCAGTAATCTTCTCAATGACATAAGCACGGATTCTTCTCCGACACCATCCTCTAGGCCTAGTCACCAACATTGCCAATGGCTCTCTCATAGTGCACAATTCAATAAAAATATCAATTTCGTCCTCTATATATTAATTTCGTCATTCTATGCATTTCCTCAGTGTATCAATTCTGTCATTCCACACATCGATTTCATGCTCGATGTATCAACTGAGTCCTTTTCTGTGCATCAAACTTGTGCTTCTGTCACGTATCCCGCCAGATGCGAGTGAAAATTTCAAGTCATTCCATCAAAATTTTAGCAGGCTTACTTTGGGCTGTGACCTGAATTGGGCTTCGAGCTCTTGACATGCTGGGGCCCAAAACAATTTATGAAAAAACAAACACTTATATGTAACATACCCTTCAATCTTCATTATGTTAAGGCACGTGTTGATTTAAAGTTGACCGTAATGCGATATTACGGTACACCTAGAAATTATTATTATGGTTGAAACCAACGAAGGTTGGCGCAAGTGGAAGGGGCTTGTGTCGCTTAAGCAGAGGTGCCGGGTTCGAGCCCCTGTGAACGCAGCAAACCTTCTTGGGAGGGGTCCCCGGGAAACCGCCCGACAGTACCTCGAATCCGGATTAGTCAGGCCTTCGGGTACCGGATACCGGGTGGGAAACCAAAAAAAAAAAAAAAATTATTATGGTTGAAAATTTTCCTAACATTTCTCGTAATGAACCAAACGCCCCCTTAATGTATTCTAAACTAGTGAACGAAGTGGTTAGTTTTGTTCCATGAAGCTTCTTGAAAATGGACTTCCATCCATCAGTATTATTATATGTAAGAATTTGGATTCTTTTTTATAATGAGATTATTCTCCTTGGATCAATAAATAATCACAAACCCATAAATTCGGGTCAGTTCATGTGCAATAAATAGGTGTGGGTGTCCTTATCATGGACTATGCGCTCAAGGGGACCACTAGAATGGGATATTTGATTTTGGCACTCAATTATTGTTAGAACTTTCTTGAATTTTTTATGATGTATCTCGATATAAAACACCAGCTCGATTAAAATTTTGTTCGGCCCAAAGTGTAATATGTGGTTGAAGAGAAGGGCTTGGGTTGCCCCGCGATATGAATTATGTATTTTTGGGGTTAAGAGTAGAAACACTATTCATTATATTGTGCTAGGGTTCGGGTTCCAAATTTGTACTCTACCGTTATTAAGTTTTGGTGAGGATTGTCACGTCTCCTTTCTATGTGACCATACGGATGACACATCGCTGTCCTGAACCACACATATTGGATATCCATTTCTCTTCTTTCTTCTCTCAATTTTCACTCATTATTTGTACATGTGCTAATCAAAGAGGTTCTCTAGCTAGGGATCTAATTCTAAGATTATTTTTTTGTATTTTCTATTAAATATAAACCAGATAAAAATGACACAGTATGTGCTTTTCTCCGGGCACAAAAGGAATATATATGCATATAAGGAAGTAGGAAGAAAGAGTGAAATAAAAGACAGTGAATGTTTCATTGATGTGAATAGAACTCGAGAACTCTTGATTTCAGGTTTAGTGCAGGTACCACTACACCAAACTCCCATTCTCAACATGATATGTTCTTTGATAGGAAAAGGTTTTCTATCAATTCGAGGCCATTGTTTTGGTGATCATTAATAAACGTAGCCACCGGTAATTGTCTCAAGGGATCCTACAATGCACAGATGATAGAGTACGGTACATTTGCTCTTTGATATTTATAAACTGAAATGCAAGGGCATGGTGAACAAAAATTGCTTCAAACCAATTACTGGTATGGAACATCCTAGTACACATTCTTCTTAATTTTGCTTTATTTATCTTGACGTGGACTTGTGGTGTCCCTAACAAAATGAAAGCAGCAAAATAGAAGGAAAAGAATGCCAACATTCCAGCACCATTTAAGCACTCAACAGATGCATCCAAAAACCTGAATTTGAAATTATCCTCAATTTTAGAGTAATGCAAGAAGATTAAAGGAAAGGCAGGAGTAACACTCCCCATAAAACGAGGTGGGCATCCTATTTGATTGACCAGCTGTTGTTACTAAAGGATGATTAGGTCCGGGTAGGCAGGTACCTTGAGCCTATCATATGAAAGATCAGTTCCTAAATTTTGGATATAGACCAAGGTTGTCAAGTTTAGAGTCCAAGATACACTCGTTAGTACCATTGTAAACTCGTACAATAAATTTGTAGATTTTATGTACCGTGTAAATATAATTATACATATTCATCGAGTCACAATCATCCCATAAAAATCATAAGGTAACCTCAATTTAAATAAGTTCAATTAATTAAGTTCCAAATAAGTTCAATTCAAAATCTATGTTTTGCATGGTATTTCCAAATTAAATTCTTCAACGTGCCACAATCATGGTAATGAAATGGTGAACGTGGTGATGAAAAGCCAAGAGTAAACTAACAAAAGTCATGAACTCATCACAAAAAGAAGGTCAAATAGGATTTATCTCAAACAGACATCAGTTGAGGCATATGAGGTTGTTCGTGGCTTTGAGAAAGAGAGAGTAATGGGCAGAACAAAATGCAAGAGAGGAGAACAAAACTTAAGGTTGCTGGGTTGTGTCTTAAACTCTAATACTTAGAGAGGCATCTGATCTCATTTAATGAGTTGTCCTTAACCCATCTATCAGCTAAAGAATAGGCCCTGAGCATTATATATGCCTTCCTCCATTGTTGCGTCAACACCTCCTAGCCCTATCGCGTTGATTTCCATTTCACTTAGTAGGGCTTGATGATGAGAATAAGTTGCTTGCGCAATGTGCTGCTCCATTTGAGTCTCTAAGTTCCTAAGTCGAGGTTGTATGGTCTGAAGTTGATTTGAGACTGATTAACAATACGAATGTCAGAAATTCATACAATCGTCGAGTGTCTTCTCAAGTTTCAAAGGACACTCCGGTTTCGATACTTTTATTTTGTGAGAAATTTATAGAGTTGAGTGTCTCCTTGACCTTTGTTACTGTAAATTTGAATGATTGCTCAACTCCGATCGCCAAATTTGTCGATATTCCTACTTATAATGGAGGCAACTTCTCAGTCCTTCACACATATCATAATAAGTGATAGTCCATAATTTATCATCAGATAATTTTGCGGTGAACTAGATTGGTTATTTACAACCCGTTAAAACATCGGGCCGGATCAAACCTATCCAAGCATTGGAATATTTACAACTGACAGTTTACCAGTGTCGCGGTATAATCGAATCATCATATATTATTAAATTAAATGGAAAAAGTGACATCTTACATCTTACTGGACATATATACAAAAGTGAGCTATTGGCCAAATAAGATGTCGTATTTGGGGGGAAAAAACCTCTAATTTGGGTGGCCTTTTTTAACCTTTTTGACTTGTTGCCCGACAGACAAAGTCGGGTAATCGGACCGTTCTGAAACGACCGGCCTTTAATATCTTCCAACCCCAGCCGATTTTACGATTGGCTTTCTTCTCCGTCGTCCACCCCCCGCGCGCCCCCCCCCCGTGGATTCTTTCTGTTCACCTTCACTGTCTCTGCCAAGCATTCACTGCTTCTTCGACTCCCAGCATCAGCCCCTGCAGCCTCCCTCATTCTTATGAGGTGACGATTTTTTGGTTATAAACAGGTCCGCTCGACGATTTTTGGGGAAAACTCTCAATTGACTCTGTTGTCGTGTTAAATTATGTTGTCAAGAACTCATCTTGGAATTGCAAAACCTGGGTTCTTACTCGTACATCCAGATTTTCCGTCTCGTTCGGCGCTTGGTTGGTCCTTGCAGACCAGCAGGAAGCATGACAAGGGAATGCGTTTCTTGACTAGGTTTCAGTGTTATGTTAAGGAAAGGAATTACGGGTCTAGGTATGTCGATTCTGCGGTTTCGAAGCGGGAGGGCGTAGGAATAGGCAAGAGGCAAGTAGGGTCCTCTTCGTTGTATATTCGGCCTAGCTTGTTAGAGATGAAGAACGAGAGGATGGAAAATCGAGCTCGGGTGTATGAGTTCTTGCGCAGGGTCGGCATAGTTCCGGATGAGCTCGACGGCCTTGAGCTCCCGGTGACTGTTGAAGTGATGAAGGAGCGCGTGGATTTTCTCCACAAATTAGGGCTTACCATTGAAGATATCAATAACTACCCTCTAGTTCTGGGTTGCAGTGTAAAGAAGAACATGATACCTGTTTTGGATTATCTGGGCAAACTGGGTGTTAGGAAATCCACGTTTGTCGATTTCCTCAGACGCTATCCACAAGTCCTACATGCCAGTGTTGTTGTGGACCTCGCTCCAGTGGTTAAGTACCTGCAGGGAATGGACATCAAGCCAAATGATATTCCTCGCGTCCTTGAGAAATATCCTGAAGTTCTAGGGTTCAAGCTTGAGGGAACGATGAGCACCTCCGTGGCCTATCTGGTTGGGATTGGAGTTGCAAGAAGAGAGGTTGGTGGTGTGCTGACGAGGTACCCGCAGATCTTGGGAATGCGAGTGGGCAGGGTGATTAAGCCCTTCGTTGAGTACCTTGAGGGTTTAGGAATACCAAGGTTAGCTGTTGCTAGATTGATAGAACGGGGCCCCCACATACTTGGTTTCGAGCTGGAACACCGGGTGAAGCCCAATGTGGAATCCCTATTGGAGTTTCATGTTAGGAGGGCTGTGCTTCCATCTGTTGTGGCTCAATACCCGGAGATACTAGGTATCGAAGAACTGGAGCCCAAGCTTAAGAAACGACACAATTTGCTTGGATCCATTGTTGAGTTGGACTCTGAGGATTTTGGTCGAGTCATTGAGAGGATGCCACAAGTTGTCATTCTTAACCATAATCCTATTATAAAGCATGTGGACTTCCTGAAGGACTATTGTGGTTTCTCAACCCAGCAAGTCAGGGAGATGGTTGTGTTGTGTCCCCAATTGCTAGCATTGAACATCGATATTATGAAGTTGAATTTTGATTTCTTTCAACAAGAGATGAAAAGACCTTTGGATGACTTGGTTGCTTTTCCCGCTTTCTTCACTTATGGGTTGGAGTCCACTATTAAACCAAGGCATAAGATGGTTGCTAGGAAGGTGCTCAAGTGTTCGCTTGCATGGCTTCTTAACTGTTCTGATGATAAATTCAGAGAGCGGATGGATTATGAAGGAATCGAAATGGAGGAAATGGAGTCCGTCACATCTTTTGATATGAGGACACTGATGCAACCAAGGAGTGATGATGAGTCCGGATCGGACTATGAAGATTATAGTGAGGATGATGAGGTTGTGTAGTTATATCCTGTTCAGGAATTGTTCTTTGTGGAGAGTTTGAGATTTCCCTGGGTCTCGTCATGGACGATGCCGTGCCAAGATTAATGAGGTAAGCCACTTTTGCGGTGCCTCAAGATATGCATTGGCTTTCATACTTTGTAGTACAATTTTGGGCGATTGATACAGGGAGCAGGAAAATTTTGTGCCGTTTCATAACTTGGAAGCATTGTGGGCTTATAAATGAATATCTAAACTGAACTATGCCTGCCCTAATTTTATTTGAAAAATTTGTCCTTTGATCTGATTCCTAAGTTTGGGTTTCCATTACAAAAAAGAGCATTGTTTTCCTGCATAGGTCCTATGACGAAGTTGACCAACCTATGGAAGTTCCAATTAGCATGAAATTAATGGAGGAGTTGTTGAAGGGGAGTTGTTTAATGCCTGTTGTTTGCATCTTGAGGTCCCCTTATTATGAGTGGCTAATGAGATCGGTATCTTTTTGTTCTGCAGTCAAAACACTGACAGTGCCTGTCTAAGTCGATAATTTCTCCACCCCAATGTCGAGAAACAAGCAAATAAAAGAAGCGATCCATGAAAGCTGCTTCCAGAAGAAGGTTAATCCTGCTTATTTGCTTAGTTATGATGTTGTAAGAGTTCCCTGTTAGCAGCTTTCCTTGTCTTCAGTTTTGAATGGCTGTTCTGGTCTTCAGCTCTGTGGTCTTCCGACTCTCCATCCTCCTCAGTTCTGAATGTTCTGCCGTGACCATTTGTATGACGATGCTGAGGCTGATCATAATCTTTACAATTTCTTTTGTGCATGTATAAAAGGAGTACTGATAAAGTCCCCGGATCTAACTGAAAGTCCAACCTTGTCAAGCCTTCTCGTTAGTTGTTCAAACTCAAAGGTAAAGTCCAACCTTCTCAAGCCTGAATCAAGTTAGTCCAGTCCTCGGATCTAACTGAAAGTGGCTCTCTCAAGCTCCTTGTTAAACAATGGAATAGTAAGGTGGGGCATTGAGCTTGCTAGGATCATGATGGTCTGATACCACTTGTTGGGCCTCGAGATGTCCCAATTGAGATCGTGAAACGAAAATTTAGAAACTTGACACCGGGTATACGTGAAAAAACCATTTACTTAGAGGGAATCAATCACGGACGATGCAGAAGATTCTACTTAATCAAATTGGAAGATTACAACCATTAAGGATGCTATAAATTCCAAGTCTTATTGCAAACTCTATACAGAAAAGAGTCATAACTCGATTTTTCAAGTTCTTTGCCACACATTACTGAGAAATTTATTGTGAAAATGTCTCGCTAGACTCTGTCATTTAGGCCCCAAGGCCCTAGGGTTTTACGACACTAATGCACACACTTAACTTGTACTAAACTCTGTTTATATACACAAGGTCATCTCTCATTTGAAATTTTAGAAAATATTATCTACATATATTTTCTATATAAAATAAATTACGAGGTCTAGGATATCTTATTAAAACGATGCAATAATAACCACAAGCATTTTCTCCAAGATATTATGTGTTTCCAACTGCGATTTTGTCTGTTAATTATTATTTGTACATATTTTGTATCTTAAATATGATCTCCAACTCGTTTTTCAGTCTTTTTTTATATACTTGGTTCTGGTTTATGGCGAAACATCCCAATAGAGCTACAAGCTTTGTGGATCAACGTCCTTGATGAGAATGTTGCGATTGCCAATTGCCATCGGTTGTCTTGAAATATGAAATCGCCATTGGCAGTTGCGGTTGGTTCTCTTGAACTTTGAAATATGACCAGAAATTCTTAAGAGGAAACGCATTCCTGAAACGATGCTTGGAAGGCCGAAGGCGTCTCTGGCTCTCGAAGAAAAGCCTTCCTCGGTGTGGCGTTAGTCAATTTTTACAGTCATTTCTTTGTCCCCAGTAATGTCAAATGAAAACCGGAGACCCCCAACAAAAGAGAGAAAACAAAGTTGGACATAATCCTAAAGTTGGAGAAGTTATACCAATGAGGATATTGGTTAAGTCTATCTCAGTGTTCTTTGATACGTCACTGTTCAATCAGAGTCTGAGAGATTATTTTGCAAGGTCCATGAAACTAGTTCTCTTTAAATTTTTACTTCCACATTTGATCAGGGACCTATGTTAGTCAACTAACGCTTGATAAAATCTGGTAGTTGAGTGTGGGTTGAATTCATGTTCACATAACCTATATAAAGTAATAATTAGACTATACTCATATATGTTAATTTTATAATTCTTTTTTTTATTTATCCGATACACAGTCTATTTTTCATCAGTTTCTTGGTTCCTGTGCAGTAAAAATGCCAAATAAGTGGTAAGATATACCACTAAGTAATTAAACGGAGAATTCTAATAGTGCTAGCACAATGAAATTTTGACAGGAGAAAACATGTGATGATTTCTCATATTAATAGGAAATTTTGTTAATTCGAATATTTTAGGTAAAAACAAATGTGACAGTCTCTTGATAAAGAAGGAATGCCAGAGTATCTGGGATGAAGCAAGCAAGAAGATTGATGATTCCCTTTTGAATTCTCTCTCCCCCTCTCCTTCCACACATCTTAGTCTTCTCCTTCTCCTTCTTATCTCTATCCGGTCGAATCTGGGGCCCATTCTTCCGGAAACAGGGCACTTGAGTTTGGAAGAATTAGTAAAATATATAAGGAAAAAAAAAAGTGACCATCCAAATTCGTAGAGTCGGTACTTATGTTTTATCTTGTTTATGAGATGCTAACTTGCCATATCTTGCACGTAAACACAAATTAAAATCGGTTAAATTGCCCAGTTCAAGATCTATCCACCTCGGCCTGGTACTAAATTGATCATGGCACCTATTATATCCTCCCCTTTACGGTCATCTTGCTGGTATTCACAATGAAATCTGCTCCATGCCACGGGACAGTCTTACGACGACCAAATGGCGAAGAAATCCTCTTCTCGTGGTAATGTTACTTGGGAACTAATAGTATCTCTCAGCAACTGCACGTAGAGGTGCACAGTGATATTTTTCGTACGGATCAGATTCAACATGAGAACTCGCTGCTAGCAGTTAACGACTAGAATCGTTCCGGGTCAAATTAAAATTTGAACTTGTTGCTACTAGTTAACGACTATGAAGCTATGTTTGTCTGAAGCAGTTTCCTCGAGCATAGTTCTCCAACCGTTTTGGTCTGAAGAACATTCCTTAATTTAGACACCATGAGTGGCAATTTTTACCTTTCGGCCTCAATTTGTATGGTTTAGATGACAAAAGACTTAAAACTAACCGTGTGAACGGAACATGAACATGGACCCAAATATCAAATCGTATGGAAATCCAAGTTTCTGGGAGTTTGGAGCGTTGTTAGGCATGACCCCATCAAAATCCATGAGATTCTCGTTTTTTGAATAAATCTACAGACATCCATGCGTAATGTTTCAAACTCCAGTCAAGTCATGCTATCATCCGATAATAGTAGTCTTCGTGTCTACACCAAAGCATTCGGAAGATGCCACTTGAATGCCAGAATTTTGTGTTAAATGAGAGGCAGTGGAGCAGGTAGTAAAAGCCAGAAGAATCCAGGGCAAACATTTTGGCAACTCTTGCTTGGAACAGAGGAGAATCAAATGTTCAGCATAAAAAGACTATTTCCAGAACTGTATTTGTAACAAGGTGCATGAATTCCAATCAAATGAATGTCGAGAACAGGACTTATTAGAAACATGTTTCTTCATAGGCTTATGATGCATTAGTCTTCCATTAATTCCTAATAGCATGTGTTACTCGTGCAAAGTGACCGAGTGCTAGGCAAGAACAGAACGTGGGAGCAAAATACTAGGCAGATCACGAAGGAGGACAGGCCACAGCAATTGTCATATTACCACCAGAAGCATGCCTTCATTTCTTATACCAAACTTACAAAATGCAAAAATCCATCTCTAGTTATCCCTAAGTTTTATATGCCAGGTGAAGGGGAAAAAATCACTAGAGCTGAAAATGAAGGCTACTCCTGCTTAAAGATGAGAAGACATTCTCACCTGGTCATCCCGGAAGTCTGTCCTTGAACAAGTCCGCCACACGCACAAACATGAAAGCTTTCTGCAACAAAATGTCAGCAAATCGGTGGCATAATTAATCTCATGTCAAGTTACTCTTCACTCGTTATCCTTTGATATCCTCATCCTCTTACTAGCGCTGCCACCGGAAGAAGCCTTCTTCTCGACATACTCGGGGATGGTATCTTCCATAACCTTTGGGCAGTGGAAGCTGAAATTGTCTATGGACACGCCTTCCAGCTCAGGATTCGCCTCAAGGAACGCTGCAACTTCTGTTCGGGTCCTCATCTTCTTCCCTGAGGATGAAATGTAGTATGCATCCAACTTTGAGAAGTCTTTTCTAAGAACCAAGCTTCTCTTGAAGCCTTCAGGGGTCTTTGGTATGTTGGGCTTGTCGATGACCCATGTTCGGGATGCATCATACTCTATATCGGCAGGGTCCTTGCATGAAATGCCAGGTTTTTTGCTGCAAGTGTAGGGTTCCACTGTGAATTTACTTCTGATCTCCTCATACTCTTCTTGGGTGCCAATCACCCTCCATTTATAGCATTTCACGCATTGCACTGCATAGATATCGATTGAATTGTTTGCCAGTGATTTCTGTCATGGAAACCAAAATTACCTCAGCTTCGAGCACATTAATAACATGCATATTTACTGTCCTTTTTCCCTGCCAACGACACACCCTAATCTCATCCTTGTACAGGAACAGCTAAAAGCATGCCAAAGTCTTTAAGCTCTTAGTGTCGCGAAAGCAATTAGAGCTAAACAATTAATACTGAATTCAGTTCATCCCCTCAGAATCTGCATTTGTAAAGCATGAAGATTTCAAGGGGAATAAAAAAGGCATGAGTAAGAGTGGCAATGTTAACTAACAAAGAGAAAGACAATCAAATAATCTCCCAGCCTCAGTAATAGATCAAACTGAAAAATGTGACATGGTCTAGCAAACATAATCCTAAGTAATTGTGATATATTAACAGAAACAGAAATGCCCTTCGATAGATATTCCTCATAAAACCAATTTAGGGCAGAGGAATCGAATCTACGACATGCCATCACGTCTCTCTCCACTTAGATGACCAACCCACAGGCATTGCAAGAAGAATGTATGAACAGAATTAACCAAGAGGAAAACTGTTTAGCCCAAGAAACAGTGATTTTCTGCTTTCTGAGGTAACCTACAGCATCCAAAATACGCTGCTCTAAGAAACCAGTGAAACAGCTAAACAACATTTCCTATGAGGGTGTCCGAACTTTGCCTGACCAATCCCCAAATGCCATGTAAATACACCGTAAACCTGTCCAGGCCCAGTAGCTCAAAGGTGGTGATCTCCAAATGATCTCAAGGGATCTCCAAATGATCTCAAGGGCAATAAGCCAAGCTCTTGCTCTTGGCCACCTCAACCTTAAACCATCAGTTGGAGTTACGCTGAACAATATATAAGCCTCAAAAGTAAAAGGGAACTATGATATTTGATTTACTCTTACGGAAGCAGGACTAACTCAAAGCTCAGAGAATTAGCGAGTGATATCCACCTCAGCAGACTATGGGAGAGGACTTCTAAGAAGCTGTTGTAATTTCCATAAATTCACAGAAAGAACAACTAAAAGAGGGATGTGCCAAGACAGTCTTTCATCTCCAGGCTTGCCATTAGAGATCGGCTTTATACTAAATCCAGTGTAAAGAAGTAGGAGACAAGCATCAACAGCTCATGCTACCTGTGTCACGCTGAAGAAGAAAAAGGGAGATACTTTTGTTCCTCACATGCACCACCGCTTACCATGTATGGGGAGTGTACTTCAAGAGCTAAGCTACGAAAGGGAATAGCACTTGAGAAAGGCAAAGCTGTGGACTCCATTTACAGATTATGTTGGACACCACATTTGGCTTGCAACGAATCAAGCCCCTTTTCCAAAACTCCAGATTCAGCGTACATGGGGCATCATAGATGATCATGAGCACTGCTCGTTTACCTCTAGCTTCAGTTTCTAATTTTAAACAGCAGATTCGGATCCAGCAAATACTGATATAGCTTAGATTACGAGAATTTCACTAAGACTTGTGATACTTCCGTACATTCAGCAAATCCCGCAGCATTGGCTAGATACTGCCGAAGATCCATTGTATGGAACTACTAAAGTCAGCAAGGCTATGAAACATTTCTACTTCTATAAAAACGAGGGATGCACCAGTAATCTCATCGGATGCATCGGCATTTTCAACAACTTCCCCTAAAAATATCGACAGCGATCAACCAGAGCTGCCATTTCTGGAATAAATCTGAACGACGCAAAGTGAAAAGAGAGCGAATCCGAAAAAACTCTTCAACACAGAAACAGATAAATTGACGAGAAATGAGAAGACCATGCAACCGGGTTGCGCAAAACAGCTCGAATACGTTGGATTCTCGGTCACCTTGGAAGAGGGCCTAGGGTTTTCTCGGTTCTCGTCCTTCATTTCCCGGCCACGGCCCCTCTCTCCGACTCGCCGAGTCCCCCCTGCATTTACTGGTTTTTATATATATGAAACAATAGTGATGGGCCAGAAGGGGAGGAGTGATAACGTTACGTATCAGGGGGTGGGGTGGCTTGAGGAGCTGACACGTGGACTGCACGATGTGCCCTGTTTCATGTGCACAAACGTGGACCAATGAGAGTGGAGTATGTGGGCCCGGGCCAGTTGGCTGAAAGAGTCAAAGACGCACATTTGATATTTGCCGGTTTTACCGAAATTCGGCATTTATCGGAGGACTTTACTGCGCAGGGATAACAATGGAAAGGGGTTAATTAGGATAGTTACGATGTAGTGAGACAGAACTAATTAAATTATAATAATTTTTTATATAATTAATATTAATTTACTTATTTTTCACTTTACAATTAGTACTACCTAAAAATTTTTCAGTAATTACACCCATTTACAGAAGGTTCTCAACTCTAGACGGAATCTTCTTCCTTTTTCCAACCATCTTACCATTATAAATTTAATGTGTTATGATTAACTTATATTTGAATTTTTCGTTTATATCAACGTGAGCTAGCTGATATGGTAGAACATCTCTTCTCCTTTTTCAGTAAGATTTTATATTCGAGTATTGTAAATAAAGAGAATTTATACTGGGAGAATTTTACCCTTAGTGGGTCTTCCAATCTCGAACTGAATTAGTCAATGCTCGTGGCATCTGATCGACGGCTCGAGCCACCTCGGAGATGGGATGCGAGATAACCACAACAGATACATCAAATGGAGATGGAGTCGATTTGATCCACTGGTCCAATTTAATAGAAGGGAATGAAATGAAAAATGGGTAGAACGGTCCAAGTGGATGTTTGGAAAGAACCCGGTTTGCCAACCACTAGCCATAAACTGAATCTTGTTTGGCCACTATTGCCAACTTCCTGAATTACCCATTAACACATCAAATTCAAATTTAATAACTATTAGATTAGGAAGAATTAAGGGTTTAATAGTAATTTTACTATTATAATATTTATCTAATTTTTCTCTTCTCTCACTTTTTCTATCATCTCTTCTTTCACATTCATTTTTCTCATAGGTTTTTTTGCATTATTTTTATTGTGGCTCAATTTTTCGTGAATTTATTATTTATTCTTTATATTTGACTTACCCAAAAATTGCATACTCTAAAATTAAATACAATTAAACTTTTAATTAATTTTTATTATATATTCTCTTCTTTCATTAGTTTTATTGAATAACAAAATTTGTACGTAATATGGTTAGAACCATAGTTTTAAGAACCGGACGTTGGACCGGGAACCGGACACTAGCCTGGTTCGGTTTCACTAATTACTCCGTTTGCATCAAGGACCGGGTTGGACAGTGTGAATCGGCCGGTCTGACCAGATTTCCATTGAACCCATAAGAACTGGTCAAGAAACCGGTCAACGAAGAAAAACAAAAAAATAAAAAATAGGAGTCAAAAATAGAAAAAAAAAAAAAGGAAACCTAAGCTCTAAATTAATGTATAGAATATAACAATCTTATTTGTAAAGTCGAAGTTATAAATTAGTATAGAATATAACAATCTTACATTCATATTACTAATTTTATACTATTATAAGTATTATTTGTAAAAACCTGGTTAGATCCGTTGAACCCCGATTGAGTCCAAGAACCCAAAAACCCATACCTTGACCGGTTTCCCACCCAGTCCAGTTCTGAAAACTATGGTTAGAACTCTAGTGTGTGTATATGCTTGGCACCAAATTTTATAAGAAATTTCAAACAATTACTCGTACCATCAAATCTATGATATAAATATTGACAAATATGGCGAGGAGAATCTGTCTCTGTAGAGTCATGATAAGGATGTCTTTTATTTCCTCTCACATCTGCTACGCCATACATAATGACTAAAGTATAAAGTCATTATATTTACCGGTAAAAGCGGTAGTCTAATGGCATAAAATTCATTTTTATGCATCTTAATGAGATTAAGATTTCGGGTTCGAATCTTATTCTAAACAATAATATCTCTAAAAGGAATTTTTGAGTTTAAGACTTGGCGGATTACAACATCTTGGACTATATTGGACTATCGATGGTGCATCTAGCATGTGACGTAGATTTTTATTGTTAACCAGACGTATGATTCCCCGAATACCTAAAATAGAAATGATCATAAAAAATGTGAAATATTTGACAGGATCCATTTCGAGAACATAGAGTGGCAAACTACGTACCCCTTATTGTGTTACTGATTCTTCTGTAGCCCAACTTTCTCCATGAGGTATCTTACCTCAGTGAGGAAGAAAAGATTTCCAACACAACTCTTCCCCTTGATAATCCTTACTCTGCTTTGGCAAAACCCTCCTCTTTCTCCGCAATCTAAAGCATCCCATCCCTTAACAACCCTAATGTCAGTACAAATTATTAAATTCATCTGATTTGTTTATGGCTGAACACAAAAGCTCAAACATAACCGAGTAGGATGGACGGGCACCAGTACTGTTACCACTGTCATCTTTTATTGATAAAAAAAATATAGAGCCACTATATGCTCATTCAATGTATAATATAAAATTGAGGGAAATGGTCATTTTCTAATAAAGGGGGCTTGGCTTCCATGAGTACAGGGAGAAGAGTAGTGAAAAAAAGAGGGAATAAGGGAATTATTCCTAATAGGTTTGTCCGGTTCAACTGGATTAGTTAGAATTCGTTAGACTTTTCTATACTATTGGTACAAATCAAAAAGAAACGTGAAAACTGGATTAGTTAGGGTCCGCTAAACTTCTGTATACTGGTGTACAGATCGAAAAGAAATGCAAACAGTATATTATCAGTAAAAATTAAATTTCACTCTTCATAATCTCGGGTACAGAGCAATCGAAATAATTTAATGTGTAGATTATAGAGGCGAGGCTCACGCTAGAGGCATGCATCAAAGCATTCACATAATAAATGTGTCAAGACACATGTAATATGGATGGAATTTTTTCGGTCTAAATTATTAGTATTCAAAAATTCAACAGATCATGACTAATTCAATTCAAGACGGGATGGCTCACTAAGGGATAAAACTCTCCTAAAGCAAGTCCTCTCTATTCACAAGACTCGAACATGAATACATCTTACTGCCTTAATCAATCAACTCTGGTTAATATGAATGGAATTTTAGTTATCTCATCTTGAATAATTGATTAGGCCAATTCAAAAATGCCTAAATTATGCCGTATTTGGTTGGCGGCTAACACTAATTTATCCATTTGTAATTAATGTTTGTTAGTACTTCTTCACGGACATAATAAGATAGAATCACTGAAGAATTTCTCTTAAGGCAAGGGAAGTTTCATATTTTCTCGTGTAATATTATTTTTATACCATAAGGTTACATTCGGTATACTTGAATTAAATGGAAGTATGAAATGAATGTTTTATCCTTCAATTACATTATTTGCTTGCACCTGTGATAATTGTTATACGCATTCCATTATTGTAGGCATTAAGGATGAAATGAATATGCTTTTGAAAGTTATTGTTTTTCTCAATTATATTCCCTCGTATTCACAAAATAAACAAGATCACAAATTCTGTTTATGTGCTATTGCATCTATCTATCTATATATACATATATATATATATATATCTATATCCATCTATCTAGATCTATATCTGTATCTATATCTTCTATATATATATATTATGTCTATTACTTATATATATATTATTATATGCAAATACAAAGCGATTTTGGTGTCTTTGTATGATTCCAAAATTGTCCTCCATCTTATTTATTTGATAAATAATTGAGTAAGGATGATTTGTCATTTTAACATTTCCACCTAACAAACTAATTTTCATACTCGACTTTTTTCTCAACTTTCAATTGCATTATCCACTTCTCACATTTTTCTCTCTCAATTAAAACTTACCTCCTATCTCTCTCGCTGCATTCCTCTGTTCTTTTTATTGATTTATCTTTAATTGTCATATTTTATTTCTTACTCTTTTATCAGTAATTGGTACTACAGATTACGAATATAATTCACTTTGATAGCTATCTGATTTAAAGGTTAAATGTATATTACTCTTCAATTGCACTTGAATAGATATTTATAATAACTTTATTAAAATAACACATGCCGTGCGTAGTACGGGTAAACCTCTAGTATTACTTTAAGCAAATTCAAAATAGTTTTCGTCTCATTTTCAAATTCTAAAAATGCACTCAATCAAATTTAAAATCTAATTTAGAATAAAACATATCCCATCCATATAAGTGTGGGACAATCTACATATGTGGAGATATGCTTCTTTTTACTCTTGTTGACAAACAAACTATATACATGAAAAGACATTCAATGCAGTATCATCATTCTCTACTAAAATAAAAATATCCAAGATTCGATTCTCATTAATGGTACTACTCAAAATCCCTTCTGTTCGTTCTGTTCCTATTCCTTTCTGAGTCACTGTGCTTATTTGTATAAAAGATACATATGTACACATATACAATGTATAGTATTTTATGGAAACATTGGACGGTCTTGTTGTCTTTTCTTTTCCAAATTTGTTATCTAATTTATATATTAAAATTTATGACATGCATATACTTTATAAATTCTTCTATCCCATTGGCAAAATAACAACTTCAAGGTAGCTGAACCACCATTATTACAACTTTCATCACAACCACGCAAATTCTCCCTCTCACTCCACATCTAGATCTCAGTAATAAACAAACTTTCATTTTAACCGCTCAGATCCTCCATTCTTACTTCATAACTGTGCAACAAAAGATTTCGGTTTTTCAAATCTTATCTCCACTTGCATTTGCATTTTAACTGAACATTGGATGGGGTATTAAAATGGGTTAGGCAGTCAAGTTTAAGAAGAAAAATCAAAATAAGTGAAACATTAAAAACAATATCCTAAACAAAGCTAATGCAAAGCATTCCCTTACTTTTTCAAGATTTTGATATTCATTTTTTTCGTGCTGTTGATTTTAATGTTTGTCTTTTAAATTTTTTATCTATTAAATTACAATAAATATGAATGAACAATTTAAATCTATCTCAATTTTCCGTTTCCCTTTTTTTTTTTTTGTTGCTATCAATGTAGAGCACGGGACCCGAGTCCTGTAGGACTATGCCCAGCTGCTTCAGCTTTTGGGCCTAGATGGACCGTTTGGGCTTCCATTGAAGTTGTTCAGGAGCTGACTCCAACCAAGGGCAAAAGGGAACACTAACATTTACCTGTATAATTGTTTTTGCTAGTATTTGCCTGTATATAAGGGTGAAAGAGGTATGGTTCGGGTGGTTTTTTATAAGTAGTCAGGTCTCGACTTTTTTCGAACTAGTTTTTTTCGAATTTAAAACACATACCGAACCAATCACTTCGGGTGCGGTTTTTTCAGGTGGTTTTTGGGGCAGGTTTCTCGGGTTCAGTATCTTAATGCAATTAAGTTAAAATTAGGATTTCAATTGAATAGTTTGAGACTTTTACAAATTTGATGAAACTTATACATCAAATATATGTTCTATAATATTTATTTGGATAAGATTGTGCTATTTTTACTCTAGTATTTTAAAAATTAAATAGACTTCTAATATAAGTACTATAAATAAAAAAATATATGTTCGATGAATTTGAAGCTAGGGCGGTCTGGCCACCAATTTTTTGGGTCGGAGTTTGAATTTCCTGGACTATTTTTTCCTTACCCCAAAAACTGAAAAATTTTCATATAGGCCCCAAAAAATTGAATTTTTCTGGATTGGTCTTGGCATAATTTTTCGGTTCTTCGATTTTTCACTTACATCCTTACCTGTATAAATTAGTTAACATTAATGTCAGTTTTTTACTTATAGAAAAAGTGTAAATTTACCTCCTAATTGGCCAACTTGGCTCTTGAACTAGTCATTGCCCATTGGGCATCTGAATGACAATGATTCAGACTGAAAAATATAAATTTATTGATATGATTCACAATCTATTTTTCTTAAATAAAATTTCGATGAATAGATAAAATTTATGATTATGATAGCTTTTATTTATTAATGGACTGAGCCTAAAAAACAAGATGCAATCATGCAAATTATCCTTAATTCTTATGCATTCATGGGTTGAGAGTAATAGTTTACCTCTTCTGTCAACAATGTTTTTGAAACATATGTAAATGGAACTCGGATTAAATATTTCTTTTTAGTTATATGAGGTTTAAAATCCATTGAGTCAACTTAAGTTCAATACAAATTTCGAGAAATGAGTATATAAGAAAAAAACTCGATAAAGTATTAACGAGTGTGATATAAAGAGAATGATGTATTTATCTATTAATTAATAAGTTATATATCAATCGAATTGTTATAAAGAGAAGAGTGTATTTCTCTACTAATTAATAAATTTTATGCACAAAAAACTCATTTTCCCTTATTATAATCCTTCTAAATAAGATAAATATTTCCCCCCTCTCCCACAAATACTAAAGGAGAGGTGTGCTCCCATACATTCAATATAGATATGGATGATTGGGAGTTGGGACAATTTAATAAACATTAAAAGTAAAAATACATAAAATCTTAAATGAACTTTTTTTTTTATAATAATGTGACCAGAAAATACCTATAAAATTAGTGCATAAGTATTAACTAAAGCAAGTATCCAGGTAATTAATATTTATTTACTCATTTACTGCAAGTTGATTGATTCTTATTACTTACATTGTACCATGGGATAGTATCAACTAGGAATTTCTTTTTAAACTCATTTGATCCCGGTAAAACTCCTATAACTGTGATAGATGCTGAGAAAAAATTACACTTACTTAAAAGAAACTCTGCATACTTATTTAACTCAACTTTCTGATTTATACACCTATTATTTGTTCATGATAACCATCATTATTCATTGTTGATATTATTATAATTTTGCATTCTTGCTTTAGCCATGCTTTATTTTTTTCGATAAATAAACATACTTAAATGGACATAATCAGTCTACATGGTACAAGGATCGAACACTACTGGACAAATATCAAAAAACACTAGCTCAAACCTATTTAAATCATAACCTAACTTACACAATTTATGAGCAATTAAATTATTTTTGTCTATTTATCCAATTACTATTCCGCCGTACAAAGGAAGATGATAACCTCCAACAATCATGGATTATATTTCTACACTCCCATGGGGCTTTCTGAAATCTGTTTATAGAGTGAGCTATCAATTGTGAGTCAGTGAAAAATTTAACTTGTGACCAACACTTTGAGATAGCAATTTTTTATGCAAGGAGGATGGCTCTTGCTTCAGCCTGAGTTGCTGAAATTGTTGTGCAATTGTAGTCCCAAGATAATATGACGTCTTCTCCTTCCTTAGCAAATCCAGCAAGACAAACTTTTCCCTTTTTCTAATCAGCATCTCTGTAAATGACTACTCCATGAAAGTCTTCTTTGTGAGTATTGCACAATGTTGTCTCACATAGCATTAGATTTTGAGGCTGTTCATCCCCATTACTTTCGAAGAATTGATAGCCGCCATGCTCCCTGAAAGTTCTTGAAATCTTTTCCAAAAAAGAGAACAGATTAGTTTCACACTTGGAGAATAAGACAGAAGTCCGTTCCTTCCACAATTCATAACAAAGTATCGCCCCAAATAATGTGAACTTAGCTTTTTCTAAACTATCTCTGTTAAAAAACTTTGGGTTACAAATGAAATCTACTAGTTCAATAGGAGTTAGTTTGTCAGAAGCTCGTGGGACGTGCCAAATTTTCCAAAAGGACTCTCTCCAAGCAATCCTCGAATAGATGCACCCTCGAACAGGTGTGCGAATTCATCTGGACCACTCTGGCATAGTGGGCAAGTTGTCCCACTGTTATGCAACCATGGGAGGGCATTGGCAGCTGTTCTCCATAGATGGAGTTTCAATCTATCATGAAGGTTTTGCTTCCAGAGATTATTCCAAAATTTTTCTTTTCCTTTTTGAAATCTAAAGTCCTGATCTACATAATAAAAGCTTTTAACTGAATGCTAGCCCGAGGGACTTGAAGTCCAGATCCACTTATCTTCATAAAAGCTTCACATTCATTTTGAGGCTTTAGCCATGTGTTAATAATAGAATACAAGTGAGAAAATAGAAAAATAAAAGGATCTAGTGTAGTTGCATCATTCTCATCCTGAGATCAAGAAATCACAAATTCGATTCTCGTCAGTAAGGTTTCTGATAATTTTTTTATTCTCCCTTGCTCGTATACTCTTTTTAGACACACGGACTCTTTTTTAACAGCAAAAGGGAAATAAAATAGACCCATCGAATTTCACTTCGCTTTTTTGTTTTTAGCCTTGCCTTTTGTTTTACTTTGTAGCTAACAACTGAGATTATGCATGCAAATAAAATAAGCCAATTCATCCGAAAGCTGACAGATTCTCGGCTCCGACATGGGGCAACAAAACCAGAAGTACAGACACATGCCATATTAAACAAAAGATGACTTAACTAATATGCAGCCGTACACCGATATTTTATATGGGAGCAGTTGAAGAACCCGATGAATGATTGCTATTTCCGTTAACCATTTCGGGTGTCATCAGAATCATATTGAAATTTATATTAAAAAAAGGTCATGTTGAAAACTCATCGCCTAACTATGATGGATTAATTAAGATGGTCTCACATCTACACTATTAAGCAAAAAAAATATATATATATTTTATATGCAAACGTTTAGAAAGTTTAGTATCTTCTTTATTTTTCATATTTATCATCAATTTAATTTACATACTTAAATTTATACATGTAACTGATTTTCAGATTAAGAGTAAAATAATAATTTCATTCATTTTCCTTTCAACTCATATTTACGGTCTTAACAGTAAAAATCGTTTATTTACTGCTTATATTTCCTCATCTCATTCAACACCACTCTATATCTATAATTTTACTAGTAAAAATATGTCACTTTTTTGAACCAATAGTTTGAAATTGTAAAATTAATATAATATATTAATGAAAACTGATAATGCTCTATTTTCTATCTAAGTTAATGATCTAATTATACATACTCATCCCAGTATTTCATGTTTGTTATTTTTATTTTCTATCCGTGCATATCACGGGTTCATGTCTAGTATTTTTATAAAGTAAAGCCTCAGACTCCCAGCCACATGGTGAGTATTGAGCAAACTAATCTTTCATCTTTTACGAAAGTAAGGTCCTGAATTCAAATTTCACTGGATTCTTACTCGTGCTATGCGCGTCATCTTAGGCCAATAGTACTTAATAGTAATACTTATTCATGCACGAATCAACAGAGTAATTATTTATAATTAATTCTTCAGGTAAAATTGATTTAAGTATACTTTTAAATTGAATAGTTATAAAAAGTGGACCGTAGAAATTAAATTGGAATATCTAATTTGTACGAACAAGTCTCTGATGGAAGAGTGAGAAATGAACTGTGATAATCGAAGACAGGTATACAGAAAGGAAAAAAAATATGTGTCGAGGGTGGAGAGTGGAATTTCAAGCAGGAGTGAAAAATGAATGATTACATATGCCAAAATTACGATCATATTCACATTTTATACCAATTCAAAGGTTACTAGTAATTTAATTTTTATGCACGCCAGGTAAAATGGGAAAAAAATGAGACAAAAAAGGAAAGTCTCCTTGAAAGTAGTCATAGATTGTCCATGATTAAATCACGTTGATTGGGATAAAGGAAAGAATATAGGTTTATAAGCGAGTGTAGTAGCACAGTTAAATAGTTTAAACATTTTGGTGAAAACATGCTCAGTTTCTTATTGGCCCGAGCGGATATATTTTTTAAACTTATATCCACTCAGTCTCTTCACTTATAAGAGTCGAACCCGAATCTTACTCAAAAAATTTAACATACTTATATCATCATAAAATAAAAGAGAAGGAAGAGTGAAGAACTACAAATTAAGATAGCATATGATATACTCTTGATGTTGAGATATAAATCCACATCGACTAGATTAGAAAAAGAAACTCGGGTTTATAAGGGAACTAGGTACTGACGTCTATCACTTAGGCTTTTAGATGAAAAGGGACTCGAGACTACGAACAAGTAAAAACTCTAATACTTAATATAAAATCAAGCGAACGGCTTGAACACAGAACAGGTCTCACGACAGAAGAAAGTACAAAGCGATTGGCTAAATTCTAAGAGGGTGAGACGTGGGGTTGGTGACAAGAGGGAACAGATCGGCGAGCGCCGGAGATGAACATCGGGAAGGGAACCGAGCGTCTGTGCTGATCTTTCTTTAAAAAACAAGCAGCTATCTCGTCCTAAAGTAAAATAAAGTTCTAGAAGCTGATTGGTATTGTGCACCATATGTTTTTTTTTACAAGATTTATTGGATATTTTTATTTTTGAATGAAATAATTATCTGTAATTAATTTTTTTCACTAAATAGATTGTGGTGTTGAGAAATGAATCACACATCGGATAAATAATGAAAAGAAGCCTGATTTATAAGAGAGTATATACTACTGTGCTATCAGTTTGAGCTTTTGGATTGAATATGGGTTAAATCTCTTGGGTCAGGTGGAAATTTCACATAGTATCAGAGCCAATGTGTGGGCTCATACCACGCTAGGTCCGAGTGTGAAACTCATGGTATATTAATCCCAAGACCGGAAAAAAATGGTCGGCACGTGATCAATTGTCCCTCCTGCTAATACTTCGCTCGAAGTCAGTTATTGAGAGCTGGTGTTTAAAGGCACATGACAAGTGTGAACATGTTGCCATGTGACGGCAATTATTAAGAAATGAATCCCACATCGAACAAATAATAAAAAGAAGTCTAGTTTATAAGAGAGTAGGTACCGCTTTCTGTCAATTTGAGTTTTTGGGTTGGACATGCAATCTCTTGTGAGTTAGGGAGAAATTTCACATGTGAAAATAAAACTGAGATGACTAATTTATATGTATAAATTTCTTATAAATAGATTTATAAAATGAAAAAAATGTGATAGGAGAAAGGGGAGAGGGGAATAAGAAGTGGGAAAGAAAAAAGAGGGGAATGAGTTATTATATGTCCCATATTTACTATCATGCTCATATTTTATACCAAAATGAGGATTACTGAAAATTCATTTACATGCATAATGATAAAAATGAAAAACTAAAATTAAGATAAAAAAGAGAGATCTTCTTTTAAAATAATAATAGGTAGATAAAATAACTAGATTAAAGTTGAGAATTACATAAATACAAGGGTGTTTTAGTAATTGAATGGCTTGAATCCTCCTGCCTAAACAATCCCAAGCTCCAACGGTCAAAATCCTTTAAAAATCTATTAGCTCGTGTTTGATGGGTGTGAATTATATGGAATGGATAGGAATGGAGAAAGATGAGTATGCTACCAGTCTATTTCATTTTTTTTATTTGATTACATTTTGAGGGCTAATGATATGCATTTTATCTAATAAGTTTTTTTTTTACTTAAATTGATGGAATGAATTTCTTCTCCAAGAAATGAAGAAATACTTGTTCCATCGCTTCCTTTAACCAAATTCCATCATAACCTCTAAATTGATTAAAAATCACCAACTTTCTATTCATATTGTTTCATTTTATTATTCCTTTTCCTTCCATTACCATGTTCCAAAAAGTTACCTTGGAGTTTGGTCAGGTCTTGACCCATTTCTTTTGTATCATTTCATTGTTTGATGCTATTAGACATAGGTTGACACAAAGTATTAAATGCCCTAAAATCTTTGCAAATAACTCCATCTCAACGAGCAAGTGGTAAGAGGAATGGGTCTTTGTACAGTGACGCAAGACTTTACTATCCACATATTATAGGTGAGGGGTTCGATTATGAAAGTGAAAGTTATGTGTCCATTTTACTTCTCTCTATCATCAGCCCTTATATTATGCTTGCAGCTCTTCCTTATCGGTAATGTCATATCTTGCATTTCATTCTCCCGTGCGAGCCTAAAAATGTCTATTTGTATTGTTAGGTTCATTGATGTCGGATGATATATTTGTCACTGATGTTGGATGATATATTTGTCATAAAAAAGAATATTCTGATGTAATGACTATAGTTTTTCTCAACGTTAGGATTGGAAAGCCCTTCTTTTTCAAAGGAGAAAAATATGATAAATAAATTTCTAGAAGATTCATTATAATTTCCTTTAATATAATTTTTAGTGTACATCAGAGATACATTAGCTTATAAAGGATAAAAGGAAAAGGCGATAAAATGAGTACATGAAGTCTCACTAGTGAGATCAAACTCAAAACCTCTAGATTATAGGACAAGAGTAATACCAATTGTGTTAAGTTCTCTTTCTGATGTCATGTTTTCACTTTGCTAATAAGAGGTGAGGATGTGTCCAATCTATATTTTAAATTTTCTATTGCATGGTAAAGTGCCGATAAGTTGTAGGTGCTTTTGATCATCTACTCAATAGTTTACCATAAAGCAGGTTTTGGATTTTCTCTTACCTTCCAATGGCTTTTTAAGTGATAGCTGGTGGCATGGCATCCATCCACTCTCTTGGATTTTTAGGATTTCACATTTCCTTTTTGGTGACGTAAGATTGTACTCTCGTAACTCACCCTTACATATCAACGAGACTTATTCTTATCATATGACTTGGAATACTTATGCTTAATAATATACCATAAGTTATAGTTTTTTTTTTCATACTTAAGTAAGGCGTACAAATGATCATTGGTCGACTATTTGCTTGTTTGTCCATCCGAATTTTGTCATATACAAACCAAATGACAAATGATAAAATTGACTCTTGTATTGACAAATACTTTACTGTTTCCACAACTCCACTTATTTGCCTATTTTCCACCTGAAGTTTATCATATACAAACCAAATGACAAATAATAAATTGACTCTCATCTAGAGAAATATTTATATGGTTAGCATTCTTGTGCACCAATCATATATCTTAATTCTCACATTCCCAACGCTAATAACCTTAATGATTGCTTGTTTTCCATCCAAATTTTATCACCAACAACCATATGATAAGTTATAAACTAACTCTTATAATGCTAAACATGAATACAATACATGCATTAAGAAAGTAATATGAACTCGTTGGCTTGATGTTATGTGACCCCTGTCCAGATCTATTATAGTCGTAAACTTCTAGTCCTTCACCTCTACAGCTTCCACTTCCATCGACTACTTGACCTCCTTGTCTTTCTGATATAGCATGGGCTTGGGTTGGACCTTTGAATCAAGCCTTTTTTGGACTAGGCATTAAGTTGAGGCTTTAGTTTTCTTTCCCGTCTATTTTGATTCCTTGAAGTGGCTAAGCATCAATTTTTTATTGCTTTTACTTTTTGTGGAACATATGAAATGGAGAGCTAGAGTTGAGGGTAGACAGCTTCCCATTTTGAGTAAAACCCCTAAATTCGAGAGAGTTTTTCTATTGCAAATGTAGCTCACCAAAGCTCCCTTCAAACCAAATCTCGTAGCTACTCCATGTCTAGTATCAGAGCCAAGTTCTTGACGATGATGGTTGGCAAGGAGAGCAGCAGCAACCACATCGACGGTGAAGACCATGATATGAAGGACCTTGGGTGGCTATGGGTGAGCTGAACCAAAAGTTCAATCATTTCGCTATAGAGATGCGACCAGTTTTAGCTCAGCTTCCTCAAGGCCCTTTGGCGAACCAACGCCCCATCTCGGAGAGACCTCGTGAAGTAGCTCAGGACCATCGACAAGGGAACCTGGCCATCATCGAAGACCATCTCATCCCCCTACCCAAACAGTCCATCCAAGGAGTCGGAAGGAGAACAACAGTGAACTCCTCATCCTCAACTCCTGCTTCAGACTCGGATACTAATGATGATGTTGAAGAGCTCCTCATGGGTCAGAGGTGTAGGCCAAGGGATACTGCAACGTTCCTCAACTAGGCCACATAGACTTTAAAATTATAATCGATCTTCTGAACTTCGACGGACGACTCCATATAGAGGATTTCTCGAATTGGGTTCGAACTGTAGAAAACTTCTTTGAATATGTTGAGATCGAAGAGAGACAATGAGTGAGTTTGTCACCTACAAACTGAAAGTAGGAGCGTCTGCTTGGTGGGAACAACTCTAGTACAACAGGAGACGAGAAGGGAAGGCTCCAGTTTGTTCGTGGGGAAAAATGAAACGGCTTCTCAAAGCTCAATTTCTTCCCTCTGATTATGAACAAATATCATATCAGCAGCTGTAACAATGTCGATAGTGAAATTCGAGTGTTGCCAATTACACAAAGGAATTTTACCATCTTAGAGCACGATTAGATCTATTTGAGAGTGAATATCAGTAGTTGGCATGACTATAAAGGGATTGAAGGAGCAGATTCAAGTTCACCTAGCCCTTAAGTCCATATGGATGCTTTCAGATGTAGTAAACCTTGCATACAGAGCTGAGCTTCAATTGGAAAAATCGCATTCAAAACAACAGTTTTCAGCTCGAAAGGGACTTTCGGATAGTGAGGGAGATTGAAAGAAGTTCGGTGCCTCTGCTTCCTTAGGAGATGGGAATGGCTCTCCTCATCAAGTGAACAAAGGGGCGCCTGATGTGGGACAGAAGCCTCAGGCAGCACCACGACCTCCAAATCCATATGCTAGGCCGGTACCGGGACGATGTTTCTAATGTCCCAATAGAAGGCCATTTGCCCTGATTGATGGTGTTTATGAGCATGAATTAAAAGGTGAAGTCCAAGAATCAAAATACTCATGTGATGGATATGAATGTGTCGAGCTTGTTCCGGGTGACGAAGGCAAGAGAGTTATTTGCATCATTGAAAAGGTGCTATTTACTCCAAGACAACTGAGCCCCTCGCAAAGGAATTCTATTTGTCGAACCCATTGCACTATTAAGCAGAAAGTGCGTGACCTTATTGTGGATAGCGGCATCATAGAACATATTGTTTCTCTGGCACTAGTGAAGGCCCTCAGTTTGAGCACTGAGAAGCACCCACACTCTTATAAGTGGGTTAGATTCGACAAGGAATGAAGTCAAAGGTTACTGAAGTGTGTCGCGTGCCATTGTCCATCAGGAAAAGCTATCAAGACAAAGTCATGTGTGATGTGCTGGACATGGATGCTTGCCATGTCATCTTGGGACGGCCATGGCAATTCGACTATAATGTGAGTCACGAGGACTTGGAAAACACCTATTCATTCATGTGGAATGGTCATAAGATTCCCTTACTCCCTCTAGTGCTAGAGTTGCCTCTTCCTCATACGCCTCCAACAAACTGAGCCTTTTCTTTACCGTCAATGCAATGCAATTCAATCAAGCTATCAAAGAGAGTCGATTCTTGGTTGCATTGATCATCAAAGAAGATGGCAGCATGGGTGATGAACTACTCGATGAGGTCCAACAACTATTGACCTCTTACACAAATCAGATTGACTTGCAACCTAGGGCTAACCTTCTAAATTTACCGCACTACTAGATGAATCCAAAAGAACATGAGGTTTTACAGGCCATTGTGGATGACTCCCTACATAACAACTTGTCAGAGTCAGTCTTAGCCCCTGTGTAGTTCTAGCGCTTCTAGTGCCCAAGAAAGATAGTTTACCTCCACTGAGGAGCATTCAACATCATATCGACTTGCAACCTGGGGCTAACCTTCCGAATTTACCGTACTACCGGATGAATCCAAAGGAACATGAGGTTTTATAGGCCATTGTGGACGACTTACTATAGAAATAGCTTGTTCGAGTCAGCCTTAGCCCTTGTGTAGTTCCAGCCCTTCTAGTGCCCAAGAAAGATGGCTTGGGCGTATGTGTGGATAGCCGTGCCATAAACAAGATCACTATTAAATATTGGTTTCCAATTCCTCATCTTGAAGATCTATTAGACAAACTTGTTGGTTCCATGGTGTTTTCAAAGCTTGATCTCAAATCAGGCTATCACCAAATTCGAATCAAACCGGGAGAAGAGTGGAAGGCGGTCTTCAAGACACGAGAAGGGCTGTATGAATGGCTTGTTATGCCATTTGGAGTAGCAATGCTCCAATACCTTTATGCGATTGATGACTAAGGTATTAAAACATTTTATTGGTAAATTTGTTGTTTTTTATTTCGATGACATCTTGGTTTTCAACAAGTCTCGGCAGGAATGCTTGGACATTGGCAGCAAGTTCTTGAGGCACTTCGAGAGCATACGTTGTATCTCAATGCCAAGAAGTGTTGTTTTCTTACAGAACAGATCTTGTTCCTGGGATATGTAATCAGCTTGAAAGGAATTAATGTGGACAAACAAAAGATATGAGCTATTGAAGAGTGGCCTACTCCTTGCAACGTCCATGAACTTTGCAGCTTCCACGGTCTTGCCACTTTCTACCTAAGTTTTGTTTGAAACTTTAGTGATGTTGTTGCTCCGCTTATTGGCTGCCTCAAGAAGGGTAGATTTTCATGGGCTGAATTGCAAGAACAAAGATTTGCTGCGCTCAAATACATGCTCACTCAGGCTCCTGTACTCGCTCTTCTTGATTTCGAAAAGGTCTTCGAGGTGGAAACGGATGTAAGTATGACGGGAATTGGAGCTATATTGATCCAAGAATGGCACCGAGTAGAGCTCTTTAGGTAGAAACTAAATGCAACCTGACAAAAATGGACTGTATACGAGCAAGAACTCTTTGCCATAATTTGAGCATTGCACCATTGGGAGCATTTCCTTGTATTCAAGGAGTTTGTTCTTCATTGTGATCACCATGCCCTACAATTTTTGAGCGTGCAAAAGAACATAAGTTGAATGCATGCCTGGTGGGTTCTCTTTCTCTAGAAATTTACCTTTATTTTTCGGCACCGTGCGACGTTCAAAAGCATGGTAGTAGATGCCTTACGTAGACGCAATCATCTCCCGGTCACTCTAAAGAACAAAATCACTAGGTTCAAAGCTTTGATTGACTAATATGCTACTGATAAAGATTTGGGATAGATCTGGAAGCAGTGCAAAGAAGGCACACTGCCACTTGATTATCACATCTTACAAGCATATCTTTTCAAAGGTAATTCGTTATGCCTTCTCGATCTTCCTTAAGGGAGCAGTGTATTAGTGAGATTCATGCTAATGGGATAGCTGCTCATCCTAGAAGGGATTTGGTTGAAAGGTTTTATTGGCCTCAAATGAGGAAACAAGTTGAATGGTTCGTCAAGAGATGTGGAATTTGCCAATAGGCTAAAGGAACTATGCAAAACACCAGCTTATACACACCGCTGCCCATCCCGAGAACATCTGGCAAGATTTGACCATGGATTTCATATTGGGCCCTCCGAAAACTCCTCACCAGATAGATTTGATGTTTATAGTTGTGGATCGTTTCTCTAAGATGGCTCACTTTTTACCCTGCAAGAAAGCATCTGATGCAAGTTATATCCCTAAATTGTTCTTTTGCGAAGCGGTGCGACTCCATCATATTCCTCTGTCGATCACCTCGGACTGCAATGTCAAGTTTATCAACCATTTGTGAAGGGTCATATAGCAGTACCTCAACACCACTTTGCAATTCAGTAGCACATATCACCCGCAAACGGATGGCCAAATGGAGGTAATTAATCAATCTCTTGGAAATGTGCTACGGTGTGTAGCGGGTGAACACCCAAAGAATTGGGATCTTGCCCTTTCTCAAATTGAGTTTGCTTGCAATAGCATGCCCAATCGATCCACGGGTCATTCTCCTTTTGCCATTATCTACACCAAGGCCTCGGATCAATCTAATGATCTCATGGCTATTCCTCACCCGAAGAGCAAGGTCGTTGCAGACATCAAGGCATCAAACACAAGCTGCAGCAAGCTAATGCTCGATACAAAGCCCGGGCTAATCCACGTAAACAAGAGAAAATCTTCAAAGTTGGAGATTTAGTCATGGTGCATTTGCACAAAGAACGCTTTCTCACTGGAGCCTACCAGAAATTACATGCTCGAAAGATTGGTCCATGCCGAGTTATCCACAAGGAGAATGACAATGCTTACATAGTGGAACTTCCAAAAGAACTGCAAATCCCCAATGCATTCAACGTGGCGACCTCAATGAATATTTTTCCCTGATGAAGCTCTCCTACTTGTGAAGAGAACTCAGAGTCGAGTTCTTCTTGCAGTGGGGGAGAATGATGCAACATGGGCTTGGGCTGGGCCTTTGGACCGAGCCTTTTCTGGACTGGGCATTAAGTTGAGGCTTTAGTTTTCTTTCTAGTCTATTTTGATTCCTTCAAGTGGGTGAGCCATAATATTGTATTGTTTTTACATTTTGTGGAACATATTTAATGGAGAGCTGGAGCTGAGGGTAGATAGCTTCCCATTTTGAGTAAAATCCCTAAATTCAAAGAGTTTTTCTATCGCAAAGGTAGCTCACTAGAGCTCCCTTCGAACCAAATCCTACAGTTGCACCACTTTCCTTTTAAGACAGTCTCACTTGATATGATCATCCTGGTCACAGTCCTAATAAATAATTTTTTTTATTTATCCTCAGACATTCCTCTAATTCCACAACCTATCATAGACCCTTCCTTCATAAGAAGCCTTTTTGCTATACCACTTGAACCCTCCATTATCCTCTTTTTAACTCTTTTGAATTTAGTGTCCCGTTAAGTTGTTTAGGGTGATATTCAAACTTTCGTACAATATCATATTGATTCTTGTAGGAGTCCAAGAGCAAGTACTATAATATTACAACTTGATCCTCATTCCTCATCCTTGATTTTTATATACGAACTAAAGGTCCATTATTATGATTGAATGGATCCACATGGTCAATTATCAGTAGGCGAAAAACTCATCCTCAACCAATACAATTGCTTCTTAAGTATAATCGGTTGGTCTAGGAATTTTCAATGTACAACTACTCTGACTTCTACCAGAATTGCAAAGCCAACTCTAACTTACACCTCCCAAACGATCGTATTTGATAAGCTGAGGTGAATCATACTCAAAGTCTTTATGTAGTAGGCCTCTTTACACCATTCATTAGGGTCGGGGTTGACACAACTTCTTCATCAAGCACTCCTTCAAGGTCATGTTGCACCAACAATACATTCAGCTAGGTCACCAAGGCTCTCTGATATCGATTTGATGTGGTTGGGCTCGTATTAAGATGCTTGAACTTGAATTTTATATAAGACAAACAAATTAAAAAGTAAGAGGAGAACACACGAATACCAGAGTTATGAGGTAAATTCAGCTATTTGAGACAATGTGCACTATCCAAAATAAATAATCAAATAAATCAAAACTAGAGATTACAACTAAACAGAGAAATCCCAATCTTGTTTTCATGCCCCATTTATAGTCCTTCACTAAAATGCAAATTCTCGCTCTCATGTTATCGAGAATTTTTTTAGAATGATCATACACATGATTATTTGTGCCTATACAAGACTCTATTTGTCCTTACATAGACCACTTGCAACAAAAAAAGGATATCCAATATTCCCTTATTTACTTGGAATTGATTGTCCAAAATAAGAAAACTTTCAAATTCAAAATTAGAGTTGGATCTCATTTTATTGTCATCTATTTTCACTCACCCTATTGGTTCTCATAGCCCCAACTTCCGGTCTAATGTGAGACACTCCTAACAAAACTAACGTGGGTTGTGTGAAGTCCATCTTAAATCCGAAAGCTTTTAACAGCTTAATCATTGTATAAAACCATGAATTTTCATTTAGCAATTGGTGAACACTCAACCCACATAAATTCATTAAAGAAAAAATCCAGAGTAGATGACGGCCCCACCTTTTTATGTCCCGTGACATTGCAATTGACATTATAAGCTCGTTTTTTCCATCTTTTTTTATTTTATACTATTGTTGGCAAATATTTATATATATATATATATATATAAATGGTCTGAGTGACAAATATAGTATAGCCAGTTGCAAAACTATGACCGGTCGACCTCTCAGCATTCATAATTACGATGAGAGACCAAAAAGGGTGATGTGTTACCATGTCATTCGAAAATCTAATCTATAAATATTTAATACATTATTATACTATTATATCATATTTTTCTGCGTATTAATATTATATATTTTTAAATATAATTTAAAATATTTACAGATTAAGTTCAATATATCATTTATTAGTTCGGGTCACCTAAGTATTCTCCCGAAAAGGGCTGCATGGGAGTTACGTGCGCCGGGTTTCAGGTGACGTGGCGTTTAAAATAAGAAATTTTTTATTGCGTCGGACCAATTAGACTTGAAGTTGTTAGCAGCCGCCTCAATTTTTGACCCCAAAAGTCCTTCATAAGATCTCTTAGTGGCCGACCAATTTGATCCAAACTGAGCCAGTATTCATTAACCTTTCAAATATTAGACGGCAAAAAAAATATCATTAACTATTAGATTCAGTTTAAGTGGAGATATTAAGAAAAATTTTATGAGGTCGTAAATTCGATGTTTTCTTTGAGCACGTAATCCTTAGCAATGTCATCCTTTATAGCGCATTCTTAGACCTAGGAGAATAAACTACTTGTTATAAAAAAAAAAAATCAAAGAATACTTACAAAGTTGCAATTCCTCCAAAGAATTGGAAAGAAAAGTGAAAAGAAAGATGAAGGATATCTAAAACACATTGAAAATATGACTTAAATAGAGGACAATAAATATGATAAAAAGGGATTAATTTTGAATAGGTTATGCTCGGGGGCTAAAATCTACCATTAAAATGATGACTTTTTCGGTAAATAAATTATGACAAATTAATTGTTAAAAATGACAAATATAAATTATTGAATGTAGGGCACTCAAAACCAACATGAATGGTTTATATGATATGATAACCGCTATTTTTTTAATAAAATCTTAGATTTAAACCTTGTGAATAAAATAAAGTATTTGTTGAAAGAATTTTATAATCAAATATTCCAACTTATTAATCTAAATTAGTCAAAACATATTCAGGATTTTGAATATAAGATAATCACACCAGTGGCTCTCGCGCTCCACCTGGGTGAAAAAATGGAGTTCAATTTTCAAAAATAAAATGGCTTTGACATATTATTTTTACTTCACTTTGATCGACATGGAGTCTAGTAGTAGCAATGATCCTATTATCCCACTACATAATATTCGTGCTTTCGTATTGAACACTAGTATATAATATAAATTGAATAACCAATACTAATACTGGTCTTATCAATTTTGCACAATCAAAGGCATGAGCCTTCACTTTGAATTTGAACATGAGATCTTAATCTCATTGCATAAGAATAATTTTTGGACCATTAGACTATCACTCTTAGTAGTTATTATTTTTATTTCCGATGTATTTTTTTATCAGGTCTATGATCATCCAAATTGAATTCAAAAAGAATACCTAATCCATCTATGATAGGAGAAAGTCATTTAATAATATATCACGTGACAATATTTATGTGGTATTACAAACCAATAAGATTAATTTATTTCTAGGGTTATTTTTTTAGTTTTTATGTTTTATAAAAAAAATCTTCAAATAGCTGAATCTTATTAGTTTATGTCACTACGTAAATACTATTGCATTCAAGGATGGATTTAGGGGGCATGGGGCGATCAGCCCTAAACTTGAAAAAATTCCTGATGAGAACCTTGTCAACGACATGATGAAATCCAGTATCAAATATGATAAGAACCTCACGAATATGTGACGAGACCTGTATGCGATTAAGATCTCTAGAAATGTGTCCTTTTCAAACTCAAATGGAACTGTGATCCACACCTATAGAGAGGAAAGAACTTTGGTATGGTGAAGATGATACAATCAACTATGAAAGGGTTGATTGATAAGTCAATGATGAAAGCTACGAAAAACTTTGATAAGTTTATTTAGTTTTTCAAAGAATCAAAGAGAATAAAATCTCGCACTTTATTAATAAATAATATGAGTACCAAATTTGTCCAAGACCACGTACCAACCTTTAAATATGTCTAAGCTCAATATTTATATGTAAATAACTTTCCCAAATGATTCTTATTGGATATGAAATTAATTAAAAAGAAAATCTAAGAGTTACCCCATAGAAAACTATGAAATATAATCTATATCTTTAGAAATATAAAAAATGGGAGTAATAAAACTATTTAGGGAAAATAGTATATTTTTATATGGCTCCAATATATTAGAATATATTTTACTTTGAATCTTGTAATCTTATATTCCTCTTACCACTCTGTGAGATTTTCTTTTCTTTTCAACATCTCTTAAGTTCCATTCATGGATACTTACAATCTCTTCTTTCCTGTCGGCAACTTTGACTTTTAATTTGTTCTTGATAGTCTTGCAATATATATGTTGAGAATAATATGTCTTCTCCATTTTGGGGCAAGTTTGAAATATCTCTCACATTATACTTCAATAATTATTGATCATCATTTGTGAGCAAGTTTACACCCTTCAATCGTCTCGCTCGAGCTCTTATCACTGAATTATGTGGAACATCAATTGCATTCTTCAAACTGATGCCTTGAATCGCATCAATTCCTTAATACACTATTTCACCCATGAATTCGTCATGTTACTTTTCTATTAACTTTTACCTTTGAACAAAGTTTTTAAATCTGTCCCTGGTCACATGTTGTACATGCTATATCTATTACACGAAAGATTCGTAGAGTATTTTGTAGCTTTCATGTCAATGACACTTTTATGTACCCATAAGGAGCAAACTTTGATCAGGACTCAAACGCAGAAACTTTAGAAGATAATAAACTCTTTTGTCATACAAAGGAAGCTCTTTTTCTAGCATACTCCATCTAATATTTAGAAATGCAATGTATCCCTTGTTAGGGAAAATAATCTTAGAATCGGCTTATTTTCATATCATGCACGCTGATTTTTCGTATATTGATATGGAAATGATCCCAACCTAACTCTGATATCGATGTTGGGTTTCAAATACATGTATATTACATACAAGAAATCCATAATTCACATATGTAAATAGAACACCGAGAAGGTTCTCGGCATACCTTTATGAATTACTCAAATTTTCCAAGATCATCATGTGGAATTGAGTCATATACTGAGGACCTGCACAAACACGAGCACACCGGCGATGGATTCTCACTATATTGTTGAGCGAGAACCAAACATGATTCACATTACAAAAATCCTCATTCTTAAATTTAGCCTTTTTCTCTTATCTCTTGGATCTATCTACGGTGATCAAAGATGCATACTTTATATTTTGTAGTTGCAAACTTGATTTTGGATCCCACAAAATATTCTGAAGATTTGTGTGTATCTTCAATAATGTAGACATTACTGACTCTGATCAATTACGTAAATCGGATCGGATCCATCAAGGACAGAACTTTACCCGAATTATCTACACATTCATGTCTTGATTCCGAAACTTCAAATGTCCACGGGGAGCCGATTTTTATCTTGTATTTTCGCCGCACGCTCAAGGAATTCTTCGCCTCCGAACTTAAACAATCTATTCACTCCGTAGCTGAAAGTCGGTATACTGAATGAAATGGACAGTACAACAGCTATATACCATCGAACGACACTGTAATATGAACGTTCACCCATTACGTTTTGCAACCGATAAAATTTCCAGAACTAGAAGCTCCAAGTGTTCATATTGCACCCAACCCGAACTTCTTTGTTGATATGTTGAATATAAGTCCGTAACTATAAGAAAGTTTTCTGTGAAACGGTAAAACCGTTATATTACGTGTCAATGGGTCACTGATGACGTAACATATTCGTCAATTCAGAACTTGATATGTAATCAAGTACATAAATAGTGGATTATGATTGGATGAATATATTAGTTAGTATTGCCTATGTGAGTGACTGCTTCATTAAAGACTTTCTCCATATCCATACCCAACATGGATTTAAGGGATTGCATGAGGCCAATCGTTTCATGAACTCTAGAAAACCTATTTTTTTACGAAATTACCTTACTTCCACCTCGAAAATCTGTTCTTTATCTCTATCCTAAATTTTTGCCCTTGATTGGTTTTTTTAGATCCTCCCCCTGCACCGAGAATAGGGTTTTGCTGCTATGCATCCGTAGTGAGAGAGCACATGAGGCAACTAAAAATATTAGGTTGATTTCAATTCCGTATCGAAAAGGAACATATTATTTCAAATTCATGTAAATAAAAATAAACTAGATGTCGAGCCATGCGATGCGCGGTGGGCAACATAAAGTGCTATTGGTATAGCAAATATGTATCATTTTTATGTATTTCTTATGTTAAGAAATAAATTAGAATGAGAATAACGGCGGGAAATGGTAAGTAAATGCTCTAGGGTGAGGATGGGTGACTGAAACGATATCATGGCCCATATACAATTAATTGTGATATTATGACTCATAAATAATTAATTGATTTTTAAATAATTTCAATTGAGGCGGCTTTGTAAGAAGAAAAATAGACTAATATGCCATTTGTGCCATAGTGACAGAAGATAACTTTATAAGGAAAAAGATATGTCAAAGAAGAATAAAGTAAAGATTTGGATGCGAAGAAATACGGGAAGTCTGATTCAAATATGGTGAAAACAAAAGAAATGATGATATTATAGGGAACTCTTAATTATAGTACAATTTTCTTAAATTACAGGTCGAGTACCTCTTTATATTTAACTCCTACGTATTAACTCAAGTGGATAGAACTTGCGTACAGTTTGTATGAAAATCCACAACATTAGAGGTTTGAATTCCCTTGATCGTGTAGTCCTTGGTGAGACCACACACACGAGAAAATCTTCAATAGAGCGGTCATACCATGTAGGTGATGCTGACGTGATATATCTGTCCAATCAGAATTCGTTTTTTACATATTTTTCATTCAGAATTCACCATTTATTAAGTTTTTAAATATTTTTTACCATTTATATATTATTTTCAATTAGGGTTCACCATTTATTTAAAGTTTTTATATATTTTTTAAAGATTTTTTAGGATTTAATAATCATAACTGTATAATTATTAATGACATGTCAAGTACTGATTGGACGGATATATCATATCAGCATCACCTACGTGGTATAACCGCTCTACTGATGACTGTCTCCACACACACATGTATTTTGTACATAAATTGACCTGGATCTATGGGTTTGTGGCGTGTTCATGGTCAAGTGAAAATAAACTCTCGTTATAAAAAAAAATTACAGGTTGAGTCAAGAAATTATTGTGTTTGACAAAACATAAAGTTATTTGTAAGGTTTGATTAATATAAGTAAAAAAAAATACTAAAGTTGTTTATAATAAATTTTTTTTTTGTATATTTCGAATATGAATCCTCTACCAATCAATCACTTGATAAAATTTTAACTTGAAAATAATTTTACATTGCGATAAATTGTGTAATCAAGCATTGCAATGTAAAATGTATTCTAATATAAGATCTCAATGCAGTCCACGGCAATATGATATGCATAAAAGAGAGTTTGATTATATAATTTCTATTGTTTGAATAAGTAAAAGAAAAAATAAATCGGTACAAGACATAGGGGACAATTTTTTCCTTAAATATGATAGATTTTTGGGTGCTCCTACTTTATGAGTTAATATAAGATAAGATAGCATCAATTAAATTATAATAAATAAGTAAATAAATATTACTAAATTACCAATTGTCACAACTTTCTTATTACATAGCGGGAGGTGACCAAGATGCCACTACTGCTATATCCCTTTTTTACTTATCAAAAAATAATTTTATCGAACAATTAAGAGTTTTTCAGATAACACACTGAGCACGGTAGGGTAAGCAGGATATTTAAACTCTAATTATATATCAGGAAGATTAGCCTCGTTGTGTGCTTCGACTAGCCTGGGATACTGCTTGGTGCAAGTAAAAAAAATTCTAATCATGGATAGTCACATAATTATGTACTCACAAAATAATTCACCGTACATGTTAATCGCGTGCGCACATCTTTTACTATAAAAGGTTAACTATATTCGCCACCATGTCAATAACTACACTCATAATTAACTCACCGTTACTCTATAAATAGTTATTCGTCCCATACACGAGTTGGTGATTATCTGAGCGTAACAGTGTCAAATCAGAATATCACCCTCGAATTGATTTTCATTATGTTTCAATTCTCATTAAGGGATTGACCAAGAAAGCGGCTCGATTGGGAGATCAGATCCCATTAGTTCATGTTGGAGTCCTGGACAGAAACATTAGGGTCTTGGACAAGGATGAGAATTTGACCCGGACCCATCGACCCGCCCTGTCCCACTTCGCTTTGGGGTGGTCCAACCAGATCCATGCATGGGTCAAGGCAGATCTGGGTCTGTCTGCCCCGTCCTGTCCTACCTCGCCTATAATGCGTAAAATTCTATTCTATAAATATATATTTTAAACTTAATTTTACTTAATTTATGAATATTTTTATCTAATAAATTGATTAATAAATTTTTTATTTTATCAAAATTATGTAAATTCTTGATTTGTTTAAATTTATTTAATTATATTGTTATAAACATGTAAATTTATATCTTATTTTAAATTATATTTTACTTGATAATTATTATTTTCTCATAAATGGGTCAACCCTGACCCGACCTGACTCGTGAAGGGTGCGGGACTGGTCCGGGTATCCATCAACTCACCCGGGCCACGCCATTCACATCCCTAGCCCTGGACAAGGATCACGACTCCTCTCATAACATACATACGTGTAAACACACAGAAATTCATACATGTGGAGTATGGAAAGCTTGAAAAGATTAAAAAAACTGATTTATTGGAGTCGAGAAACATGAATCAAATTGTCAAATAAAATAAAACCGATGAAAATTCTTCCGCCTGATAAAAGGTTTCCCTCAGGTAATTTACTAGGAAACCGAAGCAGGCATTTTTTAGTGTTATTTTTTTTCTCTTTTGAATTTTATTAAAAAAATTCTTAAAATAGCTGAACCATATTGGTTCGTGACACCACATTATTACTATAATGTAGCATATCCATTACACGCAAGACGCTCTCCATTAGAGGACGTTCCGTATTTTTCAATTTGTATCATTAATACTAAAAAATGTAAGTGGATCTAAAGATTAATTCAGACAGATAGAACGTGCATCTAAATGGTAAGAAAGTTCATGAAATCTTATAGTCGATTTTCCCTCGAGCGTGTAACTGTAACCTAGGCGAACTTTCATTCTTTCTATTCACCTTTTATCATGAGTTTTAAACTTAAGACCTGATAAGTATCAGCCCACAAAACACTTTTTTTGGATGCCTTCCAAAATTTTGACCGGAAACGCAACGCGACACAGTTGAAAAGATGCTCGTCCATTCCTCTTGACCGGGTACTGCTTGCTCTATGGACGGATCGTATTTGGTGCAAAGTACTTGCTCATCGTGCATATATATATGAACCAATAAAAATTGGTTTTTGTCAAATATACTATAGGATTACTACGTACAATATATTATTTCAATAAAAATTATTAAAAATATCTATTCATACACTATTAAAGAGGGTAATTATTTATAATTAATTTTTTAAGTAAAAATAATATTTGTTTAATTTTTTTTATTTAGATAGTTATAATACTGGATTGTAGAAATCAACTTAGAATTCATAATTTATGTGTGCAAATCGCTGATAAAAGATTGAAAAATGAAATACGAGAATTAAAAATAACTCTACTGGAGAGAAAAAGGGCGTAGTGAGGGAGAGGGAGTTTTAAGTGAAGAGAAAATTATGAAAAGTGAATAATTGTACATTTCGGATTAATGATCATGATATATTTCATTCTATTCTAGGAGCCAATGGAATTTGATTAAGAGAATTTCAGGAGGGAAAAAGTGACTAAAATATGAGGTCTCATTCCTTAAAGTAATAACAGATTGATAAAATTGTAGTAGGATTGCTTTCTTATTTAAAATCGAATTTGATTTAATATTTGCATACTTTTTACAGTGGTGAAAAAAACTTATGCATCTAATATAAGAGTGTAAAATAGAAGAGAAAGGACATACAACTTATATGATGAGAATCGAACTTTTATAGAATATGAAATGAAATTTTTTAGCACTGCGCAAAAGACCTCACTCCTTTAAAGGGCTTGCATTTTTAGAAGAAGCGGATAAAACGATCCTTCATCTAATCGTCACTTTTCCCGAAAAGCAGCGTAAAATTTTCATGCCAAAACACGCTGAAAACCACTGTCTGACAACAGCTCAGTCCCACTCCTAATGCTCTCCCAATTTCTAGTAATCCCTCCAAACTCCATTCATTTCCCATGTTCCCACTCAGCATCAGGAGGCTCCGCCGCTTCTGCTCCCGCCTCCGCTGGCCCATCCGCCGCCGATCCCGTCCCAAGGTCGTTATCAAGATGTTCGGCAAGCCCGGCCCTGCACCCCACCCCGAACCCGCCCTCAACGGCTCCGCCGCTGCAGTTCACCCCAACGGCGGCCCCTCCCAGGGGCCTGAGAGACGAGTCCGTGTTGCGACCTTCAACGCTGCCCTGTTCTCGATGGCCCCGGCAGTGCCCATGCCGGGCAGTGGCCGGTCGCCGAGCTTCGATTTCGACAGCAGATGTTTCATGAGTGCAGGGCCGTCCGGGGAGGTAAGCAGCATGAGGGCGAGGTCGATGAACGACCGGCCCAAGGGCATACTCAAGCAGTCTCCTCTGCATCCCGGTTCGGCCGACGATCTCTCGAGGCAGCAGAAGTTCGCGAGATCGAAGCTGCGGGTGTCGATCAATTTGCCGGACAATGAGATCTCCCTCTTGCGGAGCCGTCAGCTTAGCTTCGGCGAGGACGGGACGGAGTCTGCTCCTTACAATTCCTCGTCCAAGTCGAACAGCAGGATTTTAAGGGGAAAAGCTCCAGTGACGAGGTCCAATTCGAGGAGCCTCGACGGCCACGGCGGAGCTGTTGATGATGCGCTGAGGTACAGGAGCAGTCGGACTGTTCTCGAAGTGCTGAGGGAGTTGAACGCCGACATTCTGGCTCTGCAACATGTGAAGGCGGAGGAGGAGAGGGGCATGAAGCCGCTGTCTGATCTAGCGGCGGCGCTGGGGATGGATTACGTTTTCGCGGAGAGCTGGGCGCCGGAGTACGGCAATGCCGTGCTCTCCAGGTTGCCCATCAAGCGGTGGAAAGCCCAGAAGATATTCGATGAGACGGATTTCAGGTCAGTCTCCAGCCTCGAAGTTGTTCCATTCGATTCAGCTCAGTTTATCTTTTTCCTTTTTGAACTTTGGTAACTTATTCTCGGCCAAAAAAAACATTGGTAACTTATTAATTCGTCGAACAGTTGAACCGCTTAATGGCTACGATCAATAATTTAAATTAAAAAAGAATTTAACAGTTTAAAATACCTTTTCTATCCGTTGAACAATTCTATGAGTGTAGTAGAGAAAAATTTCCCTGCAACTTTTACTTGTAATTTTGACTATTATTTATGAAATCCTACTTGATCATGTTGAAGAATTATCTTAATTTATATGAAAATTGAAGAAGACATGCTGTTAATTTAGGCTTTAATGCGAATAGGTTTAGTCTCCTATGAAATTCACTGATAATAATATAATATTTAGAGTGTCGTGACCCGACAACTTTTGACATAACCTTAGAACCCTTGCTGGTTGTTTAATTTGGCTGTCCGCTTGCAGTAACTTAAAACCAGTATTACTGATTTATTAGATGCTATTAGAGCACGTCTTCATTAATGACATATTCGGGTCGACCCCACCTAAGGATAATTAATTGCTACCACCTGTCTCTCTTCCTCTTCGTGTTAGTGAAATTAGGGCATAATTTCAAGAAACAAGTTCGGTTTAGTTCAGTTCGGGCTAGTTGTGATTCTGCCATGGGTGTTGAGAGAGCATTGTGTATAATTGGTATATCACGTGACATTACTCACGCAGCGTACTATATAACGGTCTTGATCTAATATCACAAACTATTTGTGATACAAGACTGTTACGTAGTACACCCGTTACATACAATACTTTTTTGTTAGTACGAGCCTTTGCATTTGGCATTAACGAGATCGGGCTTTGCTGTTCATTCAATGAACGAACGAATGAATTGACTTTAATAATGGAGTCGGGGTCTATGGTCTTCTACTCGTCCACACTGGTAATTAAAGTATTCCTCAGTCCGTCCCCCTGAAAACGAAGGTTCGAGGGTGATTCACTTCTCGTATACCCAGAACCTCCAAAAAGAAATTATTTTCGACCAATAAAAATTAAATAAATTTAAAAGAGGGCAAGTTTATTCATTTTTTTAATGGCCAGAAAGATCGAAGCATTGACAGCCCATTTTATTTACGGAAAAATTTTTGTTGGCAAACGAAAGAGAGACTCTGGATTGGATGACATGTCTTAACGATGTCTGTTTGGACTGGTTTATTTGGGTTCTTTTCCAGCATGGACTGTTCCAATTGATTCTTAAATACTTTCTTCGATTATGAATGAGCTCCCGAGTTAAAAATAAGATAGAACGAATCGGAGATTAAACGGAGACATGGAATTGTACCGTTGATAATCAAACTCAGTCTCACTCAGTTTCAGATTAATGACGATATTTTATTTTCTTTACTTTCTAATATAAATTATTAAATTAATGGTAAGAGTAGTTTAATTTAAGAATACAAGTTCTATCTACTATGTACAGCCTGTCTACCTTAAACTGTGGACCAAAAATAAAGAATATATATATATATAAATAAAAATAAATAAAATAAACTGTGGGACTTCAGAGGGACACAAAAGATCCCAGTAACAATCAACTTTGACTTATCTAATAGTTCTCTCACTAAACCCTCAAATGGATGATTCCATGATTGAATTGCTGACTGAGAAGGTCGACGGAAATTTTTTCAGGGATCCTGATCTGACTGCATATTAATCTTAAGATGTATTTTGGTTAACTTGGGATACTGCGTAGTGTAAATTAAAAGGAAAAAAAAAAAAGATCTCAGTAACAGCTGTGCTGCAAAACTTAATTAAAAACTGAATCCCTCTGTTGGATAGTTTGCTCCATGTGGGCTCTCCAGATTAGCTGTTTCACATTATTCCCGGGACATAAATTCTGGGAAAAAAAGACAAAAAACAAATGGACTGTCATTGGTTTCTCTTTTTTATGGTAGTTAGTTCGACTCCGAGTGCCAGAATACTCTTACCCTATCATATATAAGATCCATTCTTAAATTTTGATTCGAAGTCTACTTAAATTCTATAAGATACTATTTGTTTTAGGTAGACCGTTGAAACCTATTAGTTATTTTTCTTTATCTTTGTAATATAGATTATTTCGATATTTTTTATATGTTTAATAGTTATAAAATAATTGTATTCAATGAATTTTAATGATTATTAGTATTTTTTTTATAGTTATATTATCATAGTCAAATATACTGTAATTTTAAGTATGTTTACATCATATTTAATTATTATTTATTACTAATTTTAAAGTTATAACGATAGTTTAGATGTGATAAACTCATCAAATATGTATAATTACTTTCCATATCAAATCAAAATTTCATCAAAATAGAAATATTACAGTTTAAACGAATTGAGAATTGTAGTTCAAATACGAAAGTTATGAGTGATCAAGATTAGCAACACGAATCAATTAACATGTTCCGATTGCAGATACCATATATGCCAGAATTGGAATTGAAACCAACCTATTTATTAATTAATTTATTTTTTAATAACTCAGAGTTTATTTTTCCTATATTCGTGAACACCTTAGAAATCCATGAATTCAAGTAAGTTCATATGCAAAACATATATTTATCACTCAAAACTTACCTAAATTTCATTGATATCTATCATTGATTCAGGTTTACCTTATAATACCATGCACACCCATAGTGGTAGTATGCTTATGCAATCAATACCGAGCATTAATTGTTGGAAAATGTCACTTTTAACCCTGAATATTTTTTGATTTTGTTATTTTTGTCTTAAACTTTTATTTTGTATCATTTGCATCCTCAACTTGTTGAGTTTTTATCACTTTGGTCCTACCGTTATTTTTTCTATCAAAAAATGTATATTCCATCCAAAAAAATTTTACATTAAAAAATCATTTTTCAACAAAAAATATTTTTCAAAAAGGAAAATTTCAACCCTGATTAAGAAAATATTATTTACTAATAAGCGTCCCTTATAAAATTAAAATACATTTTTCTCAGAATAAGTTACGATTTTAAAATAATAATAACTATTGGTCAATTTTAAATCGGATATGTGTCTTAATTGTGAAGGAGATATAACCACCAGTAAAACTCTACCGATACTTTTCATTTTCATTTATTTTTTTCTTTTTTCTTTATATTTTGAAAAATATGGAATTTTTTTAGATGGAAAAAATAATGGTAAGACCATAGTGACAAAAATTTAAAAAGTTGAGGATGTGAATAATAAAAAGTAAATATTCAAGACAAAAATGTCAAAAGTACGAAAGTGTGATAACTAAGAGTGTCATTTACCCTTAATTGTTCAATGTATTTGATGAAAGTAGCAACAACATTACATAACGAGATGGTTGTATTTCTTTTATCCTTTTAATTCAACATTGGATTCTCTCTCTCTCTAATTTTTAGTGAAATAACAACAAGGCTTGGGAACTTTTGATCCCGTCATGATGTGATGATAGCTATTGAATCACGGAACTCATTCGATCCGATAGCTATCACTCCCTAAGTAATGTATCTTAAGAGAACGAGATAAGTTTTTAAAGGAAAAAAAATCAATTTAAATATTTATTATAAGGGGATTAGTGCAGTGATTCGTTTAGAATCACCCCTTAATTTGGGAAAACGAGTAAGGTTTCATATAAAATTTATCAATTTTGTTTATATTTCTATTCATTTATCTTATTTTGCCTCTTGAAATCCATCGCTTAACTCTTTCTTCAATTTCACCTTAATTGAGCTATCTTTATCTACCCTGGATTAGTTTATGTTTTTGTGTCAGGATAATTAATAAATACTAATATGAGGGATGGATCTAGAAATCTTATCCAAGGGAGGTGAAATTCAATAGAATAATAAAATAACGAGTCAAAGTGGTGAAATAAGATAACTTAACAAAAAGAAGAAGACATAACCAACTTGAATTTACGTAGTAATTCATGAAAGCTCTTGAGTTCGGAGGTCAATCGGCCTCAGTGCACGTCAAATCCATTCCTTTCGAAAAAAATACAGTGGGATTATATTCAATAAGTTGAAAGATAATTACGCCGCAAAAAAAAATTATCGGCTCTCTCGACTTGCCAAGGTATAACATGTACCCACTACTTGCTCTGAAGAAATAACCGGGGAAGGGCCCTGCGGGATAAGCTTCGAATTTGAGGCACAGGAATTAATTGGGTACTACGTAGGAATTACTTGGCGGGACAGAGATGTGGGGGGAGTGCGAGTTTACTCATGGACCGTGCGTTGGTCGTGGGACCTGAGATTCCGTTCTTGCCCATTCATTTCAGGGAAGCAACTCTGACAATAAATTATTATTACATTTTCAGCACCTATCTTCTTTATAGATGTTTTTTTTTTTAAATTATGCTCGCAAATCTAGAAAAAGATATTAAAAAAATGAGAATAGACATTACGAGTAATATCTATCACTCGCAAATGAGAAAGAAAGTTGAAAAACAAATTATTTGATAGAGGTAAAGTACTCATTCGTACTTAGATAGAGTTTCACCCTTTACGGAGCCGACCTGACTTGAATTAAAACAGTCAGTGTTCATTGGGTTTGTATATACAAGTAATGTGGATCTTAAATTATAAAAATGAAATTGTAAATATTTATAAAATGTTGGCTTTGCTCTCTGAACCACTCTTTAAGTTTTGTATTGAAGTAAAGATCACATTGAAGTATATGTAAATATAAAAAAATTTATCTTGATGTGTCGATCCAACTTGAATTAGAATAGTCATTACCTGTCGGGTTTTGGATACCAGTAAATTAGTACAAATAATTATACCCTAAAAATATTTGTGAAAATAACTTCGTAAATATTTATGAAATAAATATTTGCGTTGCTTCCAAGGCCGCTCTACAAAAGATTAAAAAAAAAAAGGCTTTGTCGCTCTTAACCGATAAGGAAAGATCTATCGAAAGAATCACTTTTTACGTAGAAATGATACCAAATCTTGGCGAAAGTCTTGTATAGAGCGGATATATCACGCAATAGTACTGACGTGGTGTCACAAATTAATCAAATCAAGTCATTTTATGATTGTTTTTTCCCTTTTAAATTTTATTAAAAAATTCTAAAAATAATTGAATCTTGTTAGTTCGTGACATCACGTCAGTATCACCACGTGATATACTTATTATACAGAGGACTCTCTCCAAATCTTGATCATCAATAGTTCAAATCGAGAACCACGTATATGCTTTCGTGTTGGTCCCCAAAACCAGTTGCCCTAGCACAAGAACAGATCATGGACTTCTTCAGAAGTACATGCTCCAACTGAAATCAAAAGTCGCCCGAAACGGATGCTCGAAGAGGAGGAGGAGGTGGAATATCCGAGCCATGCCATTATACAACGATTTAGTTCTACAGAAAGCCGCATGAAATGGATGCTCGAAGGAGGACTACGAATATCTCGGTCCTGCCGTTACACAGTTTAATTCAATTTGGTGCTGAACTCCTTTTTTTCTGTTGGCAGGAATGTCCTGAAAGCCACCATAGAAGTTCCACGGCTCGGGGAAATCGACATCTACTGCACCCACCTCGACCACCTCGATGAGAACTGGCGGATGAAACAGATAGATGCTATAATCCGGTCAACCGGATCGCCACACGTACTAGCCGGTGGACTGAATTCTCTTGACGAGACTGATTACTCCCCTGAGCGGTGGTCCGACATCGTCAAGGCACGTACTACTGCACCTCTTGAAGTACCTTCTTCTTTCCCCTTCTAATTACACTGCATGGACACCGATGATGGTGGTCTTTAGTGGCACAAACTCATCCTCATGTGATTTAATGATGTCAAAGTCTCGAATTTTTTTTTTTGGTAAATCAAATTTAAATCCCCTCCATGCACGATATGCCCAAAAGAAGCCCTTTGAGTTGAGTTTTGGCGGGCATCGGTTTTTTGAACTATATTATATTTGTGGTGTTGTTAAGCGTTGATGGGACCAACATCATGCTTATTATTTAGTTTGTCGGATATATTCGTAGTTAAATAAAAAAATTTGAACATTTCATAACATTACGTGGGTGGGACGATTGGATGGTCAATGTTGTCGTTGTCCTTTCTGTTATAATATATATATACACACACACATTGTAGATAATTGCATGGTGGTCCTGCTGGTGCAGTATTATGAGGAGATGGGGAAGCCGACACCTAAAGCTGAAGTGTTGAGGTTCTTGAAGGACAGGCAGTACACCGATGCTAAGGAGTTTGCCGGAGAATGCGAACCGGTTGTCGTCATCGCCAAAGGCCAAAGTGTGGTTTCGTTCTCTCGGGTCATCTCTCCTCCGATAATGTCGATATGATTAATATATGTTTGTCCAGTCCCTTTCTTTTCAATGTTCACTTCAATAGCTAATATTTTTCTTAGGCCGGCTATAAGGGTACATATAGCTTATCTTGTCATATTTAAACGGATTCGTGCTAGAATACAAAAACTTATAGAGGAATCACTTATTATTGGGTTAAAATTTTTAAGCATGGACATAACTCATTTTTTTACGAAGATAAGGGAGACAGGAAAACAAAAAAGGCATGTAACTCTCACGGTGAGGATCAAATCTCCAACCTCTAAGTTGTGAATTAGAGTTCTGCACCACTACATTAAGACTTGTTCCTCATTTAATGCCATGTTAATACGAACACAATACGTTTAACCAGTATAATTAAATGTGTTTAAATGCATGCATATCCTATTAGCTTTCTGCATATCCAGCAAAATTGTTGTCTTGTGTGTGGATGGGACCGTGTCACCTGTAGTACAATGTTTTCTTGATTTCCTGCAATTCATTTGACTGATGTGTAGGTGTACAAGGGACCTGCAAGTACGGAACCCGGGTCGACTACATTATGACATCGCCTGACTCTCCATTTATGTTCGTCCCCGGCTCTTACTCGGTCTTCTCCTCCAAGGGGACCTCCGACCACCACATCGTCAAAGTAGACCTCACCAAGTCGCCAATCGCACAGGACAATCCAGGACAGGGCAGGAACCCGGACAGTATTACCGCTCCCAACAAAAGGCGGCTGCTTCATCAAAATAAACAGCAACAGAGGGTCGTGAACATCACGGACCCTTCCCTCCATCAGTCGAATGGTGTGTGGAGGAGCACGGTTGAACAGGACCACGCACGCTCGGGTAAATTGATGAGTTGATTCTTTGCTTTTGTCCCCTTGTCTGCATTTGTACGTCACTGGGAAACTTGAGCGTTTCGGGCCTTGGTTTTCTAATTCTTTCAGTTAATCAGTTCATGTAAAAATTCAAAGAGAGATGTAGCAATATATATGGAAATGTCTGTATTTATAGACCAAGCATTCTGGGGGAGAGTTAACAGGAGATGCCTGAGAGTGAAGTCAGTGATGATGTTTCCTTTTCCATTTTCTCTCTGTATAGTTTCTTATAATAAGATCTGTTTACCAGGAAATCTCAGCGTTTACTCTCCTTATTTTACTTTTACTTTTTCCTGTAATTGGGTATATTTTTATCAGTGAAATCTTTCAGTTTTTTTATTGGTAAATAAGACAAGGTGGAAAATATGCTTGTCAAATTTGGCATTAAATGTTTCCCGACGGTAAGGTACACCCAATCATTGGACAGTGGTTGAGCTTAGTCTTCACCTAAAATGGTAAACCATTAGATAGTGGTACCAAATTCTATTCTAAATTCAAGTTGAATTTCTAACTGAATTAATATCGGATTTAACTATTAATGGAGGTTACTGACCATGGATCACTTCTTTCATCATGATGTTGCTGTGGGAATATGCTGGATTATCACCAAAAGAAAAGAAAATTTTTGGAAAAAGATCTGGAAACTTCAAATTTATAATAGACATAACACTAAACTCAATCTATGGAGGACTGCACGGAGTATCTGTCTTGGATAAACAAAGAAGATAACACATGCTCTCTCTGTAAAGCTGCATTGAAAGCCTATATGCATCTATCTGCCATACGTAAATTTACAAGAATATCACTGAATTCGAGTGGAAGTTTTGTGATATATCCATTAATGTCATTCTAGAACTTACTGATTTTTGTATGTGATCCATCAAACTTTCTCTTGAACAGGATAAAAAAATGAAAATTTACCTTTTTAGCTGCCATCTTTTTCGCAAACTCCTTAAATTGAGATTACAAGTTTTGATTGATTACTAGTTGTAACAAATCATTTAGGCATGTAAATTCACGAGAAGCAAATGACCTGTTTTTGAACAGGACATACAAGTTTCAAGTGATTACTTGTAATAAAATAAAAGTTCAAGAACTGTAACCGATCATGTAGATTATTTTGAACTGAAATTATGTTTCGAACGATTACTTGTAAAGGTAGTTCAAGGAGCTGTAAATGTTCATTTACAACTCGTTGAGCTGAAACTAATATCTCTAAGCGATTGTTTATAAATTTAATTTAACGAGTTGTAAGTGGCTGTTCAGTCAAAAAGGTGATTGTTGTATGAAATTTGGCCATTGCTATGCCACGGAGCCTTCTCAAATCAGTGTGGGCGCGAATCGGATGCACGTTGCAACGTCACTGGCAACCGGGAGAAGAGGTAAAGAAATGGACTGCTCATATCGCTTCTCTTCGTCCAACTATAGGGATCCCTTGAAGGTAGAAAACCTCCAAGGTTTTGTAATATTTTCCGAGACGAATTGATTTATTAATTATTCAAAATTTCCGTATTTATCTTAGCAGATGTAATGACTTGATCAGAACAAGCATTTGCATGGCAAATTAATTTTATGGGAAAAAGAGTGAATTGCTTTCCAATATAACATCACTAGACACGTACTCGTGTTATGCGCTGAAAAAAAATTAAATAAATATTAAATACTGGAATGAACCTATATAATTAGGCTGTTTAATTATAAGGTAATACAATTTAATTTATTTAGAACATGCTAATTTATAGTGGTAAACATGACATTCTCAGTTGTCATTGGTATGCGGTATCAATTTTACCTTTCTCCAATTTATAATTTTAAATCATTCGTAAAAAAATGTGAGATTGTTTGGGGCTAAAATCGTAGATATTGAGTGATATGAAGTCAGAATAGAGAACTTGAACAATTAAAAAAAGATTTTTGTTATTAAGATCGTAGATATGAAGTAAGGTAAAATGATTGAAATTACTATTTTATCCTTAATTTAGAGGATATTAGAAAATATATGCATATTATATATTTTATTATTTAAATTAGATTAAGGACAAATACACTAGAAAAAGGGGCTCATCGGATCTATATAATTAGGCTGTTTAATTATAAGGTAATACAATTTAATTTATTTAGAACATGTTAATTTATAGTGGTAAACATGACATTCTTAGTTCATTCGTAAAAAAAAAATGTGATAGATTTTTTGGGGCTAAAATTGTAGATATTGAGTTATATGAAGTCAGAATAGAGAATTTGAACAATTAATAAAAGATTTTTGTTATTAAGATCGTAGATATAAAGTAAGGTAAAATGACTGAAATTACTATTTTATCCTTAATTTAGAGGATATTAGAAAATATATGCATATTATATATTTTAATATTTTAATTAGATTAAGGATAAATATGAAAAAATAAAAAAATACTAAACTTCTCAAACGTTTACAAGTATAGATTATTAAAGATATTTCCTCTGGAAAAACCAAATACACTAGAAAAAGGGGCTCATCGGATCTATGAAATTGACGGTACTTCTATTTGTTCATGTTCTTGAGATGAATTCTACCTGTTTAATGATCGTCGTCTCAACGCGGCTATAAATCTCGGATAGCCCGATTGTCTTAGCAAATCAAGTGCTAAAAGCTCAAGGCATTCCACACCTACGCATCGTGCGTTTAGCTTTATCTCATTGCGGAGAGAATCCCACACGACCATGTAACAATCGAGAAAATTCTCGAGACTCTATCCAACGTGGAAGTGCCTGATGCGTGTAATTGTCGTCTTCTCGGATGAGCTGTCCTAGAAGTTGGAAAAGCGGATATACATGGCTCCGAAATTGTCGATAAGAACCAATGTAGTAGAATATTCCTACTGAAGTCGATGATCTCAAGAACAAAATACCTAAGTATATGAAAAATGAGTGATGAAATCAATGTGGCAGTGTGTTGTGTTTACTATATATAGCTACATTATATATTTAGGAGAGGAAAAATGGGAAGGCAGGACACAGTTTCTACTGATAAGATTGTTGCTGTTAAGATCATTGTTCTGTTGTGTTTTTGCTTCGATGTTGCTAGGGCCTACCCAGGTGGGCCGGACACAACCTTAGTGTTGAGGGCATGCAGCAGCGAGATCCAAGTGGACTCGGCGTATGGTATAGCCACGTCATATTTGCTCCTAGATTTAATTCAGACATCGGTCGAAGGTTATGATTATTATGCATCGACCGAGTTTGATGGAGCTATAATGTTCGGACACGGAGCGTGTAATGGAGCACTGTCACAGGTGGCCTGCAACGTCTGCTTGAATGCAGCTGAAGATGCACTGGTTCCCTGTGCCGGGAGTACCGGGGCTCAGGTGCAGCTGAAAGATTGCAGGGTTCGGTACGAGAATTATCCCTTTGTAGAATGAGAACTGGCTCCGCTGCATAAGGCTAGTCTCTTTCTTGCTTTGTTCCGTGTGTGCACGTAAATGTAACCTGTAAACCGGAGTTAATCTCGAGTCAGTAAGAGAATAAGGCAATGATGGCTGTCCGAGGCATGCAAACATGGCTTCGATTACTGAGTCTGTGTAAATTGTTATTGCCTGTGTTCCGATGGTCTCCTAGTCATGATTTACTAAGGAAAAAAATGTGTCGAATGACTCTACTTTGCAAGTATATTCATATTTACTCCCAGTGTACTCTTCTTCAAATTCATTTTACTTATTCTAAATTTGGGAACCCAATTTATGGGCTCTTAATTAAATAGATTATTGATTTTTTCACAAGGGAGGGACGATCATTTTAAGGGCAAAATTGTGTGCTTCTACGAGTTTATGGCAGCTTGAATTTGTTCATGGATCTTCCCCTTTGTCTCCGGCACCACTACGATGACAAACGCTATTGCTGTCAAATCAATCGTTGTCTTTCCTTCTTTTTGATCAGCAGACAGATGAATCGGAGCCATCAATGGCTGCAAGTCTCGGCTCCGTTGTTATAGGATCTGGTGTCATGTCTTGCTCGAGTTCTAGTACCGAGTGCTTCAGACAGACAGGTGACCATAGTTCGGGTTTGACATTCCATAGGAAACTGCCCATGCCCCGAACCAGTTTAGCAAGATCGCGATTACTCCAGCAACTCCCCTGATGTTGATCGGAAATGTCTGCAAATTATCAAGGCACTCAAGAAATTTGGATGCTTTGTTCTAGGTCTAGGAGAACTCCAAATCACGAATTGCACATTCATTAGAATGGCAACAAGGGCAATCAGAGACGGTCTCTAGTACTTGTATGTCCGGGAAAATGTTTTCTCAACCGGTGAGAGAGAAAATATGAAAGAAGTTAAAGGGTTGGCGTTCGGGTTTCACCCTTTACCTCAGACATCACGACTGATGCAGCAGCGCCCATTCCCATCGAAAACGGTCCAGTGAACGGCTAATGAAGATTTGGCAATAAATGGAAGAACTTATAGATGCATTGAGGGGGAAAACAGACACTAGTTTCTTGAGATCATAGTGGCCCGACAGGGACGATGAGATTACCAGAATGCCCGCGACAGCAACGATGGGAACTGCATTAGCTGCCAAATCACGGACCTGGTTTCGGGAATCAAATTTACAGTTGCTGTTAGCTAAGAAGCATTAGAGTGCAGATGTGAGCATGGAAGCTGATGGACAGTTTAGCACGATTGACGGACCAAACGAGAGAGAATTTGATTCTTGCAATAACCGGGCTCGAGATTATGACTTTTAACTTTGTCAAGGCGATACTCTTAACTTTACAATATGTAGCATGAGGCTGCAGGGTTTTACTGTTACATTAAAATAGAATGAAATTGGTGCTTGGAGACAACCTATGACCAGTCCGGTCGCAGAGACCCCGACATTGGAGAAACCGATGGTTATAGATGGAAATCTGGGTCTTCTCTTCATCCAACAGTAGGAAATTCTTGAAGGCATAAAACCTTAGAAGGTTTTGTAAACTTTTTCGAAATAAATTGGCGAATAAACCTAAAATTTGGTCCTTCATGTTTGAACAAATCAATACTTTGGTCGCTATTCTTTTTCTTTTTTGCCAACACTTGGCCCCAACACTTTCCTTCAAGGAGGGAAAGATGTGAGATAGAAGAGAGAGAAAAGATATTGATTTTAATTGGACAAGAGGAAAATGACAAATGAAGGGGTAAACATGACACTTGGTACAAATTAGTGTTGTTTCTCAAATTTATTATAATTTGATGCCATCTATACAAGGGAGAAGAGAAGAGGTGCTAGTTTTCTTGGTTAACACTCTTATTATATAATCTAATAATATTCAAACCAAATTCTCCCCAAACAAATGGACTTAACCAACATCACTCAACTCAGTTATAAAACTCGGATAGCCCGATTTACTTAGCAAATGAAAAACTAAAAGTTCAAGACATTATGCAATCTGCCTATCATGTGTTTGGCTTATATTACGTAGAGAATCTCACTCGAACACGGAACAATCGAGAAAATTCTCGAGACTTTATCTAACGTGGATGTGGTTGATGCCCGTAAGTTGTCGTCTTCTTGTATGGACTATTCTAGCAGCTGGAAAAGCAACTTACAGTGCTCCGAAGTTGTTGATATGAACCAGTGTAGTACAATATTCAAGTCGAAGTTGGTAATCTCAAGAACAAAATGCACAAGGATAATAAATAGAGAGTGATAAAATCAATGTGGCAGTGTGTTTATACATAGCTACATTATGTATTTAGGAGAGGAGGGAGACAAAGTGGGAAGACTGGACATAGTTTCGAATGACAAGATTTTTCTCGTCAAGACCATTGTCCTGCTATATTTCAGCTTCGAAGTTGCCAAGGGCTACCCAAGTGGGCCAGACACGATTTCAATGTCGAGGAAATTTAGCGACGAGAAAATCCAAGAAAAGACTCCATACTCTTCAGCCTTGTCATTTTTGCTCCTAGATTTATTGAACACATCGATCAAAAGTTTCAATTATCATGCATCGACTTAGGTTTATGAGGCTATAATATTCGGACATGGAGCGTGTCATGGAGCACTCTCGCAGGTGGCCTGCAACTCTTGATTGAACATGGCTCGAGATGCACTGGTTCCATATGCTAGGAGTGTCGGGGCTCAGGTTCAGCTTAAAGATTGCAGGATTCAGTATGAGAAGTATCCCTTTATAGAATGAGACTTGGTTCCACTGCATAAGCCTAGTCTCTTGCTTTCTTCCATGTGTAACATAAAAGTAAATAGTAGCGGTGACCTAGCTACCCTTAGTTACGTAGTATCATCAAATATCTAATATAGTTTAAGAAGCCAGTGTCCATCAAAATACAAGGTTAAAGGTCACTTTTGGTAATATTACTCAGAACGAGACTCAAACGTGTAATATCAACTCAATCAAACCGCATGAGAATGCGTTTTAAAATATTAGATCACTGCTCCTGGTGCTCACTGTTTCTCATACCTGTATTAGCTCAGTAAGTCTTCCTAATAAAAAAAAGGTAATTACATAATCAAAAAATAATCCTAAAGTCTTCCTAATAAAAAAAAGGTAATTACATAATCAAAAAATAATCCTAAAATATTTTCAAGAGTTGAAGTTGAATTTGAATTCTAATTGGACAATGATGGAGATAATTTTAACAAAAAAATAGTAAAAGAAAAACGACAAATCAAAGGCGGCGGTGACTAAGTACCCGTGTGAGCTATGATATGGTGCATTTTATGCATGTGGAAGTATGTCTATACATCAGAATGCGTGTGCATGTGTACGGCAGCATCACAAATTAGAGAAATCCAGCAAAAAAAAAAGGGAGAGAAATTAGAGAAATTGAGAGATTGAGAATATATATATATATATATATATATATGAGAGTGGTGCGTATGTTGGATTTCTTCTTCGAATAATAGAAAAACTTTCTTTGCCTCCATTTCTCCTTATTCGTTTAACTACACGCCACCAATTTCCCAATTAGCCCCTATAAATTCCAGCAGAGATTACATTTGCACAGATGTCAGCAAGCACTTATATGTAAAAGGTATATCACGTAATAACACTTTTATTGTGTTACAAATTAATAAGATATAGTAATTTTTATAGTTTTTTTAATTTTAAAATTTTATGAAAAAAATCTTAAAATGATTAATTTTATTAGTTTGTGATATCACATAATTACTGTTACGTGATATATCTAATACACGAAAGATTATCTCGTAAGAGAGACCTTTTCCCCAAACTATCTGTTTATTCATCGAATTTTTGCTCCAAAATGTAGCCTGTGTAGAAGCAAATCCCATTGATTCCTCCAAACTGTTGTGTAGACACCTCATTTTAGCTCGAGAAGAAATATTTGATGGTCAATCGTTCAGGGCACAAGACTATCAGTGCAAGATTCAGAGGCTTGGAAAATGGACCTAACGAGGTTGAAAGTGAGCAAATTTGAATTCCTCATGAAGCTCATTGAGTTACCTTTGATTTAGGTGGATTTTGGACTCAAAATTCATCTTGGAGAGGGAGATACAATTTTTTGAAGGAAGATTGCCCAATCTGTGAACAGTAATCGGGCTGTGGCTGATTTCGTAGGAGAAATTATATCTATTTATTGGGAGGTCCAATTTGAGTAAGGCTTACGGAATTTGGACCCAAACACATGAAGGATTAATATAAAAATAGAGCAAAATACGCAAAGGTCCGTAATCAGCCTGAGAAAATTGATATCCAAGCCTCAATGTGCAGGGCCGGCCCGTACCGGCCAGTTGGATTCAAAAATTCGTTTCTCATCAATGCTGAGGCCTTTTCATGGGATTCTTCTTTTCAATGGTCACTAATATGATGAATATATATCAGAAATTATTATAAAGGAAAGGCAAGATTCGTGCTGAGCTGAAGAGAAGGAAAAATTGGCAGGTCCTGAACTGATATATATTGATAATATTTCAGTTATAAAGATTGAGTAAAAATGGCAAGGAAATATTATTGCATCTCCATGGATTCAGAAATTAGAAGATACTTGACTGATTTTGAGTCTCAATATATCCCTTCTTCCGGATTTAATTCTCGAATGAAGTGTATAAAAGGAGGAAGAGCTGAAGGGGGATCGGGGGGAAAGATACTTGGAAGTACTACTAAGAAAAATTTGGAGCAGCCACTCAAGGACAACGATTAACACCGTTCTTCAAAGAAACATTGTTGCCGCTGTAATCTCATCCACAGTTATCCTCTCCGGCTGTTGTTTAATCCGATTTCGAAAGCCTCAAAGCTGCCAAGTGGTTATTTTAGGTATGAGGCCCTGTTTTCCTTTCTGTTTTAGCGTAAATGATCTGAATGGTGCCTAATGTATTTCATCTATGTATGAGCAGGTCAGAAATTTATGGATGTTAACAAAAGTTTTGTAATTTTTGTTCTTGATACAAATTGCGGAAGATGATTCAAAGATTAAGTGTAGTAACTTAGCATCTGTGTTTGCAATTCCTAATAAAATCTGTTAGCTTTCGTGATAAATTGACACCACTTTGTAGTGCCTATTATTCGTTAAATTTCATATCATTTGCTTGTTTCCCATAATTAAAATTTTCATCATGTTTCTAGCATGCTTCGTTATGATTTACTAGGTAAATAGATAAGCTTGGTATAATTCTTACATGTAGTTTACAGCATGCTGGCATGGTTCAATTCACTAATTTAGGGATTCACTTGTGTCATAAGTTACAGCTTCTTGATTGCATTCCCTCTTTCATGTCTATGATATTGTGCCTTTTGGATTTCTTTCTCTTACCATTGATGCTATCTTTTTTTTAAAATTAAAATAGGATTAGGAAAGTTGAATTTAAATAAAATATGGTAAGTTTAGAAACATTGTTAGGGTACCGATATAGGGCGTGTCGATGGGCTCGCGAGCCTTTCGAGCCTAATAGAACCCCCGAATCCAACTTTGGTTCAAGACTGACCAATAAAAACCTATGCGGTTAGTGTCATGCTCCCATAGGTGAATTGTAGGTTTCTAATCGACCTTAGGACTAGTTCCATAAATGATTAGTGGCGACTCCTTTTCTATTTTTAGCCATGATATCGTAAACTCGATTTATTTCGAGGTTGCGACATGTTGGAAAGCCATCAGCCCAACTCCAATCCGATCAAAAAAAGAACATAATTTTTAGAGAAAGATAATTATTTTTCTCCTTTTAGATTTTATAAAACAATTAAAAAATTAACTTGATTTTATTAGTTAATATTATCATATAAGTACTGTCACGTGATAATATCATTACGCACAAGACTCTCTCTTGCAATTGAGTACATCAATATGATGTAAAATTTCCGAATTCAAGTTAATTTTCAGAATACCTAAGTTTATGGTAGTAGTATTTAATTTTCTTATAAATCATGATTCTTTTTATTATTATTATATGATATTTAATTCTCAACACTCACATCAAGTGATAATGTGATCTACATTTATCACGTACCCTCCATGAGTTAGGACGTTTCCTTAGCGTCTCAGGCTTTATTGATTACGAGTTTCAAAGTCAAACTTGGCATGGTGCAAACCTGTCACCTTACCGAATCAGTGTGGTGCGAGCCTTAGCGTGATTCGGATGCGTGCTACAACATCACTGACAATTAGGAGAGTGGGTAAACATATGCACGCTCATATCACTTCTCTATATTCGATGGTAAAGAATGCTTGAAAGCAGAAAACATTGAAGGTTTTATAAAATTTTTCGAAATAAAAATTTGGCTTTGTATTTATTTGGAATTTCGTACTTATCTTGGCACATGAATGATTCGATCAGAACAAGCATTTGCATAGTAAATTACTTTTGGAAGTAATTGAATTACTTTCCAATGAATATTATTAAAGATATTTCCATTGAATATTGAATATTACTTTTCGCACCGATGCTCACAATTTTCTGACAAATTTACCGACGGTAATCCTTTGCGAGTTGTCGGTAATTTTCTATGAATATAATGTTGGTAATTCTTTATTTTCCGACGAATGAATTCCTCAAAAGGGAAAACGCAACGGCACATATCCGTCGGAAAAGTCATTTACTGACAGATTACTGAGGGATCCGTCCGTCAGAAAATAGCAGTTTTCTTGTAGTGTTTCTACTTTGCAATATGAGATTGTCGGGCGGAACCCAGCAAAGTAATTGCTAGGATTTCTGGCTAGCTTGTTAAATTTTGAAAAGTCCGGGAAAGTGGTATTACATCCCAATTTTCATTCAAACATGGGAAAATATATAAGAAAGTTTATTACTTTTCATGGAATATTCATGGATTACACCAATCTAAACAGCCCCTAAGACTGTGTTTAGTTCATTGTAATGTAAATGTTTTTCAAGGAAAGTTTCAACTTTCCATCCAATTTTATTGTATTTGGATAAAAAAATTGAGAGCATTTTAGATTTATCGAGCTGAGATCCATTTCCTGAGCACAGGCACTTTGCCTGGAAAGCTTTTACGGTATAAAAGGCTGGCATTCTTGAAATTCAGGTGGGACCGACCCAGTTTTACAATTTCCAAAAACGCTATTATAACCTTTCCTCTTTCAATGCTCAGTCAACAAAAAGAATAACATGGAAAGTGTTCCTGTAATTTTGAATGTTATAATATTATTTTATTATTTACTTTCCTTGTAAAATCTATAACATTTACCAAATACAATAATTTCATATTACTAAATCTTTCTATGTAAAATAATAACTTTCTATATAATCTAATTTTACTCTGTAATCTAATAATACTCAGACCAGGTGTTCCTAATAGGGTGTTTGGCACTATGTAAAGTGAAGATTTTACTTGAAAAATTGAAACTTTGCTTTGAAACGTTGCGTGCATTATTTGGGACTGTCATCACTTTTCCAGGCCTTAATCTATTTTCTAGGCCATTGCAATTAGGCTGGAAACACATTACGTTTGTAAAGGGTTACATTCTTCAATTTCCGTGGACCTCCCTCTGCAAGTTCTTATAATTACAGAAATACTTAACACCCTATTTCCTTGTAATAAAGCAGCTATACGGAGAAACCGAGAGAGGATTAAGAAAAGACAAAATAATGGGTAATTTAGTTTTATCACTGAATATAATATTACTTATTTGTTTTTTCTATAATTTATAATACTTATTAAACATAACAGTTTTACTTACCAACTACTTTTACTGTAATTTAATTTCATCTAATAATACGCGAACCAAACGCTACTCCATAAACAAAGGGACTTATTTGCTCTATAAAAGTGATGCTTCTTCAAGGTATTCATGTTCTTGAGATGAATTAATTCTATCAGTTTAATGATCATCGCTAACTCAGACATAAATCTCGGATAGTCCGATTGTCGTAGCAAATCATAAGCTAAGGGATCACGACATTCTGCATCCACCTACCATGCGGTTGGCTTGTCATTGCGTATAGAGAATTTCACTCGACCACGTGTCAATCGAGAAAATTCTCTAGACTTTATCCAACGTGCGTTGAAGTGCTTGATGTCTGTAAATTGTCGTCTTCTTGGATGGACTATTCTAGCAGTTGGAAAAAGAACTTACACGGCTCCGAAATGGTTGATATGAATCAATGTAGTAGAATTTTCAAGCAGAGTTTGTTAATCTCAAGAACAAAATGCATAAGTATATTACACAAAAGTGATGAAATCAATGCGACAGTGTGTTTATAAATAGCTTCAACATTTATTTAGGAGAAGAGGGGGACAGAATGGGACGGCTGGACATGGTTTTGAATGACAAGATTGTTGTCGTGAAGACCATTGTCTTGCTATGTTTTTGCTTCGATATTGCCAAGGGTTACCCAGGCGGGCCTGACAAGACTTTAGTGTTGAGGAAATGCAGCAACGAGAAATTCAAGAAAAGTCTCGATACTCTACAGCCCCGCCGTTTTTCTTCCTAGATTTAATGAACACATCATCAAAGGTTTGATTATTATGCATTGACTCATTTTTACGGGACTATGATGTTTGGACACGGAGTGTGTAATGAGGAGCTCTCACAGGTGGCCTGCAACAACTGCCTGAATGCAGCTGAAGATGCAACGGTTCCCTGTGGCGGGAGTATCGGGGCTCAGGTTCAGCTCAAGAATTGCAGGATTTGGTATGAGAAGTATTCATTTATGGAACGAGACTTGGATCCAATTCATAAGCCCGGTATCTTGCTTTCTTCCGTATGTGCATATAAAAGTAACTTGTAAAAGCCGAGATAATATGACCTTAAGTCAATGAGAGAATAAGGCATGATTGCTGCCAGAGGCGTGCAAACATGGCTTTGATTGCTGAGTCTGTGTAAATTGTTGTTGCTTGTGTTCCGATGGTCTCCAAGTAGAGACGACTTAGAGGAAAAATGTATCTAACGATGACTCTAGTTAGCAAATATATTCATATTTACACGGCTTTATATGGAAATGGTTTGGTTCTTTAAATGAGCTTGCTCTGCATTGGGAAACATTTGGTCCTATTTAGAGATCGGTTGCTGCAAGTCCAACCGAGAATAGAGTTCCAGTAGATTAGAATCGCATGAGTTATGGTTCCAAAGCTTGAGGAAAATCCTGCAAAGGACATTGTTGAAAAGTAATTTACAATTTAGGTAGTTACTTAATTGGACGATGCGATTTTAGTGTGGCAGTACAAAACTTCGACCTATAACAAAGAGATTTTAAGTTCGGTTTAGATGAAGTTATATACTTCTTCAGTGGCAACTTATTTTCTATCCTTTTTTATAAGCAAAAAAGAGGGTAACACTAGTGACGAACTAAACACCCTTATCTATGTAATATTTGGACTTCCATGTTCAACCTTGAACATATCAAAAATGAACTGAACGGCCACTAATGGCACTGGTCCCATTAACTTATTACTATCAAAAGTCTAGTATAGTTTAAGAAGCCAATATTCATTAAAAACATAAGTTCCAAAGTTTCTTCTGGTACTATTACTGAGAGCGAAACTTAATCGTCTATCATTGATCGCATCGAACTGTATGAAAGTGAACTTTAGATCACTATATCCTTGTACTAGCTCAATGACCTAATTACTTAACCAAAAACTAATTTTTTAGAGAATTCAAGTTGAATTTGAATTCTAGTTAGATAATGATTGATAGAGACAATTTTTTAAAAAAATTAGGAAAAGAAAAAAGACAAATCAAAGGCGGTGACCACTGACCGCCGATGTAAGCTATAGGTATGGGTGCAATGAATGCATGCCGAAGGACAAATTCTTAACCAACCTATTATGATGAAATGTTAATCAAATTATGATAAATGATTAAATTAAAATTAATCATTATAACAATTACCTTAATTATTATTTGCCATAATAACTTAATTAGTTTTTTCTCATTATATTATCATAAAATAGGACGATCTAATATTATTTAATATGAAACTGTGTTTATATATCAGAACATGGGTGCATGTGTATGTTAGCATGAAAAATTAGAGAGATTGAGAGTTTATATATGAGAGTGGTATGTTGTATTTCTTCCTCCGATGACAGAAGGTTTTCTTGGCCTCCACTTTCCTCGTATTCTTCTGGACCACGTACCACCGGTTCCTAATTAGCACCCACAAATTCCAACAGAGATTACATTTGCACATATGTCAGCGATAAGAAAGTCTTATACCTAACGGATATATACATCACGTGATAATTTTTATGTGATATTACAAATCAATAAAATTTAATTATGTCTATGATTTTTATTTGTTTTTAAGATTTTATTAAAAACTTAAAAATAGTATAATTTTATTAATTTATAGTACCACGTAAGATCTGTCACATGATATACCCGTTATAGAACCACACCCTTTTCCACAAACCATCTGTTTATTCATCGAAATTTTGTTTAAAGTAATAATTTGGATGGAACCTGCTTCCTCGAAAATATAGCTTGGGTAGAAGCGAATCCCATTGATTCCTCCAAGCTGTTGGAAAACCATCAGCCCAACAACTCCAATCTGATCAACGAAAGAACAGAACATTTTTAAGTAAACGCAAGCATGGTATGTCGAACGATCTTTCTTTCTCTTCCTGAGCAAGCGAGGGCGGAGATTAGAGGAGCGGGATTACAGTGACAGAACGCAAGTGTCTCCTCTGGAATAAGTCGACCAATTTGGCCTTCGGGAGTCGCTCAATAGTTTCGATGTAATCCTGCCTAATGACACACAGTGAGAATTGCTATGGTAGCTCTAAAAAGTTGTCATTTATCCTAAGTCTGTTCTATAAGTTTTCAAGTGACATTTTAATTTTTTTTTTTGTTACACAAGTTGAGTCCATTTGGTCGTATATTGTTAATGTGTCACTAATGCTGTTAAACAATTCTTTTTTACTGTTAAATTATCTGACATGGTTATAATATATCTAATTTGGCATTGTTCAACACGATTTATTTTGGCAAACTCTTTTTAACCAGTTCTACTGACAATGAATAATATAATGAACCATGTTTTTCCAGGTCAGCACTGCGATATTTATTTTATTTTTAAATCAATTAGATCGATTATGGTCTAGCCGAGTAGTCAGGTCGAGTCACGAATTTGTCATGTTACTTTTTTTTAATTTCGAAAATCACTCAAAATTTATACAGAGTCCCAAAAATATCTTTCTACACGGTTTTACGCCATGTTATATATATATATATATATATAAAATATAAAAAACGCCAATTCAAATAAATTAAAATAAAATAAGAGAAATTAACGGTATTGGTGACATGTCAGCAGTAATCTAACAGTCAAAAGTAAAATGAACTTTACATGTATGACAGAGGAAATATTTAGGACTGAAACCACTTTAAACTTATAGAATTGGACCGTCTTAAGAAACATAGTAAATATTTAGAAATACTGATATAATTCTTCCATAAAATAAATATTAACTTGGAAACCAATGCTGATGCATAAAAGAAAAACAATAAACACATGAATAACTTTACTTAAATCTCACCTGCTTCTTTGCCCCATAATGTATGTAAAGCAATGTCCAAATCCCTTTGTCTCCCTCTCTTCCCCAGCATTTGTAGTTCAGTACATCAAACTGATGTAAAATTTCCAAAATTAGGTTAATCTTTCTAAAACATAAAATTATATGTGGTGGTAGTGCTGGCCACGGGCCGGTTTGGGCCCGGAACCGGCCCGGAACCGCCCTCGAACCGTGAGGGCTAAGGTTCAGGGTTGGTTCCAGCTGCCTTAGAAACCGGAACCGCCGGTTCCGAACCTAAACCTGAACCGGCCCGGAACCGTAGAGAAATAAAAAAAAAAAAAATTTGTCTAACCCCCAGCTGCCAGGGGTCCGAACCGCCGGTTCCAGGCCACCGGTTTGGAACCGGATGGAACTGCGGTTCGGAACCGGAACCGTCCGGTTCCGAACCGCTCCTGAACCGTCCAAAGGAAGGTTCAGGGCTGGTTCCAGGGGGCCACGGAACCGGAACCGGCGGTTCCGAACCGGAACCGCCCGGTTCCTGAACCGTGGCTAGGCCTATGTGGTGGTACCCAATATTCACATAAATCAATATCCTTTTACTCAATTACTTGTTATGGAATTCAATTCTCAATGCTCACATCACGTGACAATGTGATCTACAGTTGTCACGTACCCTGCACGAATTGGATAATTTTGTTCTAGTCTTGAGCTTTATTGATCATGAGTCCTAAACTCCAAGTTTTGACGCAGTGCAAGCCCGTCACCTTACAGAATCAGTGGGGGACGAGCCATGGTGTGATTCGGATGCGCGCTACAACATCACTGGCAATTGGGATAGCATGGAAACAAATGTACGGCTCAGATAACTTCTCTTCATCCACAGGCAAGGAAGGGTTGAAGGCAGAGCATCGAAGATTCTATAAACTTTTTTGAAATAAAAATTTGGCTTTGTGTTTATTTGGAATTTCTATACTTATTGTGGCAGATGCAATGATTCGATCAAAATAAGCATTAGCATAGTAAATTAATTTTGGAAATAAATGAATTACTTTCCAACATGATATTACTAAAGACAATTCCTATGGGACAACCAAAGACACTAAGCAAACGAGGCACATTGGCTGTATAAAAGTGATGGTACTTCTAAAATTCATTTTCTTGAGATGAATTTTACCCTGTTAATGATCACGACACCACCCAGTTATATCCATAGATAGTTGACTTTCGCGGTAAAGTGAAAACTAAAAATTAAGGATATTATATAGTTGATACCTCTTATCCTGTGTCATAAAGATTATGAGTTCACTTTCACCATTGGAACTTCACATGCACCTTTCATTCTCGTTTTCTTTCTATCTCTTCTAGATCTATGTATTATTTTTATACACAAAAAAAAATGTAACAGCTCAGTTTTCAATGTGAATTGACATGTTCATAACGTGGGATTAATAGATTCGTTTTTGCCGATTGGACAATGCTTGAGATCCATGAAGGCCATGGATCTCAAGCACCATGCACATCGAGGCCTTAGAGCATAGGCCGTTTTGCATCGAGCTTCAACTATCCCTGATGTCTCAAATTGTAAATTTTCCACCTACCTTGAGAAGAGGCCGAGCATATTTCTACCTAAAAATATAAACTGTTAGGTGATAGTACCTATTTCTCTTACAAACTCAAGTTCACTTTTTCATCCAATCAACATGGGATTTAACTCTTAACACATGCCCTCACTTGCCACGTGCCCTTAAACACTCGTCAACGACAACTGACCTCGAGATTGGTATTCTTTATTGAGCTTAACCGACTACAAGTTTCATACTTAGGCATAAAGGGGTGTGAACACATATGAAAATTCGCTATGATACGATGTAAAGTTTTCACCCGGGTCTATAAGAGGTTGAGACAATTTCCATGTAAAAAATAAAACTATTAGATGGTGGTAACCAATTATCTTATAAACTCAAGTTCACTATCTAATCCAATTGATGTTAGATTTAACTCTTTAACACTTATCACCAACCATAGATCACTTCCCTCATCACAAAGTTGTTGTGGGAAAACGATGGATTGTCACAAAAGGAAAAGAAAATTTTTGGAAAAAAATTTTGAAAGCTTCAAATTGGGCAAACAAAGAGGACACCACATGCCCTCTCCGTAAAGCTGTATTTATATACATTTATTTAACACACAGAAATTCACAAGAATAACACAGAATTCGAATGCAAGCTTGGTGACATATCCATTAATGGTATTCTAGAACTTATTGATTTTGTATGTGATTCCTTGAACAAAATCGCAAAAGGAAAATTTTACCCATTTACTACCACCCTTTTTATAAATCATTTGTAACACTTTCAATTGGGATTACAAGTTGTGAGTGATTACTTGTAACACTGGTTGAAGAAGTTGTAACAAATCATTTACACATGCAAATTCACAAGAAGCAAATGATATTTTTTCGAACGGGCTTGCATGTTTTGCGTGATTACTTGTAATAGCAGTTCAAGGAGTTATCATTGACCATGTATACTATTTTAAATCGAGATTATATGTTCTAAATGATTACTTCTAAAAGTATTTCAAGGAGTTGTAAATATTTACAACTTGTTGAACTGAAATTACTAGTTCCAAGTAATTACTTGTAAATTTAGCTTAATGAGTCGTAAGTGTCTGTTCAGTCTGGCACAAAATTTGGGCACTAGCCTTATCTAATCAGTATGGCACGAGCCTTGGTGCGAATGGAATGTACGTTGCGGCATCACTGGCACCTGTCATTTAGACTTATCGAATCAGTGTGAGCCTTGGTGTGAAAGGGATCCGCGCTGTACCATCACTGGCAACTAAGACAACAGGTAAACAAAAATATCGCTCATGTCGTTTCTCTTCATCCAACGGCAAGAAGTCCCTGAAGGTAGAAAACCTTGGAAGGTTTTGTAAAATTTTTTGAAATGAATTGGCTTTCTAATTGTTTGAAATTTCTGTACTTAGATCGGCAGATGCAATGACTTGATCAAAACAAGCGTTTGTACAGTAAATTAATTTCATGGGGAAAAAAATGAGGAAATTACTTTCCAACGTAAGAATATTAATGAAGATAATTCCTCTGGAAAAATCAAATACACTGGGGGTGTTTGGAACATGTAAACTGAAAATTTTACTTGAAAATTTTAATTTTTTTATAATGATGAGTTTATTTTCTTCGATCCCATAAGCTCTCCAAAATCCCATGAATCCAAGTCAGTTCATGTGTTTGCACATGTGTGTGTGGCCTCAATAAGGATTATGTACTTGAGAGGGATTCAAATCTCCGACCTTATAAATTTTAACACGAGTCGTACGCACTTTCTATCTAGTTCAACTAATTTTTGGGTTAAAAAAATGGTAAAAGGGTTACATTCTTCAATTTCCGTGGGACCTACCTTTGCAAGTTTTTAAAATTACAGAAAAAATTCAACATTCTCTCCTTGTAATAAAGTAACTATGGAGAAATCGAGAGAGCATTAAGAGAAGACAAAACAATGGTAATTTCGTCATATCACTGGTTATAATATTATTTTTTTATTTTTTTAATAATTTATAATATTTACTAAATACCACAATTTTACACTACTAGTTACTTTCCCTTTAGTTTAATTGTATAATACAATTTAATAATATTCGAACCAAATGGTCCATAAACAACGGTACTTAATAGTTAATGATCATCGCTCAACTCAGTTATAAATCTCGGATAGTTCGATTTTCTTGGCCAATCAAAAGTTAAAAGTTCAAGACATTCTGCTATCTACCCTATCATGCGTTTGGCTTATCATTGGGTAGAGAATCTCCCTCGACGACCGCGTATCAATCGAGAAAATTCTTAAGACTTTATCCAACGTGGAAGTGCTTGATGCCTGTAAATTGTCGTTTTCTCGGGTGAACTATTCTGGCGGTTGGAAAAGAAACATAAACGGCTAAGAAATTGTTGATCCATACCAATGTGGTAGAATGTTCAAGCCGAATTTGATAATCTCAAGAACAAAATTCATAAGAATATTACACAAAAAGCGATGAAATCAATGGGACAGCTTGTTTATATATAGCTTCAACTTTATTTAGGAGTGGATGGGGGACAAAATGGCAAGGCTGGACATCAAGACCATTGTCCTGCTATGTCTTTGTTTCGGTGTTGCTAAGGGCTACCCAGGCGGGCCTGACACGACTCTGGTGTCGAGGCAATGCAGCGACGAGAAAATCCCAGAAAAGTCTGACTACTCTACGGCCATGTCGTTTTTGCTCATGGATTTAATGAACACATCGATCGAAGGTTTTGATTATTATGCATCAACTCAGTTTTACGGGGCTATAATGTTTGGACACGGAGCGTGTAATGGGGACCTCTCAAAGATAGCCTGCAACGATTGCCTAAATGTGGCCGAAGATGAACTGGCTCACTGTGGCAACAGTATCGGGGCTCAGGTTCAGCTCAAAGATTGCAGGATTCGATACGAGAATTATCCATTTATAGAATGAGAGTTGGATCCGTTGCTTAAGCCTAGTAATCTCTTGCTTTCTTCCACGTGTGCACGTAAAAGTAACTTGCAAACCCGAGTTAGTCTCGATTCAATAAGAGAATAAGGCACGGTGGTTGTCCCGAGGCGTGCAAGCATGGCTTCTGTTACTGAGTGCATTTTGTGTGGTTATTGCTTGTGTCCTGATGGTCTCCAACACAAGACCGACTTAGAGGAAAATGTATCGAACGATCACTATAGTTAGCAAAAATATTCATATTTACACAGCTGTATTTGAAGACGGTTTGCCTTTTTGCATAACCGGAGGATATGATTTTAGTGCAGTGGAATAAGATTTCGACTCATAACTTTAACTAAAAGATTTTGAATTCGATTCTCATCATGAGTTACGGGCTCACTTATTTTTAACTATTTTTTGTCCTTTTAAAGCAAAAATAAGGTTAACAACAGGTTGCGACTCAATCACCATCAACAATGTAATGCTCAGGGTTCGTGTTTAACCGCGAACATATAAGGTGAATTGAATGATCGGTACTAATACCAATCCCCTCAATGTAATACCACCAAAGACGTTGTATGGTCGAGACACAAGTTCAGAAATCTCTTTTGCTAATATTGCTTAGAGCGAGACTCGAACATATAATTCAATCATACAAAATTGCATAAGAGCGAGTTTTAAAATAATTGAACACCGGTCTTGGTGGCTACTGTTTCCTATTTTGGTATTAGCTCAATGAGACTCCCTAATCACCGGAAAAAAATAATTAGTTGACCAAAACTAATCCTAGAATGTTTTCGAGAATGCGAGTTGAATTTGAACTCTAATAGACAATGATGGAGATAATTTTAATAAATAAATAAAAGAAAAGAGAGAGGAAAGCATAAAGACAAATTCAAAGGCCGGCGGCGGCGGTGACTAGGCGCCTGTGTGAGCTATAAATATGCAACCAGGTGGAAGCATGTGTACATATCAGAATATGTGTATATGTCCGGCCGCATGAGAAATTAAAGAAAATCCAGCCATAAAAATTGAGAAAGTAGAGAAATTGACAGATTGAGTTTTTATATATATGAGGGCGATTGAAGAATTATTACGTAATGCGAGAAAATATTAATTAAAATATAATAAATAAATAAATTAATATTAATTAGTTGAATGATTATAATAATTATAATTAATTATAATAGTTTAATTTGTTTAATTTTCTATGCCTCCGTTTCTCGTTACTCTTATGAACCACACGCCGTTAGTTTCCAAATGAGCACCCATAAATTCCAATAGAGATTACATTTGCACATATGTCAGCGACCAGGAAGTCTAATGTCAAAACAAGCATATTATATGACAGTACTTATATAATAATATAAATTAATAAAATTTATCTATTTTTATATTTTAAAATAGATTAATTTATAATATCACGTAAGAGGTTGTACTTGTTGCTCTTTCGAATGAGACTCTCTCGTCAGCGATACCCTTTTCCACAATCTGTTTATTCATCAAAATTTCGTCAAAGAGTAATAATTTGGATGGAACCTGCTCCCTTGAAAACATAGCATTGTGTAGAAGAGAATCCCATTGGTACCTCCACACTGCTGTTGGAAAACCATCAGCCAAACTCCAATCTGATCAACAAAAGAACATAGTATTTTTTTTAAGGGAAAATTACGCGATTGGTACAATTGTTTTTAGAAATATTTCATATTAGTATGTTAAATTTTTTTTGTTTCATTAAGGTACATTTCTTTTCAAAACTATTACTTAATGATACGTTTCGTCATTTCGACTTGACGTCATTAAATGTTGTTAACGTGACAATATGACGTGAATGCCAAGCGAGCATAGAAGCTAATGTGCCACACCAGATAACACTTTAAATGAAAATAAAATTTAAAATGCAAAAAATTTTAAAAAATGCTTAAAAAGGGGAAAAAAGTCAAAAATTTTAGAAAAATTGTAAAAATTTTTTAAAATGGTAAAAATTTCACAAAATCATTAAGTCTTTTTCAATATTCTAAAAAATATATAAATATTAAAAAAATTTAAAATATAAAAAATTCAATAAATATATAAAATATTGTAAAAAAATTTAAAAATGCCAAAAATATTTCTAAAATTTTTTAAAATATTCTAAAAATTGAAAAATATTATAAACATTAAAATCTTTAAAAAATTTTTAAAGAACATCAGAAACAATAGAAAAATTGTAAAAAAAATAAAAATTAAGAATATAAAAAGTGTAAAATATTTTATAAATACAAATAAAATAAAAATTTTAAAATATAGAAAAATTGAAAAAAATTTTAAAAATGGTAAAACATTTCACAAATTTATATACGTTTTTAATATTTTAAAATATATAAAATTTTATAAAATTTTAAAGGAATATATAAAAATTCTGTGTTGTAAAATAAATTTGAAATTCGTCAAAATTTCCAAAGACAATTTGTAAATATTCTGAAAATTGGGAAAATATTATAAAATACTAAAATAAGATAATATATTTAGAAAAATTATAAAAGTTGTTAAATTTATTTTCCATCAGTCAGATAAATAAAATTATAAGAACCTGAAAAATTACTTAAATATTAATTTAAATTTATAAAAATCTTTAAGAATTTTTATGGCTTTTTCAGAAATTATAAAATTCCGAAAATTTAAATTTAAATTTATAGGAAATTTTGGATTTTTTTTATAAGATGTAGGAAAAATTAATAAAATTCTATTGTACCAACATGAAACATTTTAAGAAGAAAGTCTACTACCCACAGAATTTACCCTAAAATCTAATCGTAATCGCATACCTTCACAAATTCCCCAAAACCTCCGATTCAATCTCTATCGCAAATTTTTCATTTCTTCATCATAATTTTCAACATCTACAATAAGAATGCCTCAACATCTTCCCTGCCCGTGGTTCCATGTGACGTCCTTGCTCCGTCCTAAAGGCATCCACTGACAACGGAATTGATGGTGAATTTTATTTGGTACATTTAAATTTTGTAATTAAAAAGACTTATATAACTTTCAGGGAATTTTTTAAAATATTAAAATTTTTTAAATTTTTATAATATCATATTTACCTACTTTTACAAAAAAATTTCAGAAATTTTTATGTTCACAAATTTAGAAATTTTTTTACAATTTTTCTATAGTTTTGATGTTCTTTATTAATTTTCTGAAGATTTTATATTATTTATAATATTTTCCAATTTTTTAATATTTGCAAATTTTTTAGAAATTATTACGATTTTCAAATTTATTTTACAATTTTTATTTTTATTATATTTTATGTATTTATTGAATCATTATATTTTTTAAAAAAATTTTATGATATTTTATATAGCTTTTAGAATATTTAAAAAGAATTATATTGTTTTGTGAAATTTTTTAAATTTATAACTTTTTTAAAAATTTCCTATATTTTTAAATTTTTTTATTGTATTATATTTATAAAAGGTTTTCTAAAATTTTTTATGTTCTTAATTTTAGAAACTTTTTAAGATTTTTCTATAGTTTTTTATGTTCTTTATAAATTTTCTAAAGATTTTATATTATTTATAATATTTTATTTACAAAGTTTTTAGAATTTTTTTTGTCATTTTCAAATTTATTTAATAATTTTTATTTTTAAAAATTTTTGATAATTTTTTTTTATGGTTTTAATTTTATTTTCATTTAAAGTATTATTTGACATGGCACATCAACTTCTATGCTTGTGTGGCATTCACGTCATATTGTCATGTCAGCAGTATTTAATGTCGCAAGTCGAAATTGACAGAATGTACTATTAAATAAGAGTTTTGAAAGGAAATGTACCATAGTGAAATGATAAAAAAATTAGTGTACTAATTTGAAACATTTCTAAAAGGAATCGTAACCAACCACGTAATTTTCCCTAATATTTTAACTGAACAAAATTTTCCTCCGGTTTAATGTTATTTTTTCCTTTTACATTTTACAAAAAAATTTTAATTTTATTATCGTTACACACGAGACTCTCTATGCAAAACCTTGACCGATGCAAAACAAGTATTTGCGTGGTAAATTAATCTCGGAAAAAAGAATGCAAAATTTTTAAAGACATGGAAAAACCATAGACACCAAACAAAATTGGACTCATTGGCTATATAAAAGTGATGGTACTTTTAAATATTCATGTTCTTGAGATGAATTTTACCCGATTAATGATCACAACTTAACCCGGTTATATTCGCAGATAGCAGATTTTAACAGCAAATTAAAAAGCTAAAAATTCAGGACATTTTGCATCGAAGTATCACGAGTTTGGCCCGTTATCGCACAGAGAATCTTACTCGACCACGTACGAGTTGAGAAAATTCTCGAGACATCGAATGTGGAATTGCTTTTATGTGTGACGGCCGTCTTCCTGGATGAACTGTTCTAGTAGTTGGAGAAGCAGCTTATATTGCTCCAAAAATGTCGATGAAACAAAACAATGGAATAGAATAATTCCTGCCGAACTTGATCATTTCAAGGATAAAAAAAAAACGTAAATATATTAATTAAAAACGATGAAATTGTGAGAAAATTCATGAGATTGGATGTTCGATTCCCACTTGAGCTTTCAAGGTTCAATGGTCATATCAAGTGGATAGGACATGCGTCTAAATCATGATGAAGTGCACGAGATTGGACGTTCGATTCCCCCTCGGAGGCCACCAACACATGTGTTTTGTGCAGTGACTTACCTGAATTCATGGTGGATTTCTGTGGTGTTCATGAAAACGGGGAGAATAAACTCCTCATAAAAAAATGATGAAATCAATGGGAAACTATGTTTATATATAGGTACATCAAACATTCAGCAGTTGTCGGGGACACAATCGGGAGGCCGGACATGGTTTCACATGATAAGATCGTCGTTCTCACGACCATTATTCTCTTATCCATTTACTTCAAAGTTGCCAGACGATTTATCCTATTTCGCCTCTTGAAATTCATCAATTGACTTTTTATTGAGTTTCGCTCCTAAGCAGGATTTCTAGATCCGTCCTTTTTATCTATGTAACGATGGTGTCCAAAAGGAGACTTAAGAGGAAAATGCACTGAATGGTCGCTCTAGTTGGCAAGCATATTCATATTTAACTCACAAGTGACTCTAGACTTAATGGGTGAATAGACGACCCCTAACTCGTGTCTCCTTCTCCTCTATTTGATCGAAACAAAACGAGGGAGGATGACTGTGGTGATAACTGAGTCAATCCGCTATATAATGTTTAGATTTTTATATTCAATCATCAATATATTAGATGAATTGAATAATCAGTATCAATATTGAACCTGTTAACACAGTACCACCAAAGTTTATTACAGTGCAAGAAGTCGGCATCTGCCTAATCGAAGTGCACCAAGGCTTGAGCTTGGGTCTCCTCTTCTTTCTCATATTCATTTTGTTTTTGCGCAACTTGTGAACAACTTTTAGAACAAAATCATATTCCATCCCTCAATAGTTTGATAAGAGAAATGACCAAGAAATCCTCGAAAGAGATCAGATGCAATAGAAATGAATGGTGCTGGTGCTGAGCCTGTGTGCTCCTACGAGTTTATTGCAGCTTGAATTTGTTCAAGGGTCTTCCCCTTCGTCTCCGGCACGACTCCGATGACAAACACTATCGCTATCGCATTGATCGCAGCATAGAGAATAAAAGTACCTGCAAAACGAAAAAAAAAAAAGGAAAAGAAAAGAAAAGCTACACGTAAATTATCATCTCAATCCGAACCTACTGAAAACGACCTTTCCCAGCACAAAGGCCTCTAAACAGCTCTATCTGGAAATGGTTTGGTGTTTTGCATAAACTCTTTTCTTTATTGTTAAACGCATGGTCCTATTCAGGGAACGTTCTAATAGTGAAATCCAGCATGAAGTTATTTAAGTTCAGGCCGAATCAATCGCTATTTTTCCTTTTTTTTTTTATCGGCAGACGATCAACCAGAACCATCAATCGCTGCAATTGTCTCAACTTGTTCGAGCTTTAGTACCAGTTGCTTCAGAGAGACAGTGATCATGGTCCGGGTTTGACATACCATAGGAGCTCCAGGTCATCAGGTAGTTGAAAGTGTAGGAAACCGCCCATGCCCCGAACCAGTTCACCAACGTCGCGAATCCTCCTGCAACTCCCTTGATGTTGATCGGAAATATCTGCAAATTATAAATGTACTCGAGAAATCAGGATGATGGGTTCCAAGAGGACTCCAAATCACAAACCATCAAGGGCAAACCAAGTCTCGAGCACTTGGATGTCCAGGAAAAAGTCCTCTTGATCAGTGTTCCGGGAAGCAAGGAAAAAATGATATAAGTTACAGGGTTGGCGGTCGGGTTTTGCACTTTACCTCGGACATCACGACCCATGGAACAGCGCCCATTCCCGCCGAGAACGCTGAAATGTACAGCTAGTGAAGAAATGGCAACCACGCAATAAGTCAGATGCATTGAGGAAGAAAACAGACACCGGTTTCTTGAGATCACAGTGGCCCGACAGGGACATGGAGATTACCAGAATTCCCGCGACGGCGAAGATGGGAACTGCATTAGCTGCCAAATCATGGACCTGGTTTCAGGAAACAAAGTTTACCCCCGGTTGAAGCAAAGAAGCATCAAACTGAAGGGAATTCGATCCTAGCGATGACTGGGCAAGGAATGATACTTACACTCTGCCAAGGCGATATACTCTAACCTTAACAGATGCATAGATTTATGATTACCTTTAAGAAAAATGAAATTGCCGCTAGGAGACAAGCTATGACCAGTCCTGTTGCAGAGACCTGACATTACCGAGAAAATGATGGTTATAGATGGAAATTTGGGATTCGTAACTTTCAACTACAATGCAGGAGTTTTCGAAATATCGGGCACCCAACCATTCTGGCCGACAGCCACTAGGACATAATCGACCTAGCTATTAAACTCAATGATCGAACACCACATTGAGGCTGTCAAGAGTCTGGTTTCCGGTGTTTACCAACAAAAGGGGCTTTCTTCCGGCTTTGTCAACCAAGGCAGCGCCTATTGCTGTGACAATAACCTGCATTAATACGTCCATATAAGTTTCGTTCATTCAGAAGTTAAACAACCCCTTATCCTTATCAAATACACTGAAGCAAAGAAGCCGGCAGACTGAGAATGGAGTACCTGTAGAATCGCATAAGTTATGGTTCCGACACTGGACGAGAATCCTGCAAATGTGATTACATTTGAAGAGATTTTGGGGAGACACTTTTCCGCATACTATCTGTTTAGTCATCGAAAGTAATAATTTGGATGGAACCTGCTTCCTCGAAAATATTGCTTGTGTAGAAGCAAATCCCATTGATTCCTCCAAACTGTTGGAAAACCATCAGCCCAACTCCAATCTGATCAAAAAAAGAACAGAGTATTTTAAGTAAACGCAAGGATGGGATATCTAACGATCTTTCTTTTTCTTTCCAAGCAAAACAGATCGAGAACTAGAGGAGCCGGATTACAGTGACAGAACGTAAGTATCTCCTCTGGAATAAGTCTAGAAATTTGGCCTTCGGGAGTCGCTCGAGAGTTTCAATGTAATCCTGCCAGATGAAAAATACATTAACTTTCACGAAACCGATACCAAATCCAAATGGAAAAAGATGATGAACAGATGAATGACATTACTTGTATCTCAGCTGCCTCTTCAGATATATCAGCATCTTTACCCCGAAGTGTCAGCAAGGCAACCTCAAAATCCTTTTGCCTTCCTCTCTTCGCCTGCATTTGCAGCCGTTTCCATCAAAATAATAAACTAGAAGAAATGAGTTGAAAACTGCGCATGGGATGAGGCCTTATAGTGTGAGTACTTACTAGCCATCTTGGAGATTCGGGGATGAGAAAGAGACCGAAGATGAGAACTGCACATGGGATTAGTCCTACAGAGTAAAGACACCTTCCACAGGTTAGGCTGCTCAGTGGAAAACCTCTGGCTTCTTATCAATAATTTAGGATCTGTCTGTTGATAGCAAAGAAGTCTGTTGAGTTCGAAATTTTCACCGAGTAATGCTAAAGTTCGCCATGTTAGGACAGTTCCGATGATGAACCAAACGGACACTCCTGCACAGATCATCAACTGCAAAGAAAGGGAAAGCGAGATTGACATAATCTTTTAAAAAGAGTTCTATATTATTTCATCACTGACCATCTTGAATGAGATCTTTAGGGAGAACCTGATTGATGGCCGTGAGCACTCCACGGAGATCTTTTGGCGTGATTTCGGCTATGAATATCGGAACCTTAATTTGCATTGACCAAGTAGTGGATTAGATCGGTTCGTAAAAAAAGAATATGCGTGAACTTTCACAGGATCGAGAGGTCACTGGGGAAGGGGAAAAGAGAGTTTTACCACATAGGAGAAGACTCCCATCCCATATCCTGTTGCTAACCTTCCAAGGTCCAGTGCCAGTGCACCCTTAAATCAAGGGGGGGAAAAATGCTTAGTGCAAGGTTTCATTACTGAGAAAAAGGAATTCTGTTCACGACAATGCATCGAGATTCGGTAAGTGAGACCTCTGCAAAGTAGATTGCAAGCCACCCAGCGACACAGAACCCACTCGCCATTCTCATTGTCTGCAAGTATTTCACAGTTTGCAGATTTTAATACAGCCGAAAGAGGACAACTATGGCTCATCCAAGTGATGAGGACATTATTTCCAGTATCGAAATGTAAGTTTACGCTGCTCACCCCTTTTCGGCCGATAAAATCTGCTATAGGTCCACCAGTGATTGCCCCGATCATTGCACCGAAAGTTAATATGGATCCGAATACTGAATACTGTTCGATATTTGCCGACAGAATCAGGTATAAAACGCCACGGCGAAACGTCTCAAATTTTCTATCATTCTCAGGAACGAATGTGCTAGTTTTGAGTTGGAAGTACACGAGAAACCGATATAATCTAATACCTCAGCCAGGGTGAGATCGAGATCGCTCCTGATAGCAGACTGAGTGGGCGAAGAGTATCCTGCCTGAAGACAAACACGAAACACATAAGAACAATACTAAGAATCTTGCTTAAGACTGGATCACAGTCTCGGTTACTTACGCAGGTCCCGAATTCATAGGAGCCACAGACTGCGACCAACGTGCTGAAGTAGACCATCCAGTGATGCCCTTTCTGGGTGTCATGGGCTCGGTCCTTGTCAGCCTGAATGAGCGGTTCCTGAACTCCCTCTTGTCTGCAGATTTCCTGGTTCTCGATATCATCATTGATCGCCATGATAACATAACCAGTCTTACCAGGTGTAATTTTCGATGTTCGGGCGTCTAGGAAGAACTGGATGATGTCGGAGCAATTCAGGGCTCGTTAAAAGGAGCTCTCCAACTCAACTTGCTGTTGAGCTTGAGCCGCAGGCTCACGAAATTGCTGCTATGGTGCAGAGACTCCGACTTGCACGGCTCTCGTGAAAGCTCCACCGCAGATAACATTCAGTGACTATAAAACAAGAAAGAAGAAACCCAAAAGACAAAAGAGAAAAGAGAACGTGAGATCGGACCTTCTGGTAGAAAGTATATGAAATTTCAAAATGGTCTCACGACACAGATTTTTGTTAAGAGTTCCTGATAAGGGTCTGACCTCTGACGGCTGTTCCATGTCTATTCTGAGGTGGAAGAAGAATATCCAGTTGGCGGCTGACTCAGATCTCCATCTGTCTGAGGTTAAATTCCAAAAAGGGGGAAAAAAAAAAACAAACGTTATTTACTTTTTGCTGTCCCTCCTCCTTTGAAAGGGATTTTGTGCAATAGCATTATTTAGATTTAAGACCAATAAATTTTGATTTGATTTTAACCGGAGGATCCATACTATGCACGGTTTTATTATTTAATAAAAGTAAACAAAATAAATAATATGCTAATTGTAATTAATGTCTTAAATATATACATATTTTTAAAATTTAATCATAAAAATTAAATAATAAAGCAGGAAAAAATCTTAACTGATTTTTGTATATAATGAAAAGAGCACAGAGGAAAAAAGAGAAAATGATAGTGAAGTAAGAGAGACAATAGAAAGATAGTGAGAGTGAAAATAGAGAGAATAACGAATGAGTGTATATTAGTAAATTTACTATTATATTTATGGATTTTTTTTAATTTAATGGTTATGAAAATTTTATTTTTGTATGTTTATGGATAATTTTGAAAGGAGAAAAGACACAAAAAGAACATGTTTCAATACATAATATAGATTTGTGAATCTCTCAATAGGTTTCTATTCTTTTTTTCTCCCACTCCTGTCATTTTCACGAGGAGATCAAACATTCTTTATTTGCTCAGAAACATTCTTGTTGGGAGATAAAATAATCTTAAAACATTCCATCCCGAAATCGGCAGAGTAATTAAATTGGTTATTTACCCAAAAAAAGCATCAACTTTACAAGAATTCTCCAATCCACTACGAACTATTTTTTACTTAAAAAATCACGAACTATCCTAAAATTCCCTAATTAACCACAAACTTCTTTTTGCCTAGAAAATTACAAAATATGCTATCTTCCCTAATCTACCACGCCATTAATTTTGATCATTAATTGCTAACGTGTACGGCTACTTTTGTTGATTGTGCAGATGGAGTTTGATATGGCATCACATGTGGTGTCCATCTAGTCATAAAAATAGGAAATATATGTTTGCATGTATATTTGCACGTCCATCCTCGTGATAAAATAGATAATTCGACAATAGTTCGTGATTTTTTATTATCAGATGGATATCACATATGATGTCATGCCAGACTCCGTTTGCACCATCAATAAAATTAATGGTACACATCAACAATTCACAGACAAAATTAACGAAATAGTAGATTAGGAAATTCTTGAATGGATCATGATTTTCTGGGAAAAAAATAGTTGTGGTAAATTAGAGAAATCTTGAATAATTCATGATTTTCTGGACAAAAAATAGTTTACAATAGATTATGAAATTCTTGAATAGTTCATATTTTTCTGGGTAAGTAATTAATGCTAATTAAATAGTATCATCCCAATAAAAGAATACAACCATATGGAAATACCAGACGCAGCCTATACTATGCACGATGGACAATGTACAGTACCACTGATGTAGTAAATACGTACACTTTTTCGAATAATTTTTATCTTAAAAATAACTGGGATGAGAAAAAGGTTGAGAAGGGTAAGCATATGCCGTAGTGTAAGGGTTAGATGTGTGAAATGACATTAGGCCCGTATACAGTTAAGTTTGATATACAATTAATTAATTTTTCTAGTTGAGAGCAGTTTTAGGGGGAAAAAAGGCATCAAAATTACCCTTTATAGCCAAATATTAATAGAAAATCAACACCTTCCTAATGGCTCTTTTCGTCCGGGGGAATTCGATAATTTGGTTTACCATTATTACTAATTGAAGCAATTTAATTAGTTATTCATCGCCACATCTCTATGAGGTAGGACCATCTAAGATTTTTCGTAAAATAGGTAAAAAGCTTAGGATGTGTCATTGTGCAGTGGCACAAAATTCTGACTTACAACCAAGTGGTTCTGGGTTCAATATTTATTGTGAGAATTATATCTCTTTATTTCTCTTTTATTTCATATACTTATATTAGGCAACGAGTCTCCCTTATCGTGAAAAAAGTAGATAAAAAGATCATTATGAGTAGTCAGATTTTTTAATTTAAATTAATAATTATAAATCATTAGATTAAAGTATTGAACAATTGATATAGATTTAGAGGCGCGACTGCCCCTTAAATTCAAGAAAATTCTTAAGATATTATGTATATTTAATTTGATTCTATCTATTTTTTTATCAATTTGTAGTATTTACCCTCTAAATTTGTTTATGGTATTTTTTCTCGAATAAATTTTCTAAATCCATTCCTATTAAACGGTCCCATGACTGGACCACAGAAGTTTCCTTAGTCTCAATTTGCATCCTTCCCATTTCTGATAGAGACACTGATGGAAAAAAGGGAATTGATTTCGAAGGAATATTCTGACATACAGCGTAGAAAGAGAAAATTTTCGGGAGTTTTACCAAAAAGATCTAATAAGACTACTGTAATCAGCAATAATAGTAATTATTCGTTAATCAATATTACTCATTTATTATTATTTAATTGACACTTTCTTACGTCAAATTTCATAGTAGTGCTATTTAACATTTTTAAGTCAGCTTCAATAAGCTTCTACCTATCCAGTGCTAAGCCACCAATGAAATTTCTTCGATTGGACACATCGTGGTACAGGGACTGGTCCAAAAAAGGCAATACAGCACATGGAAGAAAAACTCAATAAATTATGAAATGACAAATTTGAGGGAGGTGAAATAAGATAATTTAACTAAAATATAGATAAAAATCAGTAAAACTTACATAGGCCTTAAAAGCTTTTTCCTGAATTTAGGGGGCAATTTGTTTTCCGCACCCCTTAAATCCATTCCTGCCATAATATAATCGTGATTGGCAAAAGGAGGACTGTAAAGTGATGATCTAGTTAACCCTTTAGTACTGTATGGGCTTTCGCATTTAATCACGAACATATCAGATAAACTGAATAACCAGTACTGATACCGGCTCAGTCAATGCAGCAACACCAAGGATTTATTATAGTTTAAGAAGTCGATATCTACCAAGGTATGATAAGAGCATCTTCTGACAATATTACTCTAGGCAATACTCGAACTTATGATTTCAATCTTATGAAAATGCGTGGGAATGAGTCCTTGTTTGTTTCTATATAAAGCGAGATGTAACTTCATACTATACTATGCTTTATATAATAGATTACAACGCTTGTAAAGTTCACTCTAATATAATATTATACAGATTAAAACTTTACAGTGTGGTTCGTAAAGTTTTACATCCAAAATACTTGGCTTTTTAACGTTACTACTATTTTACTTGCTAAATTTTATAATCAACTTTACATTATTCCAAATACTACAATCTCACACTCCGACGAATTTCCTAAAAAAATTTTACCATAATTCAATTTTTTCATATAGTCCATACTTAAAATACGGGAAGGAAACACCACTTGAGAGTATGATGCAGCATCGGGATTTAGATCATGTTATGATTAGCAAAAGTGAGAATAACTTAAGTTTTCCAAAGGGAATTCTCTTCATTCACAAAACTCAAACTCGAGACCTTGGTTAAGGGAAAGATGCGTCATATTATCTCAATCAATTCACTTTGGTAAACAGAACTACTTTTACACCCAAACTATTGTAAAAGTGGGTATAAAATTTCAGTTTTCCTTTAAAAATGGAAACTTTATATATTTCCAAACACCATCTTAGTCTCTCAAGGTCAATTTCTTAAAGGTTCATCTTGAGAACGTACCCAACCGAGTAAGTTATGAAGGAAGTGGAATAGGGTATTTTAGCAATCATATTTTATATGCACTTTTTATTTTCCAGCATGTGCCACCGGTAATTAAGGATCCAACGGATCATATCTAATCAAGTTCGAGACAGGTGGACCTATTAACGGAAGTAAAATTTTCACAAAGTGAGTTCTCTATATTCATAAGACTGGAACCCGAGGTCTTATTTAAGGGACAGGAGTATCATACTATCTCAGTCAATCGACTTGGTACATGCACTTCTTATCTTACTTTCCTCCAGATTCAAACTCAAATTGTTGTCCCACCATATCCTTTCCCGCTCCATTAGAATCAAACAAGTGAATTCTTCCCTTCTTTAGCATTCATCCCTAGATAAAGGGATTAGACCTATGAGCCTCATGATTAGTCTTCCAAATGAGTAATCCACAGAAATATGCGGTTGCTTAGGGAGATAATCAACAATTCTCTAAAGAAAAAGAAAGGCAAGAGGACAAAGACAGATAAGTAAATGCTTTGAGACATATTCATAAAAGCAAAAAAAAAAAAAAAAACCTTTGAGATATACCCAAAGGTCTTACCCACCATTCTCCATCTCCAATTCCCTGGTTGGTGATCGAAGATGGTGGAACACTGCATATCCTCACAGCACAGAGTACACCACTGAATCGGAAGTACAAACTTAATTACTATGACCAACACTTGTTGATGGCAATCGATGTTTATTCAAATTTTCACAATTTGTATGTCGTAAAAAGGATGCATGAACATGAGATTTGCACATGAACTGATATGAATTCGTGTGTTTGTGGAGTGTTCATGGATCCGAGAGAATAAATTTCTCGTTATAAAAAAATAAATGCATGCAATTCCAAAAATATTTAAAAGTTGAAAGAATATTCTGACTCCTGCCTTTCTATATGATGGATGGCATATGCTTATACTTACAAACTGCTTGGTACTAAAAATTTTCTAATATCTTGCTATCTCATGGAAAAAGTCTTGTATATACGTAATGGTATAACTCCGTGATAATATTTACGTGATAGTACTGACCAATTAAATTCACTTATTTTTTTACCAAAGTGGATTGATTAAGGTGGTAAGACAGATTGTCTCCTTAAATAAGGCTTGGATTTTCATCTTATTAATGGAGGAAATTTATCTTAAAAGAGTTTTACCCGTTAATGAGCCCACCAACTTAAACTAGATTACCTAGGATTATTAGACTTCTAGACATCAATGTACAGACCAAAAAAATCAATTTTTTTTTAATTTTTGTTTTTAGGATTTACAAAAAAAAAGTCTTAAAATAACTAAATTTTATTGGTTTGTGTCACCATTTAAACACTATCATTTAATAACACTATTACAAAAAATACTTGCTCCATATTATGGATTCAATATCGTTCTCCCACATGATTCAGAATATTCCCCAAATTTAAAATATTTTATCACATGTAGTTCACATATATAGTTGTTAGATCACACATAAGTTAAATTAAGAAAAAATAAAGGGTTTACAAGTGATGGAAACGGACTCAGCCTCTTGTAACACTCATTAATTATAATATGTATATGAGCACTTGACTACAACAATCTTTAACGTAAACCCGAACTCATCTCTAGTAGTCCTGTCACTAACGTGAGCCTGTAAATCAGTCAGTCTCCTCTAAAATCAATCATCTGTTTCGCCAATAGCTCACTCACAAAACACAATTCAGCAATAATTAATAGAGCCCGACCTGTGCACTGCACGGAATAAAAATAAAAGCTAACAAAATTGAAATAGTAAATTCTTAAAGATACGATATGAAAATTGACTTTTTTTATTGTGCAATTATGGAATGAGAAAGAGTGCTAATTTTAGAGAGCACGCTTACTAGTTGCTCATATTTCCTTAATCAACAACGATCAGATCTTGCTCTTTACTTTCCTTTTCATTTTTTTCTTTATATTTTCATTTTTATAAATATTTATGTTAAAATATAAATGCTAAATGCTTTTAATTAAATAAGAAAATGCGTTTCTAGAAATTTTGAGGACACAATCTTCCCAGATGGAGAATTCTGTTGTCCCTAAAGTAAGTATTTTGGATCTCCCATTTATCTAAAAAAATGTTAGATTATCTTAATTCACAACGATATGGTGAGAAATAATTAATTAATTTACCCTGATTAGTAATAATTAAGGTAAGTGCTCAGATGGTTTTTTTTCATTACACATGGTGAGATAAAATCATATAAAAATTTCTGCCTATGTATATAGGTTGGAGTCCCAAAACCGTGCTTTAAATAAATCATGTAGTTATTCTATCTTATTTATAATGTGATAAAATACCAATTAAATAGTAATAAATAAGTAGAGGAGTGTTATTAGTCGAGAAATTATCATAATTATTACTTATTATAATAATTTAATTAATATTTTCTAATCATATTTTTATAAGTCATGAAAATTAAAGGTTTTCTTTTTGTGGTTTTAAAAAAAATGGTCGAGTAACATGGTAAAGGAGAATTGGAATCAAAGAGAGATACGACATGTGCTTGCGTAGGAGAATGAAATGACAGTCCCAAAGACAGAGATGACAAGACAGAGATGTAGGGGCCAAGTGGGGCCTAGTTAATTATTATAGGACCAACGAAAACAGCTTTGATTTCCAAAAGTCCCATCTACCAGTCTCCTTTTCTTTTTAATTCCGCAGCACCAAGTTGAAGTTAACAAATTTCTCTACTGACTAATCGACTCTCCTGGGATTAATGGCGCGTTTGAGGCCGTATAATACACCGTCTAGTAAATTAGTCGATTATTATGATACCATATACCATTGATATAAAAAAATACTAATTGAACCATTGCATTGACCTTTCTTCAAAGCAAGTCATTGCAAAGGGGCACAAAGAGAAGAAGAATAGAATGTGTTTGTGTTAATTACATGAAAGCACTTATCTAAACGTACTTTTCAGGCCTAAATTTGAGTTACTTTCTCGAGTTCTACATAATTTTGATGCATATTTGGTACCTATTTATTTAGTTGAGTGCCATCAAGTTCACTCTAGACTAGAAGATGGACTAGACATTGATGAATGAAGCGGGAACGTCATGGAAATAGGGAGGGGTCGTGACCCTCAAAAACTTATTGTGATAAAATTGATAATTGATTCACGTAAATATATGTATCAAACACGTAATATAGGGTACGAACAAGGGTGTCATTCCTGCTAGGGTTGTGCCAAATTCCAACTAAACAGTAATTGAAGCAATCGGTTCCAATTTAAGTAAGTGAAAATCAAGTTTGCACTACAAGTAAATTAGAAAGTAAATAGTAATAAAAAAAGCAGCCAAAGAAATTCAATCAATATCATTGAACTTAGGGCTCACAACTTCCCTCAATCCTATTCCTATCTTCGAAACTAACCTCTATGTTCAATAGGTTGTTATGCTATTATCCTAGGGTTTACTGATGTCTTACCTACCTTTTGGCTTAACCAATGCTTTTTCTAGGATAATATTAACCGTTTTATCTCTAGGCATTTAACGTTAAGAACTCCATAGAGCATGAACCCTAATTGAATACCCAAGGTGATTGGCTAATCTATCTATACTTCTCATGAATAATCACGACTTCTCGGTATGAATTATCATAAACTATGCTATCTCTTGCATGATATCAATTTTATCTCTCAAGATCATTGAATCTCCTAATCAATCTGATTGATAGTCAATCAATCAGAAAGTACGAAGAATTAGAATTGTATAAATAATATAAATGCAATCTATCGACATGTGCAAATAGATAAGAATTTAAGAAATAAAAAAATAGTCCCATCACTTACCCTAGGAAATTATGTTGCGATTGGTACGAAAGAATCTAAAGGACCATAATAGAATAGGTCATTTAGTATGAACATAATTGAATAAGTTTTGGAGATGCTCAATATGAGCAGTCTCCTCTTGTGTTATATATAGATATATATATATATATATATAGACACAAGCATACTAGACATGGACTTGTGCTACACATGAAATGAAAATAAAAATAAATAAATGAACAATACTGGGATAACCCATATAATTTGATCACTTGTTTATAATGTATTGCAATTTAATTCATTCGAAATTCGTTAATTTACAATTGTAAACATAATATTTTCAGTTATTATCAGTATACTATGTCAATTTTATAAAAATATCTAAGTGGTTATCATATAGAGGAAAATATAGGGAAAAAGCCACTAATTGTAAAAAAAATTTTGGCCAATATTATATAATGATACAAAATCTTTGAGAAGTTGACATCGGTAGTACAAACCATTAATTATTTGTTAACTCCATTAGCAATTGTTGTTGTGACACCAACAATGCTGCTTATGTGGCTGTTGACTCGGAAAAATTGAATGATATAGCAATAAAAACCTTTGGAAAAAAGTATTAATGGTACAAAAAGTTCAACTAATGTCGACATAATATCTTCAAAACGTAATATAATTGTAGAAAATATTCAAGTTGTATTACTATTTTATTTTGTTGGCAATTCCAAAGTTTTCAATGGCATGTCATTACTAATATTATTATCACTGTAATTAAACTGATATTTAGGATCATAATTATAAGAATTATCATTGGAGTGATCATCATCAGTGCCTCATTATTTTTGATGATTTGTAAAATGCATATGTCAGTAAACTAAAAAACTCAATGAAAAACTATCTAAAAATAAAGATTTGAACTTTCAACTCCTAATGACAAAAATAAGATCCGATCACCAAATGAACTATATACAGAAATTTTTAACTTAATTATTGTGAGGACATTAAGGCAAGCAACCTTACGAGTAGTCACCATGGCATTATTACTCTCCCTACTCTCTAAGATATGTTGAGATGAAGAAGACTTTGCAAAGTCGATTGGTGATGATCATGGCGTGAGAGATTGTGGGACGAAAAGACGGAGATTGTTGGGTTCAAGATTTTTAACTAATCTGTAACTTTTTAAGAATGATACAACATTAATCATACTTTATTGTACCATTGGTGTTTTTTTTTTCAAAGTTTTTATTACCATGTCATTCAATTTTCCAAGTCAACATCCATGTAGGAGACACAAAGGTGCCATGTTAGCAATTGCTAATGGCATTAACAGATAATTAACAGTTTGTGCCATTGATGTTAACTTTTCAAAGATTTTGTACCGGTCTGTAATGTTTTAAATATTTTATATCATATTATAACATTAGTCAAATTTTCTATACCATTAATATTTTTTGCTTGAAAAATATTCTATAATTTTAGCCTTATTTTTTTATATTTCTTTCTCAATTGCACTTATAAAACTTATTATATTTTCATTCTATTGGTGTAAGCTTTTATGTTAAGTTAATGAAATGATATCTCCTTCAAAAAAGAAAAGGAATGATGATTCCAACATTTCTCAAAATTACATTCTTTCATATTTTTTAAATAAACATAATGATTAGTAATTTTCTCCATATACTATTGTGATGCAAACCTCGCCAACAATGTGATGAAACCCAATATCAAGGAAGATAAGAACGTCACCAACTTGTCACTAAACTCGTATCCGAATAAAATCTCCATGAAACGTGTCTTTGTCAAGCTTGAATGGTGAAACCGCGATCCATTTCCTGTAAAGAGGTAAGAATTTTGGTATGGTGAAGACTCCGTAATCAATTATGGAATGGTTGATTGATAAGTCCAGGATGAATGCTATAGAAAACTCCAATAAGTTCATTTAGTTTTTCAAATAACCAAAGAGAAAAAAACTCACCCAAAAGCAGCACCAAGCTTTAAATAGGCTAAAGTGCAATATTTACATGAACATAACCTCCCTAAATGATCCCCATGGGATAGGAAACTAATTAAAAAGTAAATCTCATAATTACTCTATAATAAAATAGGAAATATTGCATATATATTCAGAACTAAACAAAGAGAAAAGTAACATGTCCTACTTATCAAAAGAGGAAAGTAATAGATAACTTAAATATATCGACATTAACTTGTGTTACCCTTACCCTTGCAGCTTCTCTTAACTTTCTTTCTTGAAAATACTCTTCCTCTTGATATCTAGCCGAGATATATTTCTTGAAAATATTTGCCCTCTTGATATGCAGCTGAAATATATTTCTTGAAACACTTGCAGTCTTGATATTCAATTGAAATATCATGGATACTGTTGACTCATTCTACTTGCTCATCACTTGTATACATGTTCATATCCTCATCGTCATGTCACTTTCATTGAATCATAAAAGACTTTAATTACATTCTTCGAGCTTGTATCTTAGTTCATATCATTCCCCTCCTCTTGAAAAGGATTTGTCCTCAAATCACAACTTACATGAAAACAAAATAAATCACAACATTAAATGTAGCACTGACATTATGCTTCTGTTGTAGATCTGACTTGTTGGATCTATCATTAATGTGCTTGAGTGTTTTGGTTTGTCAATCGTCAAATTGAAGTCCTCTTGCACTTATTGATCTCTTAAACCTCTTCCTTTCCACGTGCCATGAATTATGACCTCCTAGATCAAATAAAACTTATTATTTCGCCACTTATTAGGATGCTTCACATAATGCTTCTACTTGATCCCAATGTTAACTCCTTTTGTATCATCAATATGCCCAACAACTTCAATGTTTTTCTATTCAAATAAATCCATACACTCAAATAAAAGTAAATTAGTTAAATAAAAAAAGATATGAATTGAACCCATATGGAATTCCTAAATATAAAAATTTTCTGGTAGAATAATCAAATCCATTATAAGAAAACTAAGTACGAGGAAAATATTCTTCACATGTTTTGATATCAATTTTTGCATAACAAGTCAAAAACAATAATTTGTTTCCATGTTTTCTCAAATTTTTCCAAGAGTTGCTCAAGAATTTTACAACTTTGTGTAAAAAAATATATACTATGTATTCTCACAATCTCTCTAAGGAAGAAATCATCATGTGTTTCATCATTGATTATCTTACATGGAATATAATACCAATATAAAGGGTTAATAGCTTATTTAGATTTGAACCTAGGTCAATTTGTCACTTTTGGCAAGAACCTTTTGGCGTGACCCAAAAAGTCACGATATATGAAATGTTAGTCCTGTTTAGCACAAACCATTAAAACTACTGTGATCGGCTGACATGATATGTTAAATTCATGATGTGGAGAGCAACAATCCTGCATGGCCTTCATACATAGAAAACAAGTAGCCCGGTCAGCTGAAATACCATTTATACCAATGATGTCCCTCTTGGTAATTAAAAAATTGAAGGCTAGAATCATAATTCTGTTTGGTCCTACAAATAGTGGTGTAAATAAAAAACTGGAAATCAGAAAATTTGAAAAAATCGATCGAACCCGAACCAAAAAAATCAAATTGATGGGTCCTGGGATAAATTCAAGATAGTTTTTAAGGTAGAAAAAACCAGACCAGGAAATTCAGGCCTCGACCTGGAAAACCTGGCCGAACCCAAACCAGAAAAATCAGATGAATGGGTTTTGGGATAAGTTCAAGAAGGTTTTTAAGGTGGAAAAAACCATCAGAAAATTCGAGCCCAATCTAAAAAACTGAGCGGGGCTTGAAATCAAACCAAATGTTATGGCCTCGACTCGGAAAACCCGACAGAATCCAAATCGAAAAAATTGGATCTATGACTCCCGGGATAAATTCAAGAAGATTTTTAAGATGGAAAAAACCGAGTCGAGAAATTTGGGTCTTGGGAAAACTTTCAGTTGGATTTCGGGCCTGCCGAGATTTTCGGGTCGGGGCCCAAATTTCCCTGTCATATTTTTTTCACCTTAAAAACTGTCTTGAATTTATCTTGGGACTCATAAATTCGATTTTTTCATTTATGCTTCTATCAATTTTTTCGATTTTTTGAGTTTTCGATTTTTTATTAACACCCCTATTTGTGGGAGAAAACAAAATTACGATTCTATCCTTCAATTTTTTAATTACCAAGAGGAACACCAGGGGCATAAATAGTATTTCGACTGACTAGGCCACTTGTTATCTATGTGTGAAGGGCATGTAGGATTGTTGTTCGCCACGTCAGTCATGTCACGTCAGCCGGTCACGTTAGTTTTAACGGTTTGTGTTAAACGGGAATGACCTTCCATAATTCGTACATTTCTAGGTCACGCCAAAAGTTTGTGCCAAAAGTAACAAATTGATCTAAATTCAGGTCTAAATAGGCTATTAACCCAACTAGATAAGCAATGGAAACCACTTAATTGACTTGTCAAAGTAGATGATTGCCAATTTTGGATTGCCTTTTTCTTCTTCAACATGATTTTCTTTCACTATAGCACTCACAAGAAAAATAGAAAAAATAGCATTTCCATGCAAAGAGCAAAGATTTCAAGTTCGGCAAATAATTATTCTTTCCTTAAGGCCTCTAAAATAAATCTTGGGTGTTCAACATAATCATCTAGGCTCTTACTATAATGAATATCATCAAAGTAAATAAAAACATACAAATGATAGCTCATAAGTCTCATGAAAGTACTGGATGAATAAGCCATTCCAAAGGATATAAATAACATGTTATACAAATCACACGGTGTTTTGCATTTAATGTTTAACTCATGATTTTCTCTCACCCTAACATGATATAATTTTTTTTCAAGATCAGTCTTTGACATCATATATGCACCATGCAATACATCTAACATGTCATCTAAATAAGGAATAGGAATTAGATACATTACCTCAGTGTTGATGATGGCTTGAAAATCAAGAAACATTCTCGATGTTTGATTCTTATGCTCTTGTAACATCAAAACCTTGTAATAACTCATGCTTCCTCAAACAAACACCTTTTTAATCAGTTTATTTCTTCTTGATTGCCCCTATAAGTTGGGCAGTTTAAAAATAATCCTTGATTTTACTCCCTTGAATTCCTACAAATAAAGAATGATGTTGCTCGACAAGAACCTGACAAGATTGTTAGTAAATAAAACCGACTCCTTAAATATAAGGGACTGATGTAAAATTAAGGATCTCTTAATCTCATGCTCTTTTTCCTCTTATGCACTCACTAATTACATATCACTCTCATAGTCACTCTTCTCGCTTTCTTTTCTCCCATACTCTTTTCCATTACTCTAATCGATATTCATTTCAATACACTCTTTCTCTTTATTACGCTATTTCTTTTACTCAATCTCTCTTTTTTTTTATCACTCTCTTTATCGATCACTTTTTTAATTCTCATGAATTTGTGTAATACTCACAGCTTGTTCAGCATCATTGTTGGAGAGCTCGAAATAAGAATTAAATGATGGCATTTTGTCTTTCTTAGGGGCTGATCTCCATAAACTTTTAGAAGCCATACTGAACTTCATTTATCCATGTTTCTTTGCTTCAGCCGTCATTCAATTTTCTTGGTATGGAGCAACATATCAATGAATTCCACATAAAATACATCGCCACTTCATCCACAATCTCATGATTTAGTCCACATAAAAACCTGTGCATGGTAGCTTCTTTACCTCTTCAATATTGGCTTTTTTCATTGCAGCTACCATCTCTTTGTAGTATTTAAGAACGCTCTTCGATCCTTGAATTAGATGTTGGAACTTGTTATATAATGCCTGACGGTAAGAACTTGGAAAGAATCTGGAAAGAATCTTCTCCTCATTATTAACTTCATCTCATTCCATGTCTCAAAGAATCGCTCTCCATTCTGTTTTCTACTTGTACTCAGTTGATCCCACTAAATAACAGCATAGTTAGAGAATTGAAATGAAGCAATTTGTACCTTTTTCCTTTCGGAATAGTTATGTTAATTGAATACCATCTCCATTCTTTCCCCTCACATAAGATAAGTTTCGAGATCGTTTTTGCCTTGAAAAATTGGAAACTCCACCTTTATGCTTGCCACATTGTTATTTTGTTTGAGTTTTATCTCCTCTCTACCTTCCTCAAACTGGTCCACCTTCTTGTGAATTTGCTCAAATTCCGCTTTCACCATCCTCTTGATTTTGTGCACAAATGCTTATAGTTGTACCTCTTTAGAAGAGTTTTTGTTTTGAGGATGTAACGTGTTGAAAATCTGCAAAAGATGTTAGTACCTCACAAGCACTCCCTCACGGGTTTCACTCAAGATAGATTCACTCATTTTTTGCTTTCATGTTTGCTGTCAAACAGATTTTACTCTCTACTAATCTCACCACTCTTACTTTTTTCCACTTGGGCAATCTCTTTCGATTTTTTTAACTAAACAAATAATAATTAGAATTTCCTGCAACAATCACCACAACTTCACCAAGATCTGAAAGAAAAATATAGGGTTAGGGTCTAAAGTACCAAAAATCTCGAGAATGAAGACAAATATGACCTTATGAACAATAAAATTATGGAGAAAAAACCTTTGATGTTCTGATAATCAACTAAGATGAAATTCAAAATACCCAGGATATCTTTCTTTCACTCGTTTCCTCTTTCCTTTTCTTTCTTTTGCAACTTTTTTTATTTCCTTTTTTTGCAGCCTCTTTTTCTGCTACTTTCCTTTTTTTTTTTTAACTTTCATTTTGTTCTTTGAAGATGATAATGTAAAACAAAGATAATAAAGAAAAACAAAGAAAGATGAAAAAAATTAAAAACAAAGACAAACGAAAAGGATAGATAGAACCTAACTTAGAACGTTAGCTTTGATACCAAATGATACGAACCTCACCAACGATGTGATAAAACCTTATATCAAGTATGATAAGAACCTCAACAACTTGTGACGAAACTCGTATATGAATAAGGTCTCTAGGAACGTGTCTTTGTCAAGTTTAAATGGTGAAATCGTGGCTTATTACTTATAAAGAAGTGAGAACATTGGTATAATGAAAACACCACAATTAACTATGGAAGGATTAATAAATAAGTCGATGATGAATACCATGAAAACTATGATAATTTCATTTAGTTCTTCAAAGAACCAGAGAGAATAAAACTCTAATCTGAGTATCTAAATTCATCTAAAGCAAGTACAGCCTTTAAATAAGATAAAATGAATATTTACATGAACATAACATTCGTAAATGATCCCCATGGGACAGGAAACTGACTAAAAAGCAAATCTAAGAGCTATTCTATATTAAAATAGGAAATATTGCATATATGTTCAGAATTAAATAAAGGAGAAAGTAATATGTCCTGCTTATCAAAAGAGAAAAGTAATAGATAACTTAAATATATTAGCATTAACTTATGCTGCCCTTACCCTCATAGCTTCTCTTAGCTTCCTTTCTTGAAAATACTTTTCCTCTCGATATCTAGTTGAGATATATTTCTTAAAAAATATTTACACTCTTAATATGTAGTTAAAATATATTTCTTGAAACATTTGTAGTCTTGATATTCAATTGAAATATATAGTCTTTGTTATTGTCCTATTCTGAAAATATCATGGATAATGTTGACTCGTTCTGCTTTCTCATCACTTGCATATATGTCCATATCCTCCTCGTTGCGTCGCTTGAACTACTTGTCATCGGACCATAAAAGACTGTAATTACATTCTTCGAACTCATATCTTAGCAGGGGAAATTGCACCAATGCTACAAAAAGTTTTGTAAACATTCCTAATTGGTGGCAAAAGAAATTTTTGTGGCTAATTGGTACAAGAATTTTCGAAATTGTTCCCTCATAGTACATTCCGTTAAGTTTCACTAACGCCACTAAATTTTTACTGACGTGGTAGTTGATGTGAACGTCACATGTGCTTATTTGCTAATATGGTGAACCATTTAATATTTTTATTGAAATAATATAATATTTCAAAAATATATAAAAATAATTCATAAAATGTTAAAAAATTCAAAAATAAAATAAAATAATAGAAAACTTTAAAATTTGACAAAAATATACAAAATATTAAAAAAAGAAAATATATAAAAATTAATGAAAAATCTCTAAAAACTTTTGAAATTTAAATTTTCCAATAAAATTTGGTGAAATAATTAAATAAACAAAAAAATTACTTATTCCACGGTTTTGGGAAAAAAAGTTTCATTTTCACAATGGACTTCCATACCTAGAAAAACCAAGTTACGTTATGTTTCACTTATTAATGGAATATATGGCCAATTTTTAGTTTTTTTTTATTTATTTTAATTGTATATTTTTATTTTCTAAAATTATAAAAAAAAATAAATCCTAAAAAGTTTTTAAGGTTTTTTAAAAGAATTTTTATATAATATTCTTAATTTTTAAAATTTTTTGTACACTTTTGTTAATTTTTATGAATTTTTTAAATATTTTTTGAATTTTTCATGTTTTATATATTTAAAAAATTATATTTACTATTTCAATGAAAAATATTAAATAGTTCACCACATCATTAAATAAACACGCATAACATCCACATCAACAAAAATTAGCAGCGTTAAGTGAAGCTTAATGGAATGTATCATGAAAGAATAACTTCGAAATTTCTTGTACTAGTTAGCCACAAAAATTTCTTTTTGTACCAACTAGGAACTTTTCCAAAACTTTTTATACTACTACTGCAATTTCCTTCTGCAAATACTAATGATATTTGGATATGATTCGTGTAACGAATTGAGGAACCAGTTAGAACATGTGTGGGTTTCATTTCCGATTCCAAATATGTATTTCAACTGGCAAGAATTTCCCCACTATGAATCTATTTCTTGTGTTGTTTATACTGTCAATTTTCTAACTCGATAAATTTTTGTTTTATATAACAATTATCTATTTATTATATTTAAAACATCAAGAGAATTAATACACGAATAAAAAATAACAATGAAACATATTAAAAATTATATAGATTTAATTAATATTTATTAAATCTTATCTATTATATCTATTATATATATATATATATATATATACTTTAAGAGAAGAGGTTACCTTTGGTGTCACTCTTTCCTTTCCAAAAATACCCCTATACGTATAAATAGAAATATTGCTAGCCCTTAAATTGGGATAAAATAATAATATGATTGTAAATTTAATATGAATAACTACTAACTTCCTACTTTTCTATCCTGCTTGAAAGTCCATCCCCTTGTCTCTACATTCCTTTTGGTCTTTTTAAAATATTTATTTTTAGTTTTTATTTTTACATCACATTATTATAACTATCTAATTTAAAAGTTAAGCATATATTATTCTTGCTTAAAAATTTAATTATAAATAGTTACTATATTCCATTATGAATAAATATTTCTAAATATTTTTATTGAGATAATATTTACCATGTATCGTGTGGGTAAGCCTCCAGTATCATTATACTAAACTAATAAAAATAAAAATAAAAATATCATAAATTATCATAAATTTGATTGCTTAATTATAAAACTTAAGGATTATAGATATATATTCGTAAAGTTATCGCAATGAGAAGAGAAAAAAACTAAATTCTAATAGGGTATCTAGAACCTATGATGTAATAAAGATTCTATTCGGGGCCTAATTCCTAATCCAGAAAGTGGGGTCGGGATCTAAAATTAAAAAATTAATTGATTTAGAACGGGGTCCATATATCATGAAAAATATAGGATACCAAGACCTTTTCACTCTCTACCCATTCTACCTTATCTTCATTTATCGAGTTAGGTTTATGTTGCTCTTTCCTCCTGTTTCCAATTCATTCTGACCCTCAAAATATTTTGAAGCGCAGATGATAAGATTTGCCTTCTAGAAGATGCAATCTTGTTAATGAGTACAGTCAACACACGGATCTTCGGATAATCTGACTGCTGGTCCGTAAAGATTAGCCGACTTCAAGTGGCTGTCTTCCACTTACTAGCTGTTAAGAGTTACGACACCCACCACCGCATAAAAGAGATTATGCGTTCAAATGCACAGGTGTGTAAACGAGGTGAGAGTCCAAATCTACAGTGTTTAAACTCGGCTAGTTTGGGAATTTGCATACTCGAAACTGAGATCGAACTTGGACGGGCCTAAGATTTCAAGTATGAACTCGGCCCCTTATAATAAATGAAGGTACACTGAACTTAAACGAGCCAAGTCAAGAAGGAGAATGGAGGGTGAGTGTAGGGCGGGCTCGTCAATTATTGAGAGCAAGATTGCGAATTAGCAATTTGTAAGTGAGTGAGAAATAAGAAGAAGAAGAAGAAGAAGAAGAAAGGGTTCCGAGTAATATTAGACGCTTGGATTAATAGTTTTTTATTTTTCTAAAAGTAAGTAACAATGATAATAATTATAATATAAAATAAAAGTCTCGTTAAGGTTCACAAGTTTCTCAAGCCAAACATTACAATTGGCGACCCCGAATCAAGCTGAGCCAAGTTCGAGTTCATTAATATCGAGCTAAATTCGGGCTTTCATCGAGTCAAGCTTGATCCATTCGTGAATCATATTATTTCAATTACATCGTATTAGTATCTTTTAAATTGGGCATTGTCGGATCAAAATATGTCTATTTAGCTAACCAAAAATGACCCACAATCAAAGGTTTTAAATGGTGTAACTCTCACACCATAATGAACTTTGAGGCCTAAAGCCACTCAAAAAACTTATTCCAATAAGGATTTTTTTTCGGTGTAAAAAAAAAATATTTAGACCTATAAAAGAATATAAAGATGAGGAATAAAGAGATAAAAAGGGAGTCTCATTTGTAAGAACTAAATATGAGACCTCTCAGTATTAGGTCAAGAGCATTACAAACTGTACCAAATCGCCCTCCTTCTCAACTCTCGGGGGGATTTGATCATAATATTAAAATGGATCCATCTGAGCGGCCATAACTTTCTAATACGAAGAAATTTTTGTAATTTTATGCCCAAAACAATTTAAAAGAATCCATAAGGAAAGATATCTCAGTTGGCTATGCATCATTGAAATGAGAACATTTGATCAACCTTAAAACTCGAGATACTTGAACTATTGGATCAGACCTTCCAGACAAGTTCCTTTCCAAGCTCCTTGATCTGGAGGCTCGGTTGAGGCATTCTTTTCTCATAGTGACAAGAGTCCTGAGGTATATGTTTCATCCGTAAAATTGACATTAATTCTCAAGTTCAATTAGTCGGTTACCATGATCAACCCGATTTATCGATCGTCAGAAGACATTGTAGCACCGGTCAACCCATGGGTGAGAAATCCGAGTATGTATGTACAGTGGGAGAAAGTCTTCGGTACATCGAATATAATTAGAGATTGATATATGATCGACACATATACAGTTATAATTCTCGAGATCTAAAAAACTTTAAAGAAATATAAAAAAATCCTAACGGATGGCGAATCTAACATAATATATCACTATTGTCACTTAATATATTTAATGCAACGAAAACTTCCCCGTACGCAGGCCACGAGCTTAATTTGAAACTGGCGAATTGGAAAAAGTTCATGTAGATGTCTAAGGCATTGGGCTTTGCCAACATCCAATTTGGACTTGAGATAACACCATTTAGTTGTTCCACAGTTTCCACACGGACTAGCATCGATGACCTCAAATAACCGGCTTTCTCTCCGCTTCAAAACTTTGGATTCATGGCACGAGCTTTCATATACCACCTAAAATCTAGAAGTTCAACGGGCCTGCGATTGAGGGAAATCCTGAGATTGAGGAGAGGAAGCGTTGCACACCAATAAAGTTTAGGGAATGGAGTAGAGATGATTTAGAGAGAAGGAATGGGCAATCCTTCGTGGTTACTCTTCAAGTGCTCTTCAAAATCTAAAGATGAAAAAAAGTTCTCCAATTGAGAAAAGTGGGGCAAATCATAGTAACTTGTGAGGTTGAATTGCCAAGAGGATAGCGATATGTGTCGACAATTGGCTGGTTAACATGAATGAAGGATATAATGGGTTACTAGATTGAGCTATTGAACTGGGTTATTAGATTACACTCTAAACTCGTCACAAAGGTTAGAAAAGCCTATTATATTAGGGTTCCCCTAGCGAGCACTATTCTGTAATTAGGCCCAGATATCATGTACCACAGGTATGCATGATATCTAAAGTATGCCTCGGTCGTTTTCGTGATAAATCTAATGTTGAGCTGTAGTAATCTTCAAATCACAAGATTCAATTATAAATCTTTATGGTTTTCGAACAGTGAGCAATTATCATGGGGATACTTCTACAGTATTCAAACTTCGAAGATCAAAGAATGATTATAAGAAGGGAACTCAAATAATCTTCAAGTCTTGAATTCAGATTGTATAACTGTACGGTCTTTGAGCCGTGAGTAAATTATAAGGTTGACTCTTTAGTTTTTTATCCGTAAGTAATTCATTAACTGACACAAGCCTACCTCTGCGATTTTTGAGCTACTATATGCATCTACTGTCCTAACTAATTCGAATTCGAGTAGGGTGAGCATACTAAGGGATAAACTTATCCTACCATTAATTTCCTCCATTCACAGAATTCGAACCCGAGTCCTATTTATGTAAAATACATGTTTTACCATTTCAACCAACCCATTTTTAGTACGGTTGGTCTTGTTGATGTACTCTCTGTTTGTGCCTACTGAATCTCCTGCTCCACGTTATTATTGTTCGTTCATAAGCAACTCAATAAATGCATGATCCTTATCTGGACTAGGATTAATACGGATGTTCTGCGACATCTACTCTGGCAGGCTTCGAACTCGGATCTATCTTGTCGTATAGATGGGAGTTTTGAGCTCACCCGAACCTCTCAGCGAATGCTTGCCCTTCTCACGGTTAATCTGACTTTGATTCCCTTCGGTCACAACTACCTTGACAAGATCATACGAATCCTGGCCCACTCTGCTTTGAGCTGTCTTTTTCTCCTTTACAATATAATTTCCTTACAAAATTGAGAACTCATGGAAAGATGTGATATTATTCCAGTATTGAAAAAAATATTTATTTGATACAATTTTTGTCAAAAAAGGTTTCTAAAATAGCAGCATTTTTACTCAAAACTCCCAGAAAGTAACACTACTTTCTAACAATTTAGGGGTCTCAGCAAATGTGCTTCATAGCAACGGTAATGGAAACAACAGGGCGATACAATGCTTCAAGAGGTTAACTCTTTCTAGCATATAATCATGCTCCACGGTAAACTCAGATGCAACAACAGTCAGGACACCGTTTATAAATGTACCTGAGGCAATCATGTCCCATTCCAGTGAAGATTAAGTGCTACATGTCTTCATTAATTAAAACCTGCAACCAAGAATTTAGGTTATGTTTGGTACGGAGGAATCGAAATGAATGGACTAGAATGAGTAATTTAGCTTTGCCCGTTAAAATTTTTTGCTTGACTGCGCTCTTAAAAGTTGTTTTGTGCATTTTAAGAGTATAAACTTTTTTCTTCAAATTGATATAATGGCATTTCCTTTTTTTTTTTTCAAGGAATTCCTTCAATTGTAAGGATGAAGCAAATATTATTAGTTTTCTCTATAGGCTTTTACGATTTTTTTTCCAAAAGTACTCAATCCTTTCCAGTCATTTATACTTTTTCCTATCAAACGTAACCTTATTGCAATTATTTTTTTTGGGGTTCCAAATGGTTACTATAAATACCACAAACTATGTCCCCTTTTATCATCAAAATCAAGAACAACACTAACTACATCTAGAAAAAGGAAAGATGGAGAGGACAAAGGCTCGATAAGTGACCTTTGCTCTCCTACAACCTTCCTCATCATCAATGCTGCCTTCTTCACTATCAAACCCGCGGATGCAGAAGTCGACCGGATGAGGACATGCAGAAACCATTTACCTAAAGGATGCAGAGAAGCTATAGGTCGGAGGGTGGCTTTGAATGAAGGGCTTGCCCGAAGCCAGTTGGATGACACTGGAAATTTATATATTCAATACCTACCTCAGCCATGTAAAGATTAAGTATCTCTCCTGATTGCAGACTGGGCTGAAGAAGTGTATCATACATGAAGCCATTCACAACACAGGAGCAACATTATGAATCTTGCTCTTTTCTTTTTCTGCTCGTACTTAATAGACATGAAAATCTTATTTGCTTACAAGGTCACGATGATATAGGAGCCACAGACTGCAAGGAATGTCCTGGAGTAACCCATCCGAGGATACAATTTCCGAGTTTCCTCAGTTTGACCTAGATGAGCAATGGTTGAAAATCTTCCTTTCCTACCAATTTCCGGGTTTTCATTGTCTTGTTTGACCACCATCTTACGACCACCACCTTATCTGGTGAAGTAGCCAATACTCGGCTATTTCCCGGGAATGGATATTGTTTAGCAGAGCTCATATAATAGCAAACTCCAGCTTAAACTTGCTGCTGAGCAGGCTCACGAAATTGCATTGCTGGTGCACTCAACCATTTTGATCAGTTCTTTACTAATCTCATTTCACCAAACTGCTCAATCCACATACTCACCCACTCCATCTCTCCTTCCGTTAATTCACCAAACTTCACAGAAAATTAATGCACACTAGAATGCTGCCGATATGTTTCCTCACATACATGATGCTCCAGATCCAATTCAGATAGGCAGCTTCACTGTTAAAGCTTCGCTTCAATAAGTTCGTTAACTAAAATTCAATTTCAGGGATAAGCTTGGATTGAAACTCTCTTTGCAGTCACTGGATGGGCTAGTGCCATGTTGAAGTGCAAAATGAACTGCAATCTTAAGGTGCAACCGAGATCTATCACGAATGCTTCATCTAGAACAAGTCTCACGCTAGTTTCAAAGGAGTAAAAGTTGGAGTACAACCGTATCCAGAAAAGGCCTCAAGCAGGAATGTATCAGAAGTTTGAATACCAAATCTATCAATTTTGCAGTCTCACTTTCAGGCAGTTGATTCTGGCAATCGAACTCTGGTGGAATTCAATGTGGAATGGAATGGTACTGGATCATGGTTCAAACTCAAAGAACTAACATTTACCTCCAAATTCATTTTCCTGAAGCAATGGAAATAGTTTCTCAACCTTACAAAAACTTCAAAATCAGCCATAGTCCAGATGCCCAGGCTCGACGTCACATTAGACATGCCAGTATCTAGCCCTCACAGTTAAGATCAATAGACTCCAGTCCCAATAATGTAAACAGCAAGAGTGCCAGGAAGCAACCATGTTAAGACCTTTTTCACAGTTTTATGTCAAAAATTGCAACTGGACATTAAATCAACTTGGTAACAGTTATTTCATGCAGTAGGATCAAGTAAGGTACCTCAGCATCTGCGGTTGTCATTAACCACACATATACCACTGTCTTATAGTTGCAACAATCCAATAGCTCCATAAATTTCCTGCAGAACCTGTGGATTTAGGAGACCAGGCAACAGTGATATGCAGAATCAGAAAGCACATATAGGCTTGCTCAAGATTTGACTAGTAGTCTCGACAGTGATATGAGGAGAGAGAAAAGAGAAGACAGCCCCGCTAGCAATTCACATGTATTGAACTCTGAACTGAAGCTGGTCTACATCTTGGAACATAGGTCATGATTTTGATGGGAGAAACCATAAATACTTGGAAAAGGCCAATAATTCCCATGAATATGGAAATTGATGTCCCTCTACTGTATTCCTTATGTGGCAACTTATCCATCCTCATTGGACGCCATGTATAGAGATTGACTTTACCTCTTCTCTGCAGGTCTTTCCTGTGGCACGGATATTGTCAAGAGTATAGAAGTGAAGGTAGAGAGTGACCCGCACCTTCCTGAACAACAGTCTCCCTCATCACAAAAAATAGGATCCAACGCTTGCAGAAACATTGGCCCCATCATGAAAAAATAGAAACCAGTGCATGCAGAAAGTATGGCTCTTCAATACAATTTCATCTGAGATTCTACATGTAGCAGAAGTGACAATATACAGAGTTCATCCCAAATTACTAGATAGTAATTGGGGATAATTAAATGTCCCCAGATCCTTTAGCTCCATTATAGAGCAAAATTATAGTGTACAAAGCTGCAATATCTTCTGCAAATCAAATTAAATAAATATTCTCCTCCTTGAGCAACTGAAATCGAAATCTTTTTCTTCACAGATCTATCTACTGTCAACGGGAAAAGAAAAAAAACACATCACAAATGAAACTTTCGTGTATTGTGTCCAAAATCTTTACAGTGGGAAGGATAGCTGACATATGGTGATGCTGCATTTTCTGATCAGAACCAAAAAATGATCATAGCATATCTTGACTAGATCGACTTGTACTTGAGTCTTTCATTCTCTCTCTTGGTCTCTCCCCTTCCATTGTGAAGGACTGGAACCCTCGGGGTGTAGACAAATGCCCAGACCCACTACTGCTGATTGATCTCTCGATATCATCTATATCGGCCACTAGGGGGATAGGACGCTCGGGAATTGAGGGAACAGTCAGATCCGTCTCCAACATCTTAACAACCTGGTCCATTGTTGGCCTCGCATATAACTGAGGATGTGAGCATAAAACCGCTACTAAAACATACTTCTCCAAAACCTCTGGCAACCCTGGCTCGGGCATTCCATCCTCAATAACATCAAGAGCCTTCCCTTCCCTAACTAATGACCAAGCCCAATCAGTCACAAGGGAATGCTGATTCTCCTCATTGCTCACAAGGAGGGCCTTCTTCCCACTCAGAAGCTCAAGCAGCACAACCCCAAAGCTGTACACATCACTCCTCTCCGTCAATTGCCCGTATAGAGCATATTCAGGTGCAACATACCCCATTGTGCCAGCAACACGAGTGCTCAAATGGGTCATTCCCTCGGGAGTGAACTTGGCAAGCCCAAAATCGGCTACTTTGGCCTCGAATCTCTCATCCAAGAGGATGTTGCTTGCCTTGATGTCACGGTGGATGATCATGGGTTGGGCACCATAATGCAAGTAGGCCAGCCCCCTCGCAGTCCCAAGGGCAATCTTCTGCCTAAGGGGCCAGCTGAGCTTCCTCCCCGAAGAGCCAAACAAGTGATCATAAAGACTCCCATTCCTCATCAAATCACAAACAATAATCCTCTGATGACCCTCGAACTGGGTCGTGGCAATACAGTATCCTCTGAGGGCTACAAGATTCACGTGCCTAACACTAGCAATAACCTCGACCTCATGTGCAAAACTAGCGTCTCCTGTAGCAGAACAGTTCTTAAACCTCTTAAGGGCAACTTCAGTCCCATCGGACAAGAAACCTCTGTATACATTCCCATAACCACCCCTCCCGATAATGTTGTCCCGAGAGAAGTTCCTAGTCGCTTTCTTGATGTCCTCGAAAGTGTATCGGACCAATGTAGTGCTGTCCTTGATTGAATCAAGGTCTGGTCCAAGGCCTATTTCATTCTGCTGTCTGAACCCTCTCCTCCTCCGCTTCTCGAATCCACCATTTCTCCTCCTCAATATCAAGAACCCACCAACAATGATCAACAATAACCCTAATCCACCACCTATGAGAACTGCCAATATCACAATTTTCCTCTTCCTGCTGCTTGAGGCAGAGCCTGTGAAATCGAGGAAAAACAAGCACTTTGCGGTGCCCTTGTCAGTGGGACCCAGATAGTTGGCAAATGCCGCGGCGTAAATCGGGCCATAGGCTGTGCAATCGGAGACGTTCCCAACAGCAGAGCCATTAAGATAGCTGGCCTGGAGATAGGACAAGCTCGTGGTACAAGAAGCACAGGGCGAGTTGTTCTCGAGGGACTGATTGCAGCTCGAGATGACGTTGTTGAGGGTCGAATTAGGAATTAACGCTTCGATTTGGGCCCGGGTCGAGATGTTCATGCAACCCTGGGAGATCCACGAGGTCTGGAAGCCGCAGGAGGACCGGACGTCGAAGTTCGGGATGAGTTTGTCGATGAGGGACTGGTAGGACGACCAGCAGGATTCGGCGGCGGAGACCGGCGGGAGGAAGGAGGAGGTGAGGCGGAGGTGCGCGGACTCGACGAGGTGGAGGCCCCGGAGGATGTAGCCGCAGGCGGTGTCGACGTCGAGGCTGGGGCTGGAGGAGCCGGATATCAGGTCGCTGAGAATGGTGAAGTTCAGGGGACAGGCGGTGTCGTTCTGGGAGAAGGACGAGGAGATGAAAAGGGACAGACAGAAGGTGAAGAAGAGGAGGCGGAAGGAGAGGCTGAGAGCGGACATGGGGGCGGCGGCGGCGGCGGCAAGGTTGCTGTTAGAGTGGCTGAGAAGCTGGGATTACCATTAGTTGAATCAAGCTCTTCATTCAACAGAGGCTGCACTGAAGAAGGAAGGCACCAAAGAGTTTCTCGAGGGAAGGAGGGAAGAAAGAGCAGATGAACTTTGGTAGACAAGGACTCTTTACACTAACTCACCCGATGGTATTATTAGTAAATTTTATTAATAAATGTTTATTATATTATTATTAGATATATTATTATATTTTTTTATTTATTAACAATATCTATTTTTATTTATAATTTAAAATATTTCTTTAAATATCAACTATTTAATAATTAAATCTAACACGTTACCCGTGAAATTAACCACAAGAGAATTTTTGGCAGATAAGAGTGGGGGAGGGTTGAAATAAAGAAGAAGATGATGCTGGTGATGGCAGTATCAACGGCTCTGGAGGCGAGTAGGATGTGTTGGCTGTAGTCGCAGGAGACTCCGGGGAGAGTGGTTGGGCAAGGGCGCTGTCAAGTCGTTGACGGCCGGATGTTCTAGGGCCGGCTTGTTTGAGATTCTTTTATGGGTCGTATATGCGGTCCAATAATTAGATAATTATTTTGATTCAATTGTTTATAATTAATTATTTGAGTTAAATAAAGAAATTAAACAGCATATACTTGTTTTTTCATCATTTTTTTCTGTATAAACTACTGGTATCTAGAAATAACATATCATAATTAAACCAATTTGAACCGAGAAAGTTCACTATGAGGCAAAACACTCCTATAGTAAATTCTTTCCATTCATGAGTCTCAAACTCGAGACTTTATTTAAGAAAAAAAGCGTCATATCGCCTCAATCAATTTACTTTAAATTTTTTCACTTATTTAACGATTTAATAAAGAAACATAAAATTCTCTTTTTTTTTTTTTAGAATCCAGTTAGTTTTTGAAAAATCTTCAATCCTACTCCATCATTGGATCTAATTTGAGGTAATTGAATCGCTTGATACCACGATCTAGACAAGATTATCATCGAAATCTTATAATAAAGCAGATGTGTGAACCTAAAACAGGACAAGAGGAAGGAGAAAATAATGGGATAGGAGGAGTTATATTTAGACCCGAATCTTTAGATCTTAGTTCGAGGGTAATGTAATTGCACTAAATCTTCATTTTTTTCTCTTATATCGTGAATTTAAGTATTACAAAATTTTAATGGATAAAAAAGGTATTACAAAATTCTATAATCCGTTGTTAAACCGTTAAACAAGTAAAAAAATTATTATGAATCATGACGTTAGAAAATATCAATTAATTTATGACAAGCGAATAAATTTGTATTAATTATCCGAGCAGTTACTTTAATTATTAATAAGAAGAGCAATTTAATTAGGCCTTACTCACCACTTCGCTGTAAGATAGGACCATCTAAGATTTTTTTTTAGTCGTGGTTCTCTCTTCTTTAGTTTGAATTATTGATCGTGATCACTAGACTACGACCGCACTCCGCACATGAAAATAAAAAACAAATAAATGTAGACTACCAAAATGAACTCATATAATTAGGTTGTTTATTTATAACATATTGCAATTTAATTCATTTAAAATTTGTTAACTTACAATAGTAAATAAGGTATTTTCAGTGTGCGTAACGCCAGGAAGTAGATGTCTGAGTCCGTGCTGACCAGTCGGACGAACAGTTTATAGATACTTTCTAAGCACCCGGCAGGAATTCCATCGCTTTCATCGGTTACACTTTCTTATTTAGCCGAGGTGCTTGTGCATGGGACAAACAACAAGAAGCAAAATCCCATGATGCTTTTCCTTGTCAGCACAAGCAAGCAAATCCCATGTTGGAAACAAACAAAGAGGCTCGGAAAATGAGTATGTTGGGGTTTCCATTTGATTTATTTGATTTGCTCGGCTATATATATATATATATATATATATATATTATATAACTCTCATATTGTCTGGCATAATCGAAAGAGAAAGAGCCTGCCTCCAAGTGCGATTGCTAGAAAAAACTATTGACTTTGGAGTTTGGTGAACACCGACTTCTTAAACTATATCAAATATTTGATAATGTTACATTGATGAGCCAATATTAGTTTGTTCAATTCAAAAGATAAATATGGTTGGGGTTCATTTCATTTGCTCGTCTATAAGATATATAATCATATCCAACAATCGAAAAAGAAATCGTCTGTCTCTAAAGACTCTTGAATTTGGACATTAGCAAACACCGGCTGTTTGAACTATGTTAAGCATTTGATGGTATTGTGTTGACGAGATCAACATTAAAATCGGTTGTTCAGTTCGTATGAGATGTTCGGGATGAATACAAAAATCGAAACATTATATTACGTTGTGGACTGATTAGGTCGTCACTATTTCTATACCCTTTTATTTTACATTGATAAAGAAACCCGTCAAGATTAGGCTGACACATCCACGACCCAATCACGAAGATAGTTAGGGGTGCCAACTTATTATTTGTTTATCTGAAATAGTTGTTCGATGGGTAGTGGCTTCATAAATTAAACATTTATAGGTGTGGGTGCGGTGTCCTTCGTAAGTGTGCTTTCTTTCATCTTCACCATAGGTGCATTGGGTTGTATCATACCAAATGTTAAGATTACTGAAATTTTTGAATTATTATAAAATTTTCTTAAAAAAGGAGTCGAGATATAAGATATTAGTATCTGGAAAAAAAAATACAAAGTTAATTACAGTGTTTGGTAAGAATAAGTAAAATATTTGTAAAATTGATGTGATTTGAGAACGATATGTCTGTTGGATAAAAAGACTTCACGAATCACAGTTTAAAATAACTATAATCCCATATTACAGTAAAATTTACAACCAAATCTTATAATTAATACTGTAAAGTAAATTGTAAACCAACATTATATTCCACGTTATGTCCAACCAAAATCCCTCAACATATATATTTTTCTATAGTATATGTAATTTTCATTGCTTTCAAGACATTGTCCTTAGAATAGAACGTGCACACATTTTGTGTTAATTCATTAGCTATTCGTTCGATTTCTCAAATGTGCACAACCTTTCTTGAAGTCATTTAAACATTTACCTGGATTCATAAACTTGCGAATATCGACGGACTGGGAGAGGAAATACTGCTCCAAAGGAAAAGTACCATTGCTCTCGTAGCTCTAGTTAGACTTCCTTCGATTTTATATTTGTCTTTGCCTGTAACCGTGCGACTAGAATGATGATTATTTTTTCACGTATACGAAGAAGATATATAGGACCTACGTCTAGAGGGGTAGAAGGAAGATGGGCATAATTGGGTACGGAAAGTTCCACTGATGATATCAAATTCGAGACCCATAATGCTAGGATGATGTAACCGGGAGTTTTAAAATACAGAGCAATTAAATATGACTGTCTATTAATTTGGTGACAGAATTAAAGCTGGATAATTCTTAGAATCATATGTGTTGAAATCGTCAGCAGAAACGCACTCTAAACCATCACAATACTGGTAGAATTGGATTCTGAGTTTGGTTCTCTTGGATCTGCATGCCACCTCCTCAGAGATTGTTGCTACTCTCACTGTCTCATGATCTGATCAATGGGAGGTTAGGGTAATCAAATTTATGATCTGTAATCCAGCGACATTTAATTGCAAATTAATATTTGAGATTTTATTAATTCTAATCTCGCCCATCAACGAGTCAAGAAGTACTTTTTGATAAATGTATATTAGTCCTCATACTTACGAGATATATCGTTAAAACCCATTATTTAAGTTTAATGAGATCACTTAGCTGGTTGAATTATTGAATAGCATTAAAATTATAATATATTAACTTATGGTCATGAAAGGCGGCCCAACAAAATACAAGTCTTTAGCTTGCAAAGACATGTCCTCCTAGCATAAGGACTAAGCCAAAGAATTATCTAATCTAGTAATTCAAGTAACGGACCATCTTTCAAAATGGGAAAAATATGCTTAACTAAATCAGACAGAATGTTGGAACATTCTCATTCTCATGGTGGTAATTCTTCTTTCCTTACTTAAAATATTTGAACTTATAAGTGGATACAACCTCAATATCTTATAAGTCCACTGGCAAATTTGATATGCGTCCACAACCTCATGTTCTACAAGGCCTAAATGATAACTAGTTTGCCCTGAATTAATACTGAGACACATATATACCAGGCCTGGAAATATACTTCACATGGAAATAAAATAAAAATAAATAAAAAGTAAATATTATTATAAATCCATATGCTTAAGTTATTTGTTTATAACGTATTGCAATTTGATTTATTTGAAATGAATTTATGTTAACTTACAACTAGACAGAATATTCTTAACTGTTACCATTATATCTTACAATTTCATTTACAATTTTAGAACATTCATTAAAAAATAATGATAACTTATTTAAATTATTGCCAGAAGTAGATAAAGTATTTTTTTGTTTGCAGTTATGAGTGAGGGAAATCCGAACTTTTAACAAAAAATTTTTATTGTTAGACCGTAAATATAGAATAAGATGAGAAATATCTAAAATTACTATTTTACCCTTGTCATAATTTGTAATATTCAAATTAAATAAAGATTAAATATAGAAAACGAAAAAAAATACACTGAAACAGATAGATATTTCCATATATTAGTATACAAAGACAAAGGTTCATCCAGGAGTTGGATTAGTTGAGCAAGTAATGCTTTTTCCTTTGCCCAGTTTTCTTGAAGGCTATAAGGTTTTCCATCAGTCAAGGCGTTGACGGCCGACAAGCCAATCTAAGGTGAACAAATCAATCAGAGAAATTATTAGGTGATCCTGCACCGTCATATGACGTGAGAAAGCACCAATTAAAATGTGACAATCGAGCAAATTAGTATTTATCACTCGAATAATTATCATCATTAATATTAATTAAAGTAATTTGATTAGTTCTTACCTCACCATATCATTATGAGGTAGGTTATCTAAATTTTTTTCTTCCAATCGATTGATAGAGGTGGCAGAAAAGGCAGACTAGAAAAGTACTTCTAGGGTGGCCTGAAAGTCTGCTTATAAAGCAAAAGCATGAGAAAAGTAAAGATAAGTATAAAAAATATGAATCTTCATCAAGTGAACCGATTAAACACATCTTTTTTTAGTACATTTTTATATTTCGATTTTACAAATAGATAAAATCCAAATTTCACTAGAGACTATATCTTTTTAGTTAGCCAATCCAACTCGAATACGGATAAGTGCAAACTCATTGATTTTTGTAGGAAAGAAGACACTTCTAATTCTAGACCTTTCACACTTACTATTTTCTTCATAAACATTTATTTTTCTATCATTCGGACCCTCAAATTTTTTAGTTTTTTTAACACCATGGTCCAACCATTACTTTTGCTATTTAAAAAGTATTATTGCATTGAAAATAATTTTTTAACAAAAATATTTTTCAAAAAATAAAAAAACAAGGAAAAAATTTGGTAGAGCGTCACCATTGCCTCATACCCTCGAAAAATTGGGAATGATTCTTGATTAACAATTGATTAGTGGTTACTATTATTGTAAAATCGTGACTTATTCTAAACAAAAATCGGTCCTAATTTTAGATGGAATACTTACTAGTAACCAACACTTGGATAAACCCATTGTACTCCATACTTCCCATTTGATTTTTCCGATATTGTTAATTTTGATAAAACATCTCTTTAAAAAAAATATTTTTGGATGAAAAGTGCTTTTTTAGATGGAAAAGAGAAACAGTATGACTAAAGTGATAAAAAATTAAAAGACAGAGGATATGAATGATAAAAAATGAAGGTTTAGGGCAAAAACAACAAAATCGTTAAAGGTTGAAGATAAAAAATGTTATTTATCCATTTTTATGCCAGGTGTACGCGCAGAAAATAAAAAGTAAAGACAAATTGGAAGTATTGCAATTTAATTATTTCCAAGCCATTTTAGCTGGGAGAGCATTATTATATACGGCACAAAAAGAAGAGAGCTCGATAAGACAGGTCCAGGCATGATAAACGTAATAGCCAGGCCAACCCCAACACAAGAAGAGAAGACCAGACCAGACCAGACCAGACCAGACCAGACCAGACCAGCTCGACTTACCACCCTTACATGCTGTAGCATTTTTTCATGGGCCTCGAGTTTCTCATCTGATTAACTTGTTGGCTAAACGCCTCAGATTCACACCATACATTAGAGGACATAGTAAGAGATTAATATTAAATCCAACGAATACAAAATAAACATTGAGAAAGTGAATGGCCTAAGTGACACCATTTACTGTCGCAGATTGAGCAAGCACCCGCACCCTACCACCTCTCCTATTCCATCTCTTCAAGATTCTATTTACCAATCAATTTTTTCAGAAAAATACTGTCACGGACTTGGCAAATGATTGAAGAGACAATTTGGACGTTATCCAATGGTAAAATTTAGCCCTTGCTTCAAGTTTCTATTCATTTTTATCTAACTTCTAAGTATTTTTTCCTTTAATTTGGTTCATGTTATATTTGAATATTATATATATAAATTCGAAATATAACTAATACTAGACACGGATTCGTGCTACGTAAGGGAAGAAAATAAGAATAAACAAATGTGAAATATTGGGATGTGGCTATATAGTTAGATCACTTGTTTGTAACTTATGACAATCTATTTTATTTGAAATTCGTTAACTTACAGTAATAAGCAGAGTTTTCTCAATTTTTATTAGTATACCATGCCAATTTGTCTTTTCAATTTTACAATTACATGATAGATTTTTTATGTTAAAAGTGTAGATACTATATGGAGTGAAATGAGGAAATATGAGCAATTAATTAAAGATTTTTATTGTTAAGATTGTAAATGTGGAGTGAAAGAAAAATAACTGAAATTATTAATTTATTCACAATATGAAAATTAGATACATATCATTAAAGTCTCAAGGCCTTTTCCCCATTCATATATAGAGAAGAATAAGCGCCAGCGTTTTCTATTTTTCCCAATCTCCATATACAAATTTTTTTGGGTGTGCACACTGGTATCCAGAAGCCCATTGGGTTATTGGCTAATTCAGTTCGAGCTGGGTGGGCCCATTTAAGGGGTAAAACTCTCCCAGCATGAGTTTTCTCTATCCACAAAGACTCGAACCATATACAAATTTGACACTTACCCAAATAAATTTTCTGTTATAATCTTATTATTTAATTAGTTTGTTTTTATACCATTACTAGTTAGTGTTGACACCAACTTGGGATTGGTCTAGTGGTTCCCTCATTAGACCTCTAAATAAGTGATCTCATAATCGAATCCCAAGTTGGGAGGATTGATGAGAATTTTCTCAAGGATCTCGATCCAACTACAGATTAGTCTCGAGGTGCATTTCAGCTGGCATAGGGATACTGTGTGATGCAAATAAAACAAAATATTTAGTTTTGGCCAGGCATAGATACCTGCTATTTTTATGATATGCGGGTGTAGGATGTGTTACTAAATTTTGAACTAAGATCCTAGTCCGTTGAATTTAGAAATCGAACCCTACCCAAAATCTATATTATATCACAAGTACCACTTATTCTGTTCTAATATCGATTACAGGTGTCCTACATAATAGAACCAGAATAAAAAGAATTTCTAACAACTTCAATTTGTACATAGATTTTGTCTAAATTTAATGGAACTTCTAACCAAAACCTAGCCTATCGGTAAGTTCATATTGACTAGGGGTGTGCATAGGTATAGAGTATACTTGGAACTAGTAGGAACTTACCATATCGGATAGATTCTGGATAGATCTCAATAAAAATATGGTAGATTTCAAGTAACAAATAAAGGAACTATCTGGCTGCAGTTTTAGCACATAGGGTACCTAGAACCGGAACCAAAACCAGAACCTGTTAACTTATTTAGACAGTTAATTTTAATCATTCATAACTTTCTCGTTTGAACTTTAAAACAAAAACGGTTTAAACTATCTTTGATTTGACATAATAATTGTACATATTTGATGAATTTTTCATGACTAAAGTATCATTATAATTTAAAATTAATAATAAATGGTACATAAATAAAATACAAATACACTTAAAATTACACACATTTTATTATGATGAAAAATTACATGAAATAATAATAATAGTAGTAATAATGTTGTTGTTATTATTATTATTATGTAAAAAATATATTGAAGTAATCCATATTTTAAAGGTAAATAATAAATAATAAATAAGTTCTAATAGGGTACAGGATTCAGATAGAGTCTAGTTCCAAAATTCAATAGGGTAAGCCAAAAGTTAAGAGCTGGTCTTTTATATGGTAGAATCTAGATATCATGAAAAAATAGAGTAGCCGAACCCAAACACCCCTAATATTGACTGCTATCCTGCCATGTGCTAATGTACACCCCTATTAATATTTTTATAGATCAAGTCTCCAAAAATAATTTTAAAGATAAAATGTCATATTTTATATTTAAAGATTCTATGTTTCCAAGTTTTATTTGAAGTGTTAACCTTGAAAGTTCTTATCTGATTTATGCCTACTAGGCTTTTCTCATGCACTTGTTTTTCAAGCTTATCTTTTTCTTTATATATTTATGAAGTCCACCCTTCTACCTTGTTAGATAAGTTTAAGTTGGTCTAAATTGACTAAATACTAATGATCATAATAATATTATGATCAATGAGGGAGAGAGTCTTATATGTAATGGTTATACCAAGTGATAGTACTAACGTGATATCACAAACTAATGTGATTCAATCATTTTTTGGGATTTTTTTTAATGTTTTACTTAAAAAATCTTCAAATTAATGAAACTTGTTGGTTTGTGACACCACATCAGCACTTTCATACGTTATACTCGTTACACACAATACTCTCTCCCACAAGGAGGGAGTAAGTTAGTCTCATTTTTAAGAGTAAGCCTACAATTTGGTCTCTGATGTTTCTGATAGACAACACTTTGATCCCTCTCTTATTTTTGCCAACATATTGACCCATACATCCATTCATTTGCCACCATTCTAATCCACCCGTTACGAAACCATCAACTTTTCCTATGTGACATCCTAGCTGGTGTTAATGGAGTGAGAAAAATTATTTTTTATTTCCCTGACACACACCAATAAAAAAAAAGTTGCATTTTGCCCCACCCCGAAAGCCCCGAAAGCCCCAAAACACAATCGTCGGTCCCCATTCCCTCCATCGTCCCTCCCCATTTCCCTCCATCATCTCAAATTCTTGTATCTGTCCCCATTTCCCTCCATCCCCTATTCCTCTAATTTATAGAAATCCTAATTTCTGAAATCATTGGTTTAGCATGAAGCAAATCGATCATCAATCAGTTCTGACATGGACGATTTGCATCTACTACAAAGAAATTAGAGGTAAGAGCTACTAATCGTTAGTCGATCTATTAAAGGGATGTCATTGTGGTGATGCTAATATGTTTCTATGCACGTGTTCCACCACTAGGGTACATGTGTGTCTTTCTCTGTCACTTTATGTAGCTTTCTGTTTACTTTATGGTATTCGATTATATGTTTATTGAATTTGTTCGTATTGATGTGGTCTCCCACCAATACCTTTTTTCCATTTGCTTGTGGTCCCTTTGGACTGAAGAAAATAATGCTGCTTCATTTATGGTAACATTTACTTTTGTTAATTCTAGAATCGAAACAGATGGAGGAAAAAGATGGTGAGAAGATTAATGACAGCCAGAAAAAAGAAGCGAATGATAGTGAAGATGTTAATTTGGTTTTGGGGATGCTGATAGTAACGATGAAAGCGGTGATGACCCTGCTTACTATCCAATGTTAGATGGTAGTGGTGATGATAATGAGATACTTGGAGCAGTTGTGGACCTTAATCTGCATAAGAATGGTGTAGAATTGCCCTCTGGGAGTGTAGGATGTTCAAGTAAATCAAAGACAAAGTAGAGAGCATATAATGCGAAACCAAAACAAAGTATGTGAAATTGTTGAAATTGAAAGAGGCTATAATGATCCTATAAATGAAGTAAATGAAGTAGATGAAGGATACCACAATGATGAGCTGCACAGTCTGAAAGGAAGTGGTGATGATGATGAGACTGTAGAGAGGAAGCCTGTAGAATTTAATGAAAGGGAACAATATGGCCAAGTTAATGGAAATGCTTTTTCCAAACCTGAAAATTTTTAAACAAGCTGTGAAGGATTATATAGTTGCATTAGAGAGACCTACGAAGGTTGTAAAAAATGATAATTTGAGGTGCAGTGTGAAGTGTGTGGAGGATTGTCCTTGGGAAATTTTATGCTCTTGGTGTGAAGGCTATGGTAGCTATTAGATAAAGAGCTTCAATCCCAACCATACTTGTAGTAGGAAGTTGAAAAATCTTGTAACTGATAGAAAATGGGTTGAAGAAAACTTGTGGAGAGATTGAGAAGTACACCTAACATGACTACTGCTGATGCTTATAATTTCATGGTTGACTCTCATCAAGTTCAGCTTGGTGAAAGGTGAAATGAAATTGTATAGAGCTATACATATTACTAGAGAGATGGTAGAGGGGATAGAAAAAGAGCAATGTGCCAAATTATGTGACTACTATGCAAAGATCAGAAGAAGTAATCCTAACTCCACCTTGCAGCTTGGAGTTGAAAGACCAAGCCTTGATTTCCTTCCAAGATTTGATAGATTGTACATATGCTTTGATGCATGAGAGGGGCAATATTTGTTTTTAGACCTCTTATTGGTTTGGATGGATGCTTCTTAAAAGGATACTATGGAGGCACCCTTCTAGCTGCAGTAACACAAGATGCAAATCAATCGTTCTTTGTTGTTGCATATGTTATAGTGGATCAAGAGATAGAGGACAGCTAGATATGGCACTTGGTAAGACTATTTGAAGACATTGGCCACCCAAGTACACATGGATGAGAGTTTATCTCAGACATGCAGAAAGTAGTTTGAAGTTATTTATGAAAATTCACAAGCAAATAATTAAATTTAAGGGTTCTGACTTCATTTTTAATCTTGCATTGTAGGGTCTTTTGCAAGCAATACAAGACTCAAGCCCAGGGACTCCTCATAGATTCTGTGTTAAATATCTTGAAGTCAATGTGTGGAAACAGTGGAGGAACACACAGTTCCCATTAGTCATTCAAACTAATATGCTTGGAGCTACCACCATTGCAAACCCAGCTTTCTTCCCAAACCTAATAACCAACTCAGGTCAAACATTATCTTAAAGTCCATCGTCCATGTCAAGCCCAACTTCTACAATAAATATAGGACTAGTAGTCATTCAAACTCCATCAGTTGAAACTAAAGATCAGGTAGTACAAGCTACTATGATATAATGTCTAATTTTTCACTATTATTTTCTTGTTTTAACTAGTCTTGATCCTTATATTGTAGGGAGTGAGGAACTGGAATTATGGTTATGGTATAGCTCCCAGTAGACCACATTTGGCAGCTTACATGAATATAACTGCAATAAGACCACCACCTCAAAGGCCTTTAATTCACAACTCACATGTGAGTCCTCAGGTGCAAGTTCCCAAGCGCAGGTGTCCCATAGTTACCCCAGTTCCAAGTCCTTCACTTAATACACCTGTAGGAATAACTCCAGCACCATTTCCATGGAGGGGACAACAATTTGTCACTCGAGAAAGACTTTTGGCTACCAACACACTCACAATGATCAACAGAGTCAGCAGAGAAACTCTATTAGGAGCCACCAGGGATCACTAGGAGTAGGTTTGCAAAGTTAACTTCATCAAGTGAAGGGTCATCTAGCACCTTCAACCAAGATTTGCCAACCCACATGTCAACATGTGGAGATCCAAAGTCCAAAGTCCAAAGATCTTGACAGAAGGTCATAGGAGTTTACTATCAACATTTGGATAAATAGCATTTTGAAGTGTTAGTTTAATGTTATGTTGTGAAGTAAGATCAATTTTCCTTGTGGCTTGGTTCACTTTGTTAATGAAGATCAGTGGTTTATTTTGTAATTTAATATCAGAGCCTTATTTTGTAATGGATAACCATCGCCTTATTTTATTAGTGAAGGATGAACATATGTCAATGTATTTATGATAATGAATTATGAATATTACAATCTTTTTGATAAATTGTGTATTTGTTTCTTTATGATTTAAATACAATATCCAAATTGATATAAAAACCAACAATTTCATTCATAGAACCAACGCGGTTACATTGCACTATATAAACTTCCTTCATCACTTTCCAACAATACAAACACAAACTTCCTCCATCACTTTCCAGCATTACGAACCTCATATCAGCAGAATAAACTTTAAACTATTAAATTCTAATATTTCAGTTCAATGATCATCATGATCACAATTACATAATACGCAATATAACCACCAATATGGCCAATACCCAATTCAGATACCTGAGCCTCTTCAATTGCCTATCATAGATAAGATTCCTCCTTCTCAGCTAACTTACTATTTTTTCTTCGAGGTACAAGTTCGATGAGCTTCTAAGTTGGTCTTCCCACTGAAAGTAGCCACAACTCCTAACTTAATTTTTCCAAAAAGGGCACCGTAAAATGGTCTTCTGGGGTTTGCATCTGTCGTTGAAATCATCCTCCAAGCTTTTTCCCTGTAATTACAGAAGACTACTGAATCACCAGATGTCGTTGGGCTACTATAAGTTTCACTCCTCTGCCACTTGCTACTCTCGGTACGATGTTCATCCTTATCTACATTACAACAATTGAAGGAAGATCTGGAATTACAGCTCATGTTGAAGATCGACAGTAAAAAGAAGATGAGCAGCAATGAGATTTTTGGCGGATGCATGATTTTCGATTAGGGTTATAGATCAGAGCATGAGAGGAGATAAGACGATGGAGGGAAATGGGGACAAACAACTGCGTTTTGGGGCTTTCGAGGTGGGGTAAAAATGTAGCTTTTTTATTGGCATGTGTCGGGGAAATAAAAAAAAAAATCTCACTCTATTAACCCCAGCTGGGATGCCACGTAGGAAAAACTACGGTATTGTAACGGGTGGACTAGAATGGTGGTAAATGAATGGATGTATGGGTCAATATGTTGGCAAAAATAAGACAGAGATTAAAGTGTTGGCTATCAGAAATATCGTGAACTAAACTGTAGGTTTACTCAATTTTGGAACTTTTTAAAATGTCACTAATAAATAAATTTTTAACTAATAAAAATGACTAATTAAAATGACATTATAAAATCACTTTTAGGACTATAACTGCCACTTCAAGGTATAACTACTTTTAACATTCTTTCTCTAATTGCATTTTTTTATTTTTATTTATTTATAATTCATATTTATTAATGGCATAAAAATTAATGTATAATTGTAAAATTATATAAATATTATTATAATATAAAAAAATATAGTTTTATAATTGATTATTTAATTGATCATTCCATGCACAGTTCGGGTTTAGTATTTTGTTATTATTATGTCTGTAGCTACTCCCGATGTATTGGGAATACTAACTATTTCTAGTTTTTGGTTGCTAGAGCCTATATTCGAATATTATAGCACCAATTGATGTAATTTTATAATTTCTTTTGTTAATTAGAAATTGCGATTAATTATAGAATCTACTAAGCTGTTTCTTATCTTTAAAGAATAACCCCTATACTTTCTCCTTAACCTGACTTAGTCTGTTTGATAATTTTGTGAGCAATTCACTCCTTTTACTTTGAATTCGAGACATTATGGTAAATCAACCGACATGTCTCAGTCGATTTTTGTACGGTCATAATCAAATTAGGAAAATCTATTTATGCATAATTGAATAGATTAATTATCTGCAATTAATTTTTGTGGTAAAAACAATGTGTGTTTAACTTTTCAATTAGATAGTTATAATAGTGGAGTGTAGATCAAATTAAGATTCGTAATTTATATATACAGATCGCTGATAAAAGAGTGAGAAACGAAACATGAGAATTAAAATTACATCTATCCAAAAGAAAGGAAGAAAGTAATAAGAGGAGAGGGGAGTTTCAAATAGGAGAGAAATGGTGGAAAATGAGTAATTATATATGCCAAATTTACAATCATGAACATTTTATTCTAGTTTAAGGGGCAGCTAAATTTCAATTAAGGGTATTTTGGGAAAGGAAAAAATTACACCAAAAGACTATCCTCCCTTAAAGTAGTAATACATATATATTAATTTAGACCATTAATATGAAAGAGAGTCCCTCCAACTACAATCAATTAATTTTATTCATGTGTGCATAATTTTTTGGAGCTTATTAGCGAAATACCTTCTTAACATGGCGGAGCTCGCATGGTGATATTTGAATTTTTTCCCTAAAAAAATTGATGCTTGGCTTTATTGATTGAAAAATGATATAGTAATATTTTTTCAGTTTACAGAAGAGACACACGAGTCTAGAAAGGGTGGAAAGAAGAAGTGCCACCAACTGTATCGAGTCATCTTTCTTAAATGATAATCTAAAACAGAACTGGGGTACAAGTGTTCTGCCGATCTCGAGTTTGAAATCCCTTGGAGCTAGTCAGCACCTCTTCGTTCACCCCACCTTGTGCACTTGTTGAAATCTGGATACCTCTCTACATTAAAAAAAAAAAGTAAAAATAAAACAGAACTAGGGGCGGGTACGATTGGTTAGATGTAAGACCATTTTCGGTTCATTGTTCTATGAAATCCATCAAACAATGCTTGATGCTTGTCATGAGTAGGGATGACAAAAATGACCCAGAACAACAATCCCGCCCAGTCCTTCCCTACTTTGGGGCGGGTTTGACCCGACCTGTGAGCAGGCCAAGGTGAGCCTAGGTCTGGCCACCGACCCGACCCGACCATATTTATATGTTATTATACTATATAATTATATATTTAAAAATAATTCACTTGATTTATGAATACTTTTCTATTAATATTAGATGATAATCGTTCTATTTTATTAAAATTATGTAAATTGTTGGAATTTTAAATTTACTTAATTATACTATCATTAGATATGTAAATTTATATCTAATTTTGAATTATATTTTCATAGTATTAATTAATTTTTCCACCAATGTCCCGACCAATCCCAGCCCATTGCCATCCCTAGTGATGAGCGAGACCCGATGTCCTATAAAACTATCACGACCATGACCAAATTGGGTTACGATCGACATTTTATTGGGTGAAGGCTAGTTGAATGGATGATAAGGAGGTATAAGTGCTATTTCAAACACAAAAAATGTTATTAGACACTAAAATGTTTGCTTTTACAGAACGAGAGCTTAGTATAGTTGGTATCATCTTCACCCTATGACTTAAATGTCCTGGGTTTGAACTTATTAGTGGGAATTTTTGTGCCTCGTTATTCTCACTTTCTTCTGTTAGATCCCACATCGATTATATAAAGATGATCATAATGGGTTTATAAGATAACTTGGAGCCACTACTTGACAGCTTAGATTTTTGGATAGAAACATGCTCAGTCTTTTGTAAGCTCCATTAATAATAATACAACGTATGGCTGCCTGACCACGACAACCTCTGACATAAACTCGAACTTGTCTTCAGTAGACTCCCAGTGACATAAACTTAGATCCGTCTCCAGTAGTAGCTTCCTGGGCCAAGTCATCGACTTCTCCAACGGTCCCCTCACTACAAAGATTTCTGTCAGATGCGGTCTCACGGATATTTGCTTGTCAGAAAATATTGATCTAATGGAAATCTCACGTAACATACCGTAAGTTGGGGTGCATTGGAAATCTCACGAAACTTTCCGTTGGTCCATTCATACGTGAAAATCAAGCAAAACAGGTGACGATTTCATCGGACGGATGTAGAGAAAGAGAAAAAAACTCCGTGCATAGTGCAAAGGTAAAAGGGATGGCAGTGGGCAGACTAGATGGGCGAGGAAAATTGTACAGGTACTAAACTGCAAAAAAGTTAAATTACAGGAACTGAATGTGTTTTTCTGCTTTAAGTTCCCGACCTCATCTTGGTGTTTTGGTACACTAACATTGTTTTTTTAATTATTAATAAGACAACTTAATAAAAAATTAAATAGGTTAAATAAAATTTGTATCATATTTTATAAATCTTGTCAAATAAAATTACAGGGGCAATGCTTTAATTCCATCCCTCTCCTGCATTTAATTGTCCAAAGGGTTGAATGTGGTATGAGTTGGATTTTTTTTGGGTAAATAGTCAAGTCTAACCTTCTTGGTTATTTTTTCAGTTTAAAAAATTTTACCGAGAGCCGTTTAAAATTACGAAAAAGCGAACCGCTTCAAGTGCTATTTTCTTAAATGATTCTTATGATCCAAATTTTTAACATAGCAAATTGAGATTATGATTTCAACTTTTTTTATCGACGATTAGAAAGTTAATTAAATAATTCGAAACTTCTACAAACTTAAAAAAAAAGTAAACAATCAAATTGGGCCTCAAATTTGTAGTGGATCATCAATTTAGTCCTCAAAGTTTGAAAACCATTACTTGGATCCTCATTATTCACTTTCGTCACTTAATTTGGTTTAGGCGTTATAACGCTGTTTTACAGATGCTGACATGGATGATGACTGCCACGTTAGCGGGTCCACATGCCACGTGACAATCAATAAGTGGATAAAATTATATTTTATTTTTTAACTTCAACCATTCACAACTCATCACGTGGCATGTAGGATCCGCTAACGTGGTCGTCATCGTCCATGTAAGCATCTACAAACGGCATTATAATGCCCGAATCAAATATGACGAAAGTGAATAGTGATGACCAAATTGATGGTTTTCAAATTTTGAGAACCAAACTGATAGTTTGTTAAAATTTTGAGAAACAATTTGATAGTTTACTAAAAAAAATGAAAGGTAGTTAGTCAATGTATGCATACGAAGACTCAAAATGGATAAATATTTATATTTTATACGTCAAGTTTATTATTTTTACTCTAATATATTAAAGATTGATTATACTTCTAAATAAATACTTTAAAATAAAAAATACAAGCTCAAATATTCATTAATTGGGGCAGTTCATACTAGAGTGTGCACAGGCACTCGAGCACATGTTTAATAGAATCGCAATTAAAACCTATTTTAAGCTATTCCTTATTTTTCTACTCAAAACCTACCATATTCTAATTAGAATTTACCCAGAACTTGGCCTATCAGATACCCGTATAGACTCCTAGCTCAGACATGTTAGTTTTTTAGGGTCGGGACCCGACTTTCCTGGATTGATTTTTCCTCCCTTAAAAACTACCTAATTTACCCGCAAATATCCGATTTTTTGGTGATCTTTTTTTCGATTTCTCAATTTTTCCATTTGTCTTAGCTCGAGAAAAAGAAAAGCAACTTAAATTGCAGATATTAATTATTGAACTATAAAAAAATAAAAATTAAATCAGTGTAATGTTTGTTAATAATGGTGAGGCCTGTGAGAGAGGAGAGCGATCGGTGGAGAGAGAGGAGAGATGGGAGAGAGAGCATGGGATTGGAGAGATAGTAGAGAGAGAAAATCGTCTACCTGATAGAGAGAGAGAGAGAGAGCTTCGAAGTAGCGCTGAGGATTTTCTAGTCAAACTCAGCGGAGAACTACCGAAGAAGATTGTCCGAAGGAGAGGCCCTTTGTTGTTGAGCGCGCGCAGGAAATCGTCGATCGTGGTGGAATCGGATGATATTTCCGATCGGCGGCGATCGGAGATGCGTGTTCGCGGCGGTGAAGGGAGCGGTGTCGCCGGAAGCGCCGGCGAGGGGAGGCGGTGGAGAGGGTCGGTGTGGTGAGCAGCCGGCGGCGGCAGTGGTGGTTGAGACGAGTTTCGGCGGAGGCCGGGGTGAAGTAGGATAATGAAGAACAGGAAGGGCAGGAATAATGGCTTGTTGCCAAATTCTCTACGGATTATCTCTTCGTGCCTCAAGACCGTATCCTCAAACGCTAGCAACGTCGCTTCGTCCGTACGGTCGGCCGGTGCTTCTGTAGCTGCTTCGATTTCTGCTTCATCTGAGGATCCAAAGGACCAGGTTTTACTTCGTCTAAAGTGGAGTTTATTGTAGGACACTTTGAGCTAGTTTTAGGCGATGGCACTATGCTTTTTGGAACTACAAAAGCGTTCGGTCTTGAAATCTTGAATATGTCCAATTTTAGCTTTCAGCTATCCCTTTATCTTGTCCAGAGTTGCTTAGGATGGCCTAGGTTCTTGCCACGGTAGGGATCAGCTAGGTGCTTCGGGCGCCTCCCCCTGCCCTGCTGCCTCCCAAAGTTTGAGTTCCCTTTTGAGGGATCCTCTGTCTCTGGGATGTGTTTCTAACTGACGGGTCTTCACTTCCAACTATCTATCACAATTGTGTTCTTGAATCTTGGAAACATCCTTTACTAGCATTCTCTTCTCTACTTGCGGAATGCATTATCACTGTCTCCCTCCAAAAGTTCTGCATAATGCTATCTGAATTTAATCAAAAGTATGCTAGTTAAGGGTGAGTTAGAACTTTCACTTAAACTGAATCATGCATGAGTACTGGCATAACTATTTTTCGTCGAAGAACTTCATTTGAAATTCCAAACATTCTTGTCAGCAGATAATCATGTCGATGAAGGAAGAGACCATGGCTTTTTAATAGTATATACATCCATTCTACCTCTATGAATAAGTAAGTTAAACATAAGCAGGATGATTGATTCAGAAATGCCTTTGATATCAATTCCTTCTGTTGGCTACTGTAGCCTAAGCTTATGTCTGACCAACTTTACACTTGTGCAAGTAAATTGTACAAGTTGCGTGGGGATAAGGCTGTTATGGATGTTTCAAAACTGTGGCTTCTTCTTACCTTTGTAGAAAGAGTTTTTATTCATCACATTTCACTTGTATATGCTACTTGCCTTTGCAAGCAATGGTTTAAGAATGATTAAACCAAGTCGCTTCAGTCATCTGAGAACTCTTCATTGTGGATGGATGATAATTGCACCTAGGGTAGATAAACCTTGCCCCATTTTCTATTGTTTCTGAAGAATAACAAAGTATTAGAAATATTCATCATGCTTAAAGGGGGAAGAGTTAGTATGTGATAGTTTATTTGAGCATAGCATGGGGTCTCAGTTAATTCTGTCTTTCTACGTCCTCTTTTATATCTTATTTTTTTGTCTGACGTGCCAAGCCCAGCTTGCTTGTAAGGGGAGTGTTAACCTTGCTTAGTACATTAGCTGGCACGTGATCCTTATAGCTTAAGCTTTTAGCAAAGTGGTAAGAGTTGATTGGAAATTCTCACGCACCTTTAATATTGTAAGGGTACTAAATATGTAGGAGCCAAAGCTAATCCAAGCATAACTAGTCATTCTGTTAAAGCAGTCAGAGGTAAGTTCAGCAAAATACAAGCACTGCCTCAACTGCTTGCTTCTTTGTCAAAAAACTGTCTTGTTTCTTTCTAATCTTCTACTTTTTCCTCCTTTACATTTTGAGTGCAGAGGACATTACTGCGTTCTCCTGTCAGTCAGTACATGTTCACAGTTCTATAGGCTTTGTCTGGTGTCTTCTCATTCATTATCCATATTGATGTTGGTTAGCATATGTTGGTATGCCATGAGTCTAGCCGGTGCAGTTTCTCTCATGTTTAGTATGGATGATTTATATATCTTGTGTTTGTCTCTCTTCAGGTATCTTGGGCTGGATTTGACAAACTAGAGCTGGGTCCAGCGTTATTGAGGCGCGTTCTTTTACTTGGCTATCAAAATGGTTTCCAAGTGCTCGATGTTGAAGATGCTTCTAACTTCAGTGAGCTGGTTTCAAAACGTGATGGCCCAGTTACATTCTTGCAAATGCAGCCCTATCCTGCAGAGTCCGATGGTTCTCAAGGATTCCGAGCATCGCATCCTTTATTGCTCGTCGTCTCAGGGGAGAACTCTGAAATAGTAAACCTCGGTCATAATCATGGTGTTGTTGGATCGTGCAGAGATGGATATATGGATTCTGAATTAGGACATCCTACAAACAACACAACAGCTGTTCAGTTTTATTCCCTGAGGTCTCACTGTTATGTGCATGTTCTAAGATTTAGATCTGCAGTACGTATGGTTAGATGCAGTCCCAGGATTGTCGCTGTTGGTCTTGCAGCACAAGTAAGCGCTAGCTTATTGTAAACAATTATGATATTCAAACTTAGGTTTGGGGGGAGAATTTTGGTTTGCACGGTAAGATGCATGTTCCATGTGTAGAAATTTACTGCCATATGCATTTAGATTCCACTTTACTGCTCATAAAGCTTTATGATATATAACTTATCGAGGAATTAATTATGGTTGCTAGTCTTCCTTATTTTGCAAGTGATTTTATCCAGTTTATGCTGGAGTATATGAATTCTTTTGGTCATATAAATAATTAGCTCTCAGTTTTTTGTTGCACTTTTGTGTGGTCTAATGGTCCATTCTCTTATTGCTTTCTAAAGGTTGGATAGAATAATGATTATTTGCTACAATCATCTGAAATTATTAGAAATTCATTTATCAATATTTCCGTGATGCCATTTCAGATATACTGCTTTGATGCAATCACTCTGGAGAATAAATTCAGTGTCCTCACTTATCCAGTTCCCCAGATAGCAGGGCAAGGACCAATTGGTGTCAACTTTGGTTATGGCCCGATGGCTGTTGGTCCAAGGTGGTTAGCCTATGCCTCTAACAATCCATTGTCACCGAATACAGGTCGCCTAAGCCCACAAAATCTTCGCCTAAGCCCACAAAATCTCACTCCAGGTGTTAGCCCATCTACTTCTCCAAGTAGTGGTAATTTGGTGGTACGCTATGCAATGGAGTCTAGCAAAAATTTAGCAGCAGGAATAATTAATCTGGGAGACATGGGATGCAGAACTCTTTCAAAGTACTGTCAGGAGCTGCTTCCTGATGGTTCAAACTCTCCTGTATCTTCAAGCTCAGGTTGGAAAGTAGGGAGACATTCAGGAGCCGAATCAGACAATGCTGGGATGGTTAGTTTTTCATATTAAAAAGCATTTTGATTAAAAGTAGGTTGCTAGCATGCTTTACCAATTTAAAAAGATAGAAGTGGTACTTTCTGTAATTCGATAATGTTAATCATTATGTGAAGCTTTCTTGCAGAGATCCATTGACTTTTGTGCTTCTTTGGTTGTGTTTATCAATGCCTAACGAATGAAGTGTTTAAAAATTATATACAAAGTCATAAAAAATATCAATTTGTGTAACAGAGGGAAAGAGATGATGAGGGAAGAATTTGTGGGCCAATTAAGTAAAAGCCATTGGGTTAAGTTGATTGAAATTGAAGTACAATGATTTTTTATTTACTGGTTCACCGAGGCTATCATAAATCATATCCTGTTCTGTTCTGCTCTCCAATTTATTCATTTATTGATTGAACTTGGAAGAACTTGCACAAACTATTTAAGAACTTAATTAATTGATATCAAGATGAGCACATAAAGTTTCTGAATTCAAATGGAAGTTCTATTTGAATCTATGCACCATCTGTTTTGTAATGTCTCCTTGATAGATGCACTAGGCTTGCCCGAGGATTTAACTTGGTAATCCTTTAACTTGAGCTTTTCACTGACAATGTTATATTATTGGCAAAATATTTCTTATTTCTTAAAGTATCACAGCAGATGATATATTTTTTTTAATCTCTGTTGTCATGTCTTTGATGGCTTTTGAAGCATAAACGTTTATAATCCTTGAGCTAGATTGTAAGTTCTAGATACATTAATGGAACTGATAAATGTTGATATTATGACACATAAAAAGAATGAATGTGTCCCTGAGCTAAGTGCTGGATTTTAGGTTCTACATGCATCTATATATATGAGAAATGGTGAATTATTACAGATAAAAATGATGAGCGTGTCTCTTCGCAAGGAGTGGAACTACTCTATCTTTATTAACTTCAATGATCAATTGCAGGTAGCTATCAAGGATTTGGTATCCCGAGTTGTTATTTGCCAATTCAAAGCTCATACAAGTCCATTATCTGCTCTGTGTTTTGATCCTAGTGGAACCCTTCTGGTTACTGCCTCAGTGTATGGGAATACAATCAATGTATTCCGAATCATGCCCTGTTGCACAAGTGGTGGATCGGGCAGTCAAAGTTTTAATTGGAGTTCTGCTCATGCGCATCTATACCGTTTACATCGTGGAATGACATCTGCTGTTAGTACTGCTGCTATCTCATTTTCTTATATCTTTTACTTCCCTTTGTAATTTCCTCATGCCTGTGCTCTCTGTTGGGTTTTGACAGATAATCCAGGATATATGTTTTAGTGACTACAGTCAGTGGGTCGGCATTGTTTCATCAAAGGGTACTTGTCATGTTTTTGTTCTCTCTCCATTTGGTGGTGATCCTGGGTTCCAAGGGAATGCCTCTAAGGGTGAAGAATTCTCGCTATTTCCATCTTTGTCTGTACCCTGGTGGAGCAATTCATCTTTTATGAGTAACCAACAGTACTTTCAACCTCCTCCTCCAGTTATATTATCAGTTGTGAGCAGGATTAAGTATAATGATTCTGGGTGGCTTAATACTGTCAGCAATGCTGCTGCTTCTTCTACGGGAAAGGTTTTTGTGCCATCTGGCGCTGTTGCTGCTGTTTTTCATAATGCAATGTCTCAAAGCCTTCAGCATGGGAATGTTCGGCCAAATGCTCTCGAGTATTTGTTAGTTTATACTCCGTCAGGCCATGTGATTCAGCATAAACTCCTACCTTCAATTGGAGTTGAAGCTAGTGATGCTGGATTTAAAGCACGACCAGGTTCATTTTTGCAAATACAAGAGGATGAGCTGAGGGTGAAAGTTGAGCCTGTTCAGTGGTGGGATGTGTGTAGAAGGTCGGATTGGCCAGAAAGAGAAGATTGTAACTTAGAGACTATTCTCGACAGGAAAAATACTGCCATAGCAGGTGCTGACGGTGAGGATAATTATGGAATTGGTCTACTCGAAATAGATAAGATTTCTATCAGTAAAAAACCAATGAAAAGAGATGCATCCAGGTCCCATGAGGGATCCCATTTTTATTTGTCTAATGCAGAGGTACAAGTGAACTCTGGGAGGATACCGATTTGGCATAGGTTGGAGGTATTTGTTAAATAAATGCATAAAGTAATGGTTTTTTAGAAGGTTTCACTGACCAATATATTTAATGTATTTTTTTTTTTTTTATAGATTTCTCTCTACACTATGAATTGTCCAAATGGGATTGCTTATGTTGGAGGGGAGTTTGAAATAGAGAGGCTACCAATACAAGAAGTTGAAATTAAGCGGAAGGAATTGCTGCCTGTTTTCGATCATTTCCACAACATAAAATCTGAATGGAGTGACAGGTATTAGCATCTCAGAGATATGATGTTTATTCTTTTACACATTAGCTTCAAATGTTGTCTTGCACTGACGAGATTTTTTTTTTTTACCAGATGTATGTCATTTAATCTGGCATGTGTTCTTCATGTTACCTCTTGGTCTGGTCCTCCTAACATTTTCACATGTATCACATGATAGAGTCATACCTTAGCAATTATATTTCAAATGCACCAGTGTTTTTGCCAAGTACAGAAGCTTTATTGGATTAGATTAATCATTCTTGTTGCTTGTTGTCTTACTTTTAGTTATATTTTATAACATGGATCACATCCTGAATGTAGGCTTTTTGTTTCATATGCCGTTAGAATTATCACTGGGTTCTGGAGCATCTTAATTTATCTCATGGGTTCCGGAGCTTCTTAATTGTATCTCATCTCTTACTCTAGTTTCTCATCTCTTACTCTAGTTTCTACTCATTTTTATGCGCTTTTCTTTTTATTTGTTGCCTTCTTGTTGGTTACTGCATCAATTTGATGGCCGTTCATTATGATATTTTCCTCAGAAGTGCAAGCAAATCTGTTTAGTTTTTTTTAAAGAAATTTGAGGGTTTTGTTCCATCTGTACTGTATTTCAGAGTTGTTTTATCTGACTCCTTATCAATTTGTCATCATTGTATGAGTGATCTTGTCTGTTTTTATTCATCAAGTAGTCATGCCATGGGAAGGTATCCTGCTTTTGCTCCGCAAGAGCTGCATCAAGCTAAAATCCGGGTTGCAGAAGAGACTGTCATATGCCTCTCAAAACCTGCATCTTTTAGCTCTACTGAAAGCTCAGATGGCGGTAAGCTTTTATGAGACACCTGCACTCTGCATCATTGTCATCAGTTCTGCGATATATAATCCAGTCTGTAGGCAATCGTTCATGTTTGATTAGGCCAGCATGGGTTTTTCATATTGATGGTCAGAATACTGCAGCAGAGGACGTCAAATGATGTCTTTTGGACCTTGCAACTAAATGCAAGGGTAGATGATTTTTTCCAAATGCAGATTCCGATACTTTCTGTGAACATTATTAGAATTGCATTTGTCAATAGATTTGCCTGTCAATATATATATTTGTTGTTGTTCCTTATCATATTCTGTGACATTGTTCATCACTTGATCGATCATGAAGGCATGTGCTCATGCTCCATGTAGAATGCATCTTTACAGGTTGAACTCTAATCTATGTTCTTTCCTAACATGCCACAGGCTCTTCTAGGAGGATTGAAAACTTTCTGGATATCGATAATGTGAACAATGATAGATCATATGCTTTCACTTGTCAGTCATTGGATGATTTTTACCGGGAGAAAAGGGAAAATTGCCTTGTCGAGTCTCCAATGTTGCCGACACAGAAGTCCTGTGACACTGCTCAAAAAGTAAATTATGTAGACAATCCTGTCAACAACTACACTACAGGCGGTTTACTGCTGCTAGAGAACAATCTCCTTCCTCCTGCAATCATCTCGGGTGGGTCATTTCCTCCAAATGCTGATCTTGACAGCAGAATTTTTGACCCAGCTGGTGATGTTCCGAAGGAAGAGCCCAGACCTACAATTGGTCATGATCCTCTGAATTTGGGGCAGTTATTCAATGAGAGCTATTGCAAAGCCGTGGAGCTTGATGGTTCAAGTACACTAAATGAAGCTGTAAATGATGATGTCGACAGCTGCATCCACCAAAAGAGAGAGAAACCCGAGGATGGAGATGATGATGAAATGCTCGGCGGCATATTTGCTTTCTCCGAAGATGGTAAAGTTATTCCGTTTTCCTCTTGGGTATTGTGTGGTTGGTCTTTCTTGAATCTGATTACATGTGATAATTTAGGGTGGGAGTGGTATTGATTTCTCTCCACTTCATTCTGCAGGTTGACTCTGGTTGTTTTGCGGTGCCATGTTGATGTCTGATGCCGTTTTCGGGAGAGGGCCAGATTCGAGTTCTTTTACCAAATTGTGCCATGCCTCGGTCATCAAGCAGCTTCCTATCAAATTACTACCTTATAACTGAAGGCCTGTCTCTGTATGTGTGCTTGCACTCCTTTGTCTTATATTTCTGTCGCTCTCACTCTTCATCTCTGTTAATGTACATTCTGTACATTTTGGAAATTCGTAGGTTTATTGGGGGGGTGGTTTGCTGGGCTTGTGGTCTGGAAAATTGTTAATTTGGAAGTGAATCTATGTTTGCTGTTACCAGGCCCGAGCTCCGTATGTTGAAATGTTGTACAGGCAAAACACTGGTGTGAACAGGTTATTCTGTGAGTTCGTAGTTGTTTCTTTTCCTCATGGATAAGGGAAAAGAAGCAAGACGAATGACTAAGTTTGAAAGCAAAGATAAGTTGGTATTTTCATATGCATTTCATTGTCCGAGTGCAAAGAGTGTGGAACGTACGCACAGGAATCTTTCGGCTGATGAGGATAATTGCCTAGTGAGCTGAGCCATTCTCGTCTCGACTTTATGATCTGTTTGCCTGTGTTTTCAGTGTGCCTATGGAAGTCGGTTGGCCGATTTGGATTTGGTGTAAGCGAAGCGTGTGATTGTTGGGTAAACGGTTTCTTGATTTCACCAGAAGATGTGGATTGTCTAATGAGTCTGACTAGTTAAATGAAACACAAGGATTCGGAGTCTGTACCCGGTCCCGGTAGGCAATTCATAAGGCTCCATGGGTGGGCGGGCGGGTATCAGAAGGGGAATGGACGATTTTATCGTGTGGTGTTTATTTGAGAAAAGTTAATTTAATTGAGGAATTGAATCGAAATGAAGGGGAATCTCTTTTCTTTCCCCTCGTCACTTCCTGGAGATGTTATAAGTCACGTCTAACATCCTAAAATTTCTGTTCCCTAATTTTGGTTAATATTTAAACGCTCCGGCGACGCCTATTTTTGCACTCTGTTTTTCATTTAAAAGGTTTCCCTCCTAAAAAAAAATGTAAAATTTAAACTCTGGTGACATTTACTTTTCCACTATTTTTTGTTTCACAAATTCCCATTCTAATTATGTAAAAGTTAATAAGGATGCAAGAAAAATCGAAACGCTGATAAATGGAATTCAATTTCAAATTAAATCAAGTAAAACTAAAATCTTGTCAGTCCATTCGATTCTGTCTTATTTCGTTTCCGTTTCCATTTCCGACACTAGATGAGAACCGGAAGCATTAAAGAAACTAATGGGGCAAGTTGTACAGGGCAACGAAGCTTAACGAGCACAAGGGGTGAAAATGGTTGGTTCTGATGGAATTCATTTAAAAATTATCGAGGTCTAACTTCTTCGAGTTACTTTTCAAGTCTAAGAATCGCACAAGAACCACTTGAGATGAAGAAAAACCATCCATAATGGTTCTTTCGGTTGATTTTTTTGGGCTTCAATGCTAATGTAATAATTCATTAAATGTAAATATAATAAATCAAAACTTATCATAATTATCAATTATAAGACTAATATCACAAAAAAGAAGAAGTAATTTTCAATTAAATGACTAAATGTATGGCGAGGTTGATCATATAGTTATGTCAAGGTTTTAATCATGAATCGAGAGTAGTTATGATCCCAAGTTTTGAGACATATATATGGTGAGGTTGATTATGTAGTTCCTTATTTCATCCATAAGACCGGGAGATCGTGACTTTGCAATTCTTTATGCAACGTTGAGTCACATATCTTAGAAGGTATCATGTGGGTGCTAGGGGATGACACACTAGTGTGATTTTAGTTGGATCCTTGGGTCCCAAATCACAGACCTTTGCTGAATGAGTGCCTCTCTAATCCAAACCTGACTAGTCATGCTCAACCATTTCTTTTGTTTCTCCTTCAAGAGGTTGGAGATGGAAACTCTTTCCTTCACTTCTTTTGCATTTCAACAATCCCTAAAATGGTAGTAGTAAGACCTCTCATTGGCTTAGTCAGCCAGATCATACTATGTGGAAAAATTATCAGTTCACAATCAAGTCATACTTTATCCTCATGTCCCCAAAACACTTTCTGCTAGATAGCATGTGGAAGTATATTTAGAAGTGGAAAAGCCATTAAAGAGTTTGAAACGTTCTCTAGTTTACAATGTATAATAGTTTGCTAATCAATGAATGAGAGGCATGGCTAGCTCTCCAAGCTACATGGCGTGTCAATTGGAGGAAGAAACTATAATCGATGTACTCAATGACTGTCCTAGAGTCTAAATGCTATGGGAGGTTCTATTACCAAGACACATGAGAAAATTTTTCTTTACTATTGAACTTGTTCATTGGCTTCTGAAGAACTTGTGTGACTCAGGTGGATCTAGTAATGGTCTCCCCTAGGCAAATATACTTAGGATTGGCTAGTGGTTACTGTGAAAGTGGAGAAATTCTTGTATTCATGACTCGATGTTTATTTGGCTAGATCATGGTGTCGATATCATAGCACAGATGGCCTTGAACTTTGTTAAGGCAGAGGCTAACAATCCTTGCTCGAGAAGTGTAGTGTGGCAAGAATGGAGGGTGATAGGCTTGGAGAAACTAGAGAGTGGCTGGTGAAAGTAACTACAGATGGTGTAGCTAAGGGCAATCTGGGACTTGCGGGGGCCGGAGAAATCATTAGAGAAGAAGGGATGTTGACTTGGAGGATTTATGCAAAATATTGGTATCTCAACCTTCATACGAGGCGGAACTTTGGGCAATCAAGCTGGGCATTGAACTGGCTCGGGAGCTAGGATTTAAAAGATTAAAGACTAATTCCAAAAAATAAAAATATAGTGAATATGTGCTTTACAAATTTAATGTCCCTCCTATTCAATATTTTCTAACCAAAACAAATTGGGAAGAAAGATACATTGAAAACCTAATTAGGGGTGTGCAAAAATTGGTTCTGTTCATAAACTGGTTTGGTTTGGTTCGGTTCAAAACCGGTTCTATTCGAATTTAATCGGTTTGAACACTATTCAATTCGGTTCAAACCGAACCAAATTGGTTTTGAATTGTATTGTATTTTTGTATTGTTATATTATTATTATATTAAAACCAGTTCGAACCAGTTAACATCACCAATTACAGTTAGAAATTAATCGAATCTCTTTTCATCTAAAAAACTGCATCAAAATAGAACTGGTTCGGGGAGAACCATATCAAACCAATTACGTTCCAATTCGATTCTCCTCGAACCGGTTTTTTTGCACACTCCGACACATAATAACATCCACACTTAAAACAATCAAGCATTTAATAAATAATGGTTGGGCTCCTAGATAAGTCCTTCGATCCATAATATCCTCAATCCCCCTCTTAAGGGCACTTTAGACTTGCAGACCCAACGAAAGTATTTTAGAGGCATTTTTTATGGGAAACCCCATGACGGGCATGTTTCTACTAGCATCCTTACTAAGGGAGTCCTAAACAATCCGAGATCGATCGTATATAGGGCATGTAGTGCTAAAGTAAAGTGCGCAAGAAAGCAAACAATTGGAGATTTTATACTGACTCTTTAAGCTCCCTAGTGGAGTTGCAAAGTTGCCGTACATTGAAATTTTGGACTCGAGGAAAGAGAATCGGCCAAATTAGGCATGTAGAAGACCTAGTTTTTTTTTTTTCATATTAATCAGGTTTGTATTACGTACCCACTAATTATTTAAGGATTAATCTGATGGTCAATTAGAAACATATTATTCTCCTGCAGGAGCATGATACTAACCATCTAGAGGTTTATTTAGTCGTCCTCAAACTGAGACATAAGTCCGAGAGTCCTTTTCTGCTCAGGAGGCTCGGAAATAAATCGATATATCCTAAATCGATATCCATCCCTATATTTAAGATGTTCATTTGCTTGCACCTTTTAATGTCCGATTGTTGTACTAAGCAAGGTCCGAATCAATGATTCAAGTTGAGGCTTGATAATCGAAGTATGACCTTATCATGCCAATACTTGATATCTATCATATGTGAAGAAAAATAAAAACTCCAATATTTATTATAAATATTCATCACGTCTCCGTACCATTACTCATCTCATTATGTAACTATACACAAATATGTCAAATCCCTAACGTTTTGAATTTTACAACATATAAATAATACATCTCCAAACATCAATTGATCATAAAATAATGCAATTCATCTAAGGAGAATTTAATCAAATATGAGGGCGGTTTCTAAAATAATTAAACCTTGCAGAACAATATGAGGAAGGGGGTCAAATTGTTCAAGAACTCAAAGAAAAAGCATGCTCAAGACTAGTAGATCAAGTGATCAAGATTGTTTGAATAAATCAAGCTCCAAGGGGTAGTGAAATTGGAGAATGCTGAATTCTTATCAAAATTGACTCATCGATCTGTTAGCTAGAAACTTGCAAGAGTGCTAATGAAGCCCGAAATCTCGAATAGGTTGAAGGATGATCTAGATTTGAATAGCGTACGCACAATTAGGTGAAGCCCATGAGTGGGTTGAGACAAAGCAATTGAGGAGAGATTAGTCATACATGACTAATGCGAGCGAAGGTGGAGACTTGTTGGGATGTCTCACCATAAACTAGAACTTGAAAATCAATAGACCTAAAGAATGAATTGAAAATCAGATTCAAGGTACGAGAGAAGTAGAAACAATGATCAACGATCTATATCATTGTTGAAAGCATAGAACTTCTTAGGCAGAGCCTTTATAGATAATTAACAGATTTTGTGGACATTGATTCCTCATTTGAATGGGATTCCTTGGATCTCGTAGTCTATTTATCTAAAAACTATATTTAAGAGATATTGAGGAATATTTTCTAGGAATTCAAATAGGAAGAGGTATTGTGTCTATTAATTGGCTTGGGTGAAAGCAGCTAGTGTGTATGATCCTTCTAATAAACTTCTGTATAATGTGAGGGCATGAGAATCTAAAAAATTGAGCTTTCAACTCTTTTCTATGTGAGATTTATAATGGGCATGCCTTGGGACTTGGTGTCATCTTTGATAACTATAATCTCTTGTTTCAATCCAATAGAATCTCATACTTTGCCTGTGATTGTTTCCCTCTATGTTGATAGTTTTTCCATGTACAACTGGTGTAAAGCTTATGAATATTTTATTTCATAATCTTGCTTGGGACAGTTCGAAGCCCGACAAGTGATATTGAGCAATTCTAATCCTAACAATTTCGAATATGCTGTCCTTGCAAACATTAAATTTGAATGAGATCATCTAGAAGGGTTTATTTGACTTTCTTGAAAGAATCAAAAAATGCAGCACAATGTTACTTGATTCGCGGAAATGGAATAAAATAGGATGATTAACATGTTCATATTATACATGTTGTTTGATTGCACGATCTTCAAACAAGGTTAGAAATATAAATTGATAGAGGTGGTTCGGCACCTATTTTCTTACATGATGCCTTGTATTAAATTATAATAAATAAAAAAAATCTTAATTGTGCGAATTTTAATTTTTGGTGGACCGATATTACTTGAATCTTGATTAACAAGGGTACGTATAAGAGAGATGTCCAACATAATTTATGTTATACTTATCCTTAACGGTAAAAATAAAGAAAACTCCTATATTATTTTGCTTCATAGGAACATTAGCTTCTAAATTATTTTTCACTGCAAAACAAATTTTAACTTCTCTCATGATAAAAGAAGATGGAGAATAATTGGCTTACTGCTCCTATGAAGGAACTTTTCTATATGGTTACAAGTGATTAACCAAGCCTTTCATATGCTATATGTCTTGCGAATTAATTTTCTTTTTTATATAAAATTATTATCATCATATTATAAAATTTTCCTTTCCACCTGAGCTGACATTGGCCCAATATCTACCTAAAAGGCTGAACTTGCAGGTGGTGGTGTCCAATTACTCTTTTAAAATGAAATCCCTTTTATGATCTTTTGATATGGGATTTATTCCTCAAAACTCACCTACCCTCATACGATAACGTGACTTATCACATCATATTAAACACCCACTTTCAACAATGGGCCTTCAGTCAGATATTTTTTTTCCGTACCCAGGTGAGAAAGGACAACCGTCTTTGGACTAACAATTATACGAATCGGGCCTTTTACTATGTAATCAATTCATTTTCCATGAGTTCCATACTTAGGTTTAATAACTGATTGTGTGCCATGCAGTTTTTTTCCAGTTTCAGGTTTACGGATCACGAGTTTCACACTCCGGTCTAGTAAAATGTCAACCCACATGATAATTTATTCTGATATTACGTAAAATTTTTCACTTTGCCCTATAAGAGATTGAGCTCATATTCATTTAAAAGCCTAAACTTGTACGTCGTGGTGCCCAATTACTCTTATAAACTAGAATCTCCTTTATGATCTTTGTAATGCCAGATTTATTTCTCAACTCATATCAATTTAATGAACACCATGTTCCTTTCTTCCTTCTATTCCTTTCTTCCTCATATTCCTTTCTACACTCACAAACCTTTTCAATAACCGAAAGTGAATGGATGAATGAGGCGATATATGAGGAAAATTGTCATCTTTAAGAGTTGAAACTGCAAGCCCTTAGCACCATGATTGACCAACAAATGGGTATTCAATTAAAAGATAAACAAGATAGCATAATGTGTGTATGTGCTAAAATGGACTTTGAAATAGCCGAATAGCGTGTAATGGATTTTCTTGATTCACAATATTTGAACATGGCACTTTATTTAAGGGAAAGAGGTGCATAATTAGCTCACCCAATTCATGTTGATTTAATACCATAGCATGTTGAAGAATCCTTTCCAACTTTGTTTAGGTGACCTTGTGAAATTTGCTTATGATATGGAAGATTAATGGAAAATTAGTTTAGAAAATCATGTTGTTTCCAGAAATTCTCTATATTATCACTTACTTCGTTGATGACCTAGAAAATCACGGCGTTTGCCTATTTTTCCCTTTAGTCTCTTGTCGATTTTTTCATTATAATGCTATCAAAATTGCTTATGTAGCATCCTATGAGGCACTATAGGACACATGGCAATATAGACAGTTGCCACATGATGGTTTTGATGACATGACATTTAAAATTTTTAAAAATTATTAAAAAAGAAACTTTAAAAAATTTAGAAAAATAGAAAAATTTTAGGGAAACTCATAAAAATTTTTACGTAGATAAAAGCAAATTTACTTCCTTGTAAATTTATTTAGTGGCCTAAAATTAGATGATCTACCTCTAGCTGTCATATATGCATCAATTGATAAATATATTTCATTTCGTATCTATGTTCATATATAATACAATATATATACAGATACATATATATATGTCTATGTATTTTGATATTATATATTTTCTTCAATACTCTCCGAAAGCGCAATTGGATTGCTTGCATACGTTGTGATTAGATGACAATCTTTTATTGTTAATGGATAGGATAATTAGGGTTTGATTATGATTTGATTTCAAATATTTGTTGGGATATGGTTGACTTTAGGAGGATCTGTAGATTTACATTTCCATATTCACTTGCATGAATTTCCTATAAATAATAATCAACTCCTCGCTATCCATAAGGTGAGTGAGACTTTTCCCTTTATTCCTCCCAAACCTTTCATCGTATTAGAGCCAAAATCCCATTGCATCAGCTTCCACCAAAGTCAGCCTCTTGCTGGCGCATCCTGCCCTGATCACGCACGCTAGGCAGTCCAAATTTAATATCTTGCCACAATGGTTTTCAATTCAAGTCATGGAAATAAAACAAGCATATTTGCATGCTCCAGGAGAAATACAATCTCATCCTCCAAATAAACGAGTCTTGCTAAAGGCAAATCCCTCAAAAAAAGGATCAGGAAGAAGTCCATTTGCTCTAAGCACCTCTTTGTTAGTTTTGTCGCGACGTCACCAATGTTCGACCTCAACATGTCACTTTCACAAGGAGCTCAACCTCATCACACAACGCCACCTTGTCTCTCCGTCGCCGGATGAATCTGCACCCATTTAGTTCAAAGTCGCCTCACTCCGTCCTCTTTCTCCTCAGAGATCCAATATTGCGAACTCTCCTCTTAGTTTATTGTAGATTCCTCATTATTTTAACTTCATGTGCATTCTACTCCCAGAGCTCTACGTCTTTTCCACATTCAACTCCATATAGATTCAGCCGCTCTTCTATTCATTCTAAGCAATTTCTTTCCATTTTTTTAACCAAATAAAAGTTGATATTCTTGGGAGCTCATTTTCCTTTAAAGAGATAATTCACCACCTATCAATGGTTCTCTTTTTCAGTAGTGATTTTTGCAACCACTTATCTCCTCTTATTTGATTATGGTCTTATTATTGACACGTTCTCTTTCGCTATCATCAATCCTATTTTCAGTCCCTCTCCTAACCTTTCTCTACTCTTTCTCATTAGAGCAAAAACAAAACAATCAGTTGCTATCTCCTCTCGAGTGCTCCAACCCTCCTCATTCTGGCTTTAACCAAGCCTATGTCTCTCTTTTCTCTCAGCTGATGGACATTATTTAAGGTGATTTAATGCAGATCAAGATTCAAGCAAAATATTCAGCATCATTGAAACTGATGCAGTTTAAAGAGATGATATTATTGAGATGATCAAGTTGTCTTCTTGATGAGTTGAGCCATATATTTAATTGAATCAACATATAAAAGAATGCATTTGGGCGTGGAGACATTGATGAAAGTACATTGCACATGAAGGCACCGATACTTAGTAGGAGAGGAGGCTGTAGTTCTGCTTCATCGGAACTTCATTGAAAAAAAAATGAGGAAGTCAAATTTTAGACAAACTCAGTGTGAATTGCCCAAGCATTAAAATCTAAGAAGAAAGACTGGAAAAGGATTATCAAGGCTGTTAAACTCATAAATGAAAACACAAAAAGAAGTAAAGATAAGAATTGAGAAAAAGAAAATTTGATTATAATGAGAACTGAAGAGTTTATGGTAGCAAGAAAAGAGAGATGAGATAAAGAGTCGGAAAGAGTTAGAAAAAGTATGAAAATTTTGAAAGATTTAATTTTGATAATATGTGAATTTATACTGGACAGCATTGACGTATAACTATTCATCTAATTGAATAAAAATAGAAAATCTATTCTTTTACACTAAAGGAGAATAACAAGGCCCTCCCGATGACACGTGTCCTAATTATTTTTCTACAATAAATATATTTTCAGCAGGTACTAAGCCAATGCTACAATTTGGCTTAGTGGTTGGGCTGTAGTGCTCTCCGCCAGTGGTGCAGGGTGAGGGGAGGGTTCAAACCTCCCCGCGCACAACCTTTCACCTTTCTTGCTTTTTTTTTGTCTTAATTAGTTTTAAGTTAAAACAATAATACACTTATTATCTTGAGTAATTTTAAGATAAAACAACAATATATTTAGGAGCCATTTGATTAGTAATACAGAATTGAAACTTTTACCTTTTTCATCTTTAGCAGTTTTAAGATAAAATAATAATATATTGAGGAGCGGTTTAACCTCCCCATGCACAACCTTTCTCCTTTCTTTCTTTCTTTTTTGTCTTAATTAATTTTATGATAAAACAATAATACACTTATTATGTTAAGCAATTTTAAGATAAAACAATAACATATTTAGTAGCCATCTGATTTGTAATACAGAATCAGAACGTTTACCTTTTTTTATCTTTATCTGTTTTAAGATAAACAATAACATATTTAGAAGCAGTTTAACCTTCTCATGCACAACCTTTCTCCTTTGTTTCTTTTTTTTTTGTCTTAAATAGTTTTAAGATAAAACAATAATACACTTATTCTTTTAAGCAATTTTAAGATAAAACATTAACATATTTAGCAGCCATTTGATTTGTAATACAGATTTGGAACTTTTACATTTTTTTCTATCTTAAGCTGTTTTAAGATAAAATAATAACATATTCAGAAGCTATTTGATTTTTAATAGGGAGTTGGAATGGAAAGATAAATTTTAGTTTTTGTTTGACTAAATTTATAATTTAAATCCTTATTAGTATTTGTTTAAAAGTTTAAATATTTATATAAAAAAAGAGTTTAGTAAACTTATTTAATAATACAGCATAAAATTATTTATAAAAGAATTGTGTCACAATGTTTGCACTAAATTTTTTTCTATAATTACATAAGTTCATAATGATGTGAGAATTTATTAATTTTAATAAATGATAGAATATATTATTGAAAATAAATGAATAATATCAATATTTATCTAAAAATATACAAAAGATATTAATATACAATTTATTGTTAAAAAAATTTATTTTGAGTATGAACGTATGCAGTTTATTTTTATTCAGAATTTGATTCTATTGGTATATCAAGAGAATAAGTTTCCTTCATTTAGGGGAATAGAATCCCTCATTTAGGGGAATAGAATCCCTCATTTCAGAGCAGTGGAATGAAATTAATTGTTAACCTCTACACAAAACAAACGACCTTTTAACATACGTGACTAAACTTAAATAGAATATACCATTAATGTATTGTTGTGGGAAAGAGAGAAATATTATATTTATATCCTAATTTTTAATGCATATTATTTTTATACTGGTAAATAAAAAATCATGAAATATTCACATTATAAACATATGAATAATAACATAACTCTTTTTAAATCATATTTTCAAACATTTCTATACTTAATTATAATTTATTCAGTTCCTTATAAAAGATATCATTATATTTATTACATTAATCTACAGTGTAGCACGGGCTTCTAAGCTAGTGATAATTAAGAAGGAAAAAGTGAGAAAAGTTGAATGCTAATGATATCGACGATGCCGGGGCCGGTCGTGCCGGAGAAGAATGTACGTAGCGGAGACTCTCAAACCAATTAAAAAACGAACATACAGAAATATTAAGGAAAATTCTCATGCACCAAATAGTGTGAAAAACACCTTTATTTATAGGATAGTCATGAATCAAAATATAAACAATCTTCTCTACCCAAAATATTAAATCTTCACAAATAGTAAATATATTTCAGTGCCCTCTAAAATCTTCCAAATCATATAAGATTCCTTAATGTTCTCCCTAATATTGACGAACACTTGAAAGTTTAAACTTTGTCCTCTCTGCACAACACACACACATGTAGACACACTCCAAGTGTCGGTGCTTACTTATATGGAATAATAAACCAATAAAATTCATCTATTTTAATTTTTTATAAAACTCTCACATTGTACTATTATATTATATATCTATTGCATATATAAGTTTCTCCTGCTTCACATTGCTTGGACGGAAAACTTTCCCTCTTTTTCAATTTTCTGGGCCGTAGAAAACTTGCCCCGCCAAGCTGTCCTCTCGGAGAAAGGGAAAGGGTGGAATTCTCACTATCCATCGGGGCCCACGGTCAGAAACGCCATACTTTTGTTAGTGGAGCCCGCCCAGCAACATATAAAAAATTTTCCAAAAGTGCCCCTCAAATTTCTCACTTTTACCTAGTAAAGAAGAATGTTATTATCAAATTATATTAATTTTTTTATTGCATAAAATATTATTATTTTACATTTTATATACTTTTTTAGTAATGTATAATGCTTGTTAAATAAAATAATTTCATATTATAATTTACTTTTCATGTAAATATAGCTTTTCACGTAATTTAATTTTCTTGAAGTCTAATATTACTCCAACCTAACACTCCCTTAGTAGTATTATTCAAAAAATCCACAAAAGCGAACCGAACAGAAAATAATCGAATCATTCAAACCAGTTCGCTAACGGTTTATTTTTTTGTAGAGAAGAGATTTGATTAATTACTTGATATCATTAGTTTGGTTAATTGTGGTTAACCGAACCAAACCGTTTTCTAATTAATAATTAAATAAAACAAAAAATAAAGATAAAAATATAAAATTTTAAACAAAATATATATTTTACTTAATTTTTTACCGTTCGGTTCGATTAATTTCTAAATTGATTCGATTGTGTTTTTATAGTGAATTTTATTTGTTTACATAAATAATCGGTTAACCAATTAACCAAATTATTTGAACTGGTTTTAAACAATTCGATTTTTTCTTCCTCAAATAGTTATTGTTCGACCCTTATACCACTCGAACTGAACCGATCCGGAAATGTGGTTCGACTTAGTTTGGGACAGTTTTCTGAACCGAACTAAACCATGCCTACTCCTATTCCTTGGTACAGTCAAGAATGCAATGCATCTTTATTACCGCAAGCGGAAGATATGCATAGTTGGTTTCTTTTTGAGACTTTCATAAATATTCTTAATAGATGTGAAATAAATCAAATAAAAAAAAGAAATAAAGATTCAGTGGTAAATATTTTAAAAAAGCTACCACTTGAATTCTCTCCAACTCCTAATTAATTTTTATTTTTTAATTATATACTAATATAAAAAATTAAACGCATGAATTCTTTTTTACAGCCAACTAACTAGATAATTGATAAATTCGTGTGCAAAGCAGGTCAAATTTTGGTTTTAATCATTTAAAACAAAGAAAAAGCGTTTTTTGGGTAATACGTGGACCTGTCAGCCAATAGCAATCCAACAAATAATCCACCTAGCCCTTTGTCTCTCCCTATAAATACCTTCTCCTTCCTACTCCAAAACCCTCCATCGAGAAGAGAGGCGCCTCCGATCACCGCCCCTTCCCTCCGCCCTACCTGAAAAGCCTCTTATCTCCTTCGGCAGCACGATCAAATCCGACGATCACAAATTGCAAGCACAATGAGCTCATCAGGAGCCGGAAAGGGCGGCAGAGGAAAGCCCAAGTCGACGAAGTCCGTCTCCCGATCTCAGAAAGCCGGCCTTCAGTTCCCCGTCGGCCGCATCGCCCGGTTCCTCAAGGCCGGGAAGTACGCCGAGCGCGTCGGCGCGGGGGCTCCTGTGTACCTCTCGGCGGTTCTGGAGTACCTCGCCGCTGAGGTATGTTGTTTTTCATTTTTTTTGTCAATCTGGTTTGATCTGATTTTATCAATTTGCTAGGATAGAAGATTCAATGCAAAATCAAAAATCGAGTCTCGTCGTAAATATGCGATTGTAATCTCAATTCTACTTTGTTATCAGTAGAATGGAATCGGAGCTTTCTAGTGTTCGATTTGATGATAATCCATTGTAAAATACATGCTCAGTTGTGCCTTATCTTCAATTCTTGAATGCTCTAGACAATTTATGATTATTGTAGGTTAGGGCATAAATCTATTTTTTTTCCTAATTACATAATTAACTAGTTCATATTTAATCTGATCGGTCTGTTGTATTACCTCTCTACCTTGGACTTGATGGAAGATTCGGACTTGTCTACACAAGTCACAGAGATTATTTGGCTTGCTGTTGTTGAATTCCAGCACTGGCTCAACTCGATAAACTTCGTTTGAAATTCATATGTATATAGGTTTTCAGATATTGCATTGTATTTGATCATCTGATGGTGCATTCGATCAAGCGCTTCTCTTATGGCCGATCAATCTGCAGGTTCTTGAGCTTGCTGGGAACGCAGCAAGAGACAACAAGAAGAACCGGATAGTGCCAAGGCACATCCAGCTAGCGGTGCGGAATGATGAAGAGCTGAGCAAGCTTCTGGGCACAGTTACCATAGCCAGTGGAGGAGTTTTGCCCAACATCCACCAGAACTTGCTGCCCCATAAGTCTGGGAAGGGCAAGGGAGAAATCGGTTCTGCATCCCAGGAGTTTTAATCGCTTGGTGCGGAGACTCTCTGGTACCGTACCCAACATCTAGTCCACCTCCATGTCTCAGATCCAGTCCATTTGTCGTTCAACTGAAACAATGAATTTGACAATCTGGGAATTTTGCTTTTGGATGCTGAGCAATTTCAATGAAACGCTTTCTTTCAATCTGCCTCGTCTGTCATATTTGTCTCTTTTCTGTCATAAGAAACTTCTTATCATAATGGAAGTGAACGGAGGGGCCTTTGCCTGTGGAGGCGTTTTGATCTCAGTACAAAATGTAAAATTGATGATACCTGTGAAGATTTCAACCATCGCTGGAATCTTCATCTTTTCATGATCAAATGGCAGATGCCAATAACAACAAAGACCCGACCGAGGCTTAGCATCAAACCTGTCAAACCGAATTGCATTAGGCCTGTTCCAAGGTTCTTTCAGTTCGGTTTGGTTGGAGCTGAGCGGATGCCACTGAGACCATGTAGGGTTCCTCAGCCATGGAAGTGTCTTGGCCCAATCCTTCACTGATTTCTTCTTCATTATAAATGGTGATGTCAATCCTTACCGTTTTTTATGGGGAGGTAATGTGGATCTGACTGCTGTAGCAAGTGGGGATGCGCCCGAGCCGAATTGAGTCCTATATAGGATACAAGCCCAAGCTTGGTAGAGTTTTTTTAAAAAAATGGAGCCTATCGTTGGAGAGTCTTTGGTGCAGTCATGTTACCATGTGGCGCCGTCCACGTGGTATTGCCGTCCACTAAAATGGAAACACGTGTCGGTTTTGGTGACGTGGTGTATGCGCGGCGACACGTATGTGTACGCAAGGCAGCATCTCATTGGCTGGGCGCCACGTGATTACAATGGCTGGACCAAAGACTCTCTCCAATCGTCGAGCTGCTTGCTTGTTTTCTCTCCCCTAGTATTCGTATGTTTAGGTGTTTTCCTCCTTGTTCCATCATCTTAACATCTCCTTGGGAATGTGGATGGGTATAAGGTAAACTTGAAATCGGTAGGCGGTATGAGCCTACTCTATTGGATAGGTTTTGAGTAGGTCTCTATAGAAATAGGTTCGGTTCCAGCGCACACAAGGTACTCGAAATTGGAAACGAAACTTGTTAATGACTCATACGGTTAATTTCAATTGTTAGTAACTTTCTCGTTATTTTAATTCACGAACTATTTAGACCATTATATTCTAACTCAATGAACTTACAACTGATATAATAATTGTGAATATTTGATAAATTTTATCTAAAATATCATTATAACTTAAAATCAATAATAAATTATACTTAAATATACTGCAAACATATTTAAAATTGCATATATTTGATTATAGTGAAAAAATTGTATGAAATAATAATCATCATGAAAAATAATTGAATGAATCCATATTAGAGGGGTAAAAGTATAAATAATAAATAAATATTGATTTACAAGTTTCAAATAAGATAAGATTTGATTCTAAGATTCAATAAGTAGGATCCGAATTCAAAATTTAAAAATAAATCTTATATAGAGTAGGGTCCGGGCCGGAGCTGATCACCCCTAATCTTGACAACCACGATTCATTTGATCGGCGAAGCAAACATGCTCCGACGCAACCAAGGATGGTTTTCTCATAATATTCTCCATCAGTAAAACCAAATTATATGAAACAGAGTCCCAAAACTGATCATACCTTCAAGGCTGTCGAAGGATCACTCTCACTCACTCACTTCATTGGAGGGAAAATACGAGAATACGGAGAAACAACAGCCTCCTGGACGTAAATCCGGGGATTGTTCGGGTCCGGAACCCATCTGATCTCACTCATGTTGGGTGTCTCGACATATGCCATGGTGAACTCCCCAGTCTTCTCTATGCTGCCTCTCTTGCCAGCTCTTAGGACAAGGCTGTTCCTGTTGTACGAGAAGATCCCGTTGGATAGATGGATGATGTCCCCTGGCTTGAAGGCATCGCACTCTTCGCCCCAGAACTGGAAGTGGACCGCTGCGGTCTCGTCAGCCACGAGGGCCAAGCATGTCTTGGCTTGTCCTTCCAAGTTCACTCTGCCTTTGTCCAAGAGTATGAACTGCGTGTTGATGTTGTTCTGCGCTGCTGGCGATATGTCCTTGAGAGGAAGCATCTTGATGATGAACCTGAAAATGGGACAACACAGAATCTCATAGGACGAACGTAGCAAATCGAAGGCTTTTAGATATACATCGAAAGGAAAGGACTAAGCTTCAAAGAAAAGCATGATCATCAGCCTGGTCTCCTCCTCCAACCTTGGATGCATTTTATGCACGAATCAGGAGGGAAAATGGTGGTAAACTAGCAGCTGTAACATGGCTCTCTCAGGCATTTCAACAAACAGTATCTTGCAAATCAGTTTGGTACCCAAAAACTCCCCATACCATCGGTCGTTTGATTGTTATGGACAAAGCGGACGAGAGGTTAACGGGCTGTGAGGAGCTCGACCTGAGGATGAACGAGTTGCAAGATTCTTGTTTTTCCTCTTAATAGTTAAACGGCCTGCTGGGGTCAATAAGATGGAGACGGCCGGAGGAACACGAAGGCGGCAAGGTCTGTCGGTTCTACACCAACCAGGAAACAGAATAGAGTGATTGCTTTCAATTAATTTCAACCGAAGTTTTGCTGATACTATTCCAAGTGATCCATGTCGGGGGAGAATAACTTGAAGTAGATCGAACGTAACATAACGATGGCTCTTTCTTCGCTGAACTGAAGAAACATGCAAGGGGATGGACCAATCGAGTAGATATTACCCGAAAGAGAGAAGGTAAGACTGCGGAGGAGAGGGCGGAGAGGGACCGTGAATCTGCGTTTGATACTGGTAGGTAGTAAAGCTTCTCGAGTGCCGTACGTCTTCTTCTTCGTATCTCACTAGGTCGGTTTCGTAGAAAATGGATTATAGATCTGGTTTCTCTGTATTTTTTTTATAGTATCTAGACTCTACCTGAAAAACATTGGTTTTTAAATTTTAAAATCGGATTCAATCCTATTATATACCACGGAATTCGAATACTCTATTAGAACCTATTTATTATTTTTTTTATAATATGAATTATTTTAATATTTTTAACAATAATTATTATTTATATAGTTTTTATCATAATAATAATATTTTTAATATAAAAATTAAATACACATAATTATTATATCAAATAAAAATTTATCAGGTTAGAAATATAAAAATTTAAACAGTTTATAAACTGGAGTTCAAATAAGAAAATTACAAACGATTAAGATTAATCGCTCTAATGAGTTAACAAATTCTAGTCTGATTCCGAGTATCCTATGTGCTGGAATCAGAACTGGAACAGGAACTGATTGATTTCTTAATTCATTATCCGAAATCTATCCAACTTTTATGAAGATATATCCAAAATCTGTCCATGGATTCCAAATCTATCATATACCAATAGACAGTGCTACTCTATTCCTCCTGCTCGGCCTTTTTTGCTGGAAAAAGGGAATGCCACCATTGGTGGCCGTCGATCGGCACCTTTCCTGAAGCTTCTCCCTGTGGAATGTGATGTGCTTTCTTTGTCAGCTGGGCTGGGCTGGGCCGAGCCACCAGCCCAGAAGTGCAAGGCTGTCCAGACTTTGAGATGCGTCCATTCTCCACCAAATGAAAACCTTCACGAGACACAAACGTGAAACAACGAGCACACATCACTTATTCGGCAAGAAAAGAGACATCCATCACGTTCCCCTGCGTTTCGTAGATGATGGCGCCGATTCTGTGGTCCGATGAATGCCGGAGATTCGATTTGATATAATGGAGCACAGGCAGAAGCAAAATCAATCACCCCCAGGTAACTGAAGTCAATTCGATGATGTCTTTCATTCCCTTATTTTCAGCCAGGAAAGATTTCCTCTTCACACTTGCTCTCCGTTCGTCGTCTCGTCTCTGACAAAGATAACTTTCGGTTTAAATGATGGAACTTGGATTGCATTTCAAGGTGAGGTAGGTCGTATCCTGGTGGAGTTCTTGGAAGTTGCCATCACTTCGATTGTCTTCCTGAAGGGCGTCTACCCATCTGGTCCGGTGAATAAAACCCACCCCATTGCTTCAAGAACTGTGTTCTTTCTGAATGGTGATGGACAGGTTATGGAGCTTGATGTGCGTTGCAGGTGCCTTCGAGAGAAGGAGATACATGAATTTGGTGGTTCACAGGGCCCGGCATCCCCAGCTCTCTCACTACATCCATTCTGCAGTTTCTGGACTTCTCCCGCACATCGAGAAGGTGATTTCATCATCCTGGCTAGCTTCTGCTTATGGTTGATAAATGATTTGATCACTAGTGATACTCGGGTCCTCTGTAGTTGTTGGAACCTCTTGCAAATGTGCTCCCTTCCTTGGGGTCTTTGGAAAATTAATGCTAATTCTGTTACTGATTGCTTAGTTACAGATCCTAGACTAATTTTGCAGAGTCGTGTGCCCCTGAACCTGGGAGGAGAAGCTTTCCATCCCCCTACGAGGCAGTTCGAGTGTTTCAAAGTTGAATTTAGAATACTCATTAGTGATGGTGTATAGAAACCGTGTTGATCTTATGTTTTCTTGGGTTGGATGTACTTGTGAGGATAGGATGGATGAGATCAGGAGCTCTGTGGCGATCAGGGTAAAGCTGATCGATCATTTGCCGAATTTTGACAGCAAGGCTGAGGTGCTGTCAACGTGATTACATAACACGGACATAACACAGCCTGGGGCTGTGTTATCAAACCACTTATTTGGGTAAAGTTGCTTCTGAGTGCGGCTAATGAAAACAAAGGGTGCCATTTCAGTTGTCAAGGAACCGTAGCAGTTCACTCTGACTTAGAGAGAATAAAGTTGCAGCACTGTTTTATGCGTTGGAAGAATTCTGGGGCAACCGTTCTAATTTAATCACCAAGATACCTTCTCTTTTTGCATCTCTGGCACTCCATGATTCTATAGCTGCATTGTGTTTCATTGCAGGATCTGGTGGAGAGAGTGGCCGTCATTTTCTCTGACGGGACCAATGTACCTGTAGAGAAATTTATCTTCAAGATTGCAGTGAGTCAATTGTATGATTCGGAGGTGGAAGATGCTGATCTAGAATTCGCACTTAGGTCATTCTTGATCAAGTTACCAGCATCAGAATCCCTGACAAAGGCAGTCTCCCGAGGTAGGCATGTAGTCTATAGCCTGAACATATGATAAACCATTGTGCTTTGCTGATCTATCCCCATGACAGGATGCTTCAAAATCAAGAAGATCATTATTTCCTATGCCAGTCTTCTTGTCTATAATACCTATTAATGTCCGTACATTAGTGTTTGCTTGTGGCTGATCGCTACTTGTAACATGGAGGTGCAGAAACCAGTTCAAAGGCCGAACTGGTTTTCAAACCGAACTAGAAGAACCACTTCGGTTCGGTTGGTATGATAAAAACCAGACCCACCCAAATAGGGATAACCGGTTCTTTCTTGTTCGGTTCTGATTCAGTTCTTGCGGAGTTGGTTTTCCTCCACACCCCTACTGGTAACTAGTACCATGAGTAGTACCTGAGAATGTGTGGACTTTCAGAGTGTACCATTGATCACTGAACTGTTTCTATCACTGGACAGATTGCAGGTGGGAGATAACTGCTTACTTTCGTAGCCTTCCCGATGCTAGTTCGAGCAAGGATGCTGCAGCAACATCATGGATCCCGACGGACACACAGCAGTGGCAGCAACCTCCGGTCATAACACCCATCAAGTCCATGAGTAGTGAGCCGTTGTCCCTGCAGTTGTACTTGGAACATCCTAGTTTGTCTGAGCCCATGAATCAGACCTCAGACTGACTTTGTAACCTTCCTGGATTCATAAATAATATTGATATTTAACTTCGATGCAGAGGTTTGAAATAACAATGTAGGTAAGAGGTTGTTGTAATTTAGTGAAATATATATATATAATGAAATTTTATTTGAAATCAGTTAACATACGTTATGATTCTTTTGGCACTTCTATCCAATGGACATCATCTATTATAAATGTTATGAATCTTTTATTCCGTGTTTCTATTCAATGTATATCATCTGTTATCCAAAGGATCAGAGGATTGAATGGAACTTGACCAATTTAAGTTTGAGCGGGGTTGTCTAATTAAGGGTAGAACATTTTTAATTATAAATTTACAATTCACATGACTCAAATCGGATCCTTATCTTATCAAATTGCATCACCGACATATAGGGTTGTCTATTGACACCTTTAACAGGGGGAATTTTTTATGCCCTGACATGAGAAAACACCATACAATCCGGGCAATTTGTCTTAGAGAATCACAGAATTCCTGTAGCCCAACAGAACAAACATGGGCAAATCAGTAAATGCACCAGTAAGTCAATCCATGCCATTCAGTTATCGTCCTTCACTTTTTTTAACCTCAATAGAAGAGTAAGCTCGTCTTGTACTCATCTGGTTGTTAATCAATAATAAAGATACAGCCGAGCCGAATCGAGCCGAACCTCCTTTTATCGTGGATATACAGACAGCACTCCTCTGTCGTCGTATTGAACCATGTACTTCCGCTCTACTTTCATTGTCCGTGCAATCCAAACTGTAGCACATTACAATGCAGCGAGGGGATAATCCGTGAGAGAGGTTTAGGAAGTTTTAATCCGACTGAGCAGTGACATTTATCGGGGCGGCAATCATATGCCCTGACTCAGATCAAACATTAACAAAAATGCGTTAGCAATTCTAAAAAGACGGAAGCACTCCCACGAAAAATCAATCAATAAATCATTAATCTCCAACTGAGGTTCCAATGATACACATGTTACAGAGCGTAAATTTTGCACAGATTGGTTCCATGAGTTACAGGTTTTGAGGGACATTCAGTCCCAGAAGATACAGAGCAGATATGGACCGAAACCATAAGAATCAATTATGTACCGAATGCCCGAACGTTTGTTCCGACCGACCCTAGTACAAATGCCTGCCTGCCCCTACGGAGTTTCCTGACCCGACTTCGTCCTAAGTCAATAAGGTTTACTTTGCCTGTTGTCTCTCTTGAGCTGGACTTTCAACTTGTTCCCTCCTAATTGGTGCCCATTCATCTGACCGATAGCAGATTGAGCTGCTTCTGGGGAGTCGTAGCTAACAAATCCTGTAATCCAAAGCACAGATAAAAACTGTGACATTCTGACTATTGATAGGTAAGCATTAGTTTTGAGGTGATTTACACTGCAGAAACTAACCGAAACATTTGCTGGCACCAGTTGCTTTGTCGACAAAAACCTTTGCGCTCAGAACTCGACCGAAAGGCCTAAAAGCATTGGCGAGATCTTGATCACCAAACTCTTGAGGTATGTGGTAGATAAATAAATTAGCACCTGGGGGACCTGCATTCCAGTAAGAGGAAGTGGTCAAAAACAAAAGCTGAACTTCTTATACACCTTTAAGATATCCCCGTATCAACAAGTATCATCTTAAGTCAGGTCATGATGGACAGGCTGAGCATAAGACTAGGCTGCTACGATTTCGCATTGCAAAATAGGGCATAGTCAGCCTCAATTGGCCGAGATCCACCTCAGATGCTAGAGGCCTAGCATGGTTGTCAGACGGGAAAAGCTGGACGGGAAAAGCTGGACGGGCTGGTTGAACCCAGAGTATTTTGAAAAAGGAGATCAAGAAAATTTGGGCATGGTTTAGACATTTTTCAATCATAGATCCATCTATTTAGGCAGCTGAGAATTTTGACAGTAGAGTGGGTCTGGTGGGAATACCCTTACAGAAGTTTATTGAGTAAATTGCACCAAAATAATGTTTCAAGGGGCCACTCAACACAAAAAAAAAACATAGATAGAGGAGCAGTGGGTAACGAACCTTCACTCTGACCCCCAGGGCTTTGGCTGATGCTGGATGATGATGCCGAGTTACTGTCTGCAGAAGCAGCGGAACCACTGAAAGGTCGATGGCCCATGAGTCCACCTGGGTATGCCATAGGATACTGAAGACCGGGAACAGCAGGGTATGCAGACCCCATATAATTTGCAGGAGGCATGGAATAGTTCCTAAGCGCAAGTTCGGGGGAAATTGCTCGTAGTGTACCACTCCCTTGGTTCACTGGAGGAATAATGTTGTGAAACTGATTCTGCATTGGTGGCATTTGGTATTGCATAAGTCCATAAGATCCTGGAGCCTACAATGGATGATCATGGAGAACTTGAAGCTCAACAACTTAGTAAATTAGCCCATAGGATAGAAGTTAGCTAAAAACAATGATCTAACCAAAGCCCAACATAGAAAAGGCCAAGTCTGTGAACATTGAAAGCTAAATGCCAAAGCCATTTAAGTTATTGATAAAAGCAGGAAAACATTCACATCCAGTATACCGCACGCTGCTGCAAGTTGCACAGTGACACAGGTACTTCAATGAGTCAGATTCTTAGAACGAATTTCATTTATTAAAGTTCATCTGATAAAATTTATCATACTCAGACTAACCTGATATCCATATCCATTGTAAGAAGGAATATAACTCATTGGCAATGCCCCAAACAATGATGGACTCTGCGGATCATTGTTAGCCATATTAGTGGCCTGTGATTGTGCTTTCTGAGCCCTCCGGGCTTGCCTTTCTTTCTCAGTATCAGCCCATTTGACAACCAAAGGAACAGTTGAACCCTGAAAATTTTGAAAAGGAAAACATGAGTTGGTAAGTAATCATTTACGAGAATAACCAACCATTGAGTGGTGAAAATAAAGTGAAGGCTTAAACAATATTTTGATTGATCAAGCTTATAACTGCTACTGGGTACTGCAGACAACAGGAGATTCAGCTCTCTAGTTGGCTTAAAATGGAAAAATCAGAGTCAAATTAGTCAGAAATTACCATGTTAGAATAAATGATGTGTAACTTGTAGCATGCAATAACATTTAAAACCTCCTAAAAGTTGAAAGAAGAGCAACATGAAAATGGGGTCAAAAGGACAGGTCAAGTAATATAATACAGTCCACTTGCAAGCATAATCATTTTCAGTCGTACTCCACTTCATAGCTTCCTAATCTGTGAATAGCAATCTTAGTTTGGAATGAATGTAATGGCATATATTGCACATTATTAGCAGAATCCAAGTGTCAGCAAACTTGAAGCTAATTCAAGCAAAAGATAAATGGCGTGGTGAAGCTGTTACCCTGAAAATCTAGCAATGATGCACCAGAAGCTTGCGTGGCAAGCATGGTAGCTGAAAGCTTTCAGCTATGCTACATATTGAGGTTTCTATAATTAGCAAAATAATTATGTATAATTTTAGCTGATCCCTTTACGTTTCCTTAAGCTACTTGTGTCCTAAAAGAATCTCTGGCTATTAAAAGGTACCAATGTATGTAGGATATCTACTAATTCTTCTCCCCACTTGACAAACATAAGAAACACGACAGTATGAAAGACCTCTTGAACCAAGAAATTTCCTACACCTGCCGCCTTTCCAAAACAGCAAAAATGCAAAATTGACAACAGATATCCTCTAGCTTTAAAGGGGAGCTATTTTTCTCCCTTTTTGGGCCGTTGAAGGGAGTAGATATTTAGTAGTAAATCTTATTCCTACAAATTAGAATTTCCAATAATTATTAATGCAAAAATCACATAAATGAGTCAAACCTCCATTTTATGCTTCCCGTTGAGGGCATTTATAGCTTCAATTGCTTGTTCTTTGGTCTCATACTTTAGAAATGCACATCCTGTTATGGAAATGAAATAAGGGAAGTAAGTAGACGTAGAAAGAAAAGGTGTCTCAGTTCTTATAAGATTCATACTTAGTCAGGAAATCCTCGATATCACAAACCTTTGCTAGTCTGCTGAGAGCCTCTTAGAATATGCATGTCCTTTATAGATCCATGCTTGGAGAAAAGATCAGAAATCTCTTCCTCAGAGACATTCTTTGGTAGCATGCCAACAAAGAGTTTATGCTCTGGTTTGCAGGACACAAAAAAAAAAAATTTGGCACTAGAGCATGCAAAAAGGATTCCACACTGGGATTCAATGATGCAAAGAGAGTGAACATTATATGATACAGCCAATATTGGTAAGAACATACAGAAACAACTAACAACAAGTATCATTAGGGTTAAAGAATATAAAATAATTTCACCTAGTCTTTCCAACTCGCCATTAGCATATTTCACTTGCAGAGGACTTGATGCCTACAGTGGACAAAAAAACAGGATGGCCTTTGATCAAAAAGAGGATGGCATCAATCTGCCAAATAGAAACATCAATAATACAACCAAGGATACAAGAAGTCAGCATCAACTCAGGTGACAACATGAAAATCTGAGTTATGTGCATCAGAAATTTCATATATGTGCTTTGAAATGGTTGAGAATGAACTAAAGTCAGAATATACCAATCCATAGAAATGGTACAGACTCATTCCTCAGCAAGGTGTCCAGCACTTATTTAAGTTGGATCTTTTTTAATAATGAATAGTTTATTCTTCCCGGGCCAATGAACACCCCACAAACCCATGGATTTAGGTCAGTCCATGTGCAAAGTACATGTGTAGGCAGCCTCACCAAGGGCTACATGCTCAAGGGGATTCAAAACTCCGACCTTGTGGGTTTTCACACGAGTCATATATATGTTCCATCCACTTGAGCTAACTCTTGGGGGTTATAAATTGGATATTTACAAGATCTGTAATCAGATAATGCATTCAACTTCGAGAAAGACAAACAGAGAGAAAACATGAAAACAGAAACCACCCCTTAATATAAAAGACAAGAAGGCAACATAACAATTGCCATGGAAACAAATTGCCTATTATGCTACCAACTTAATTCTGCTCATCCTCCAAAAAATAAAAGACTCGCCATAGAGATGGAGCAAAGAAAGAGGCTGCTTGACCTTGAAACAATTTCATTTACACATGACAAGCCTACTACCATAGATCACAAGGAAACAACTCGAAAGAAATGAAACTGGCGGTTATAATGCCAAATGCAGTGAAACAAAGATAGTATACTCTACTTCAAGTAATGCCATTAGAAGGTCAGAAGCTTCATAGGAAATCCACAAGGACGTTGGAACTCTTTCATTTTGTACAACTGTATCATAACTAACACTTTCCAAATTTAAAGGATCAAAGTGAACAGGATGCAGACTTCAAGAAGCATCTGAGCAAAAACACTCACCAGATTCACTGTACGTTTAAAGTGGATGCTTTATTTTTCGTGAGAATGAGAACAACAAATTTCTTGACTCCTACATCTCAAACAAATTATTTTCTACAGTAGCAGTTGATATCATGCCATAAAAAAAGTAGTGCCATTTTTATTTTCTCACAAATCATTAATCTGACTAGTCATACAACAAATAAAGTACACATTGATTCTGTATTTAATATGAAGTTAACTTTTAGTTGTTCCAACACATCTTCATAAACTAATTGAGAAACCCTTTAAGAAAGTGTCATAGTAGGTGGTACCCAATTGGAAGATAAAACCTTGACAAGGCAAAAATCAAAATGTCTTTGATACAGTTACATACTATTTCTAATTATGGGTACACAAGTGATGTATTGCACCATGAAAGGCAAAAAGTTAAAGAGAAACTGTGGTTTTTTAAAAGACATGAACTGAAATATTTTCGATCTTCGGTACATGCTCCTTTACAGGACACACCATTTGTCCGCTGCAGAAAGAAGGCATCACTCGACTAAATAAGTCTTATCACCAAAAAAAAAAAATCACTTCACTGTACCTAAATAAATTCATTCCTACTCATTATTGCGGCACTATGATATTTGATAGATGAATGTTGATGATCATCCCTTTCTTGTGAAGTTACACGATTAACTTTATCTACTTGGAAAGTCACTTATCCATTTAGTTACTTTTGCCAAAGTGCATGTCCCTGCTTCCTTAAGAAGCATACACATTTTAGCCCTGGAAGACCACAAGATGTTTGATCACACCATGAATATTGTCTCACGGACAACAGTCATGACTTCTAGACCTGAAGAATCTATTAACTGCAGTCAACTAAAAGTGACAGAGATGCTTCAACAGAAACAGAGCCATCTATTAGAACTTGCTAAAAGCCCAATGCCTAAGAAACAAGCAACATCAACGAGCAATGTGGCAGTACTATCAGCAGCGGACTAAACAGATCGAAAAGGGAAACGCACTAACCCCAGGAAGAGTCCGCCTATTGTGAAACGCACTGATTGCCTTGTCCGCCTCCTCCCTCGACGGGCATATCACAAAGCAGCACCCTAACATACCACCAGAGAACCGCCGTGAGAGGACGAATTAGGGCTAGAAGCGCCAGCTCTGCCGCTAAACCTCTTCCAATCTCGATTCGGATCGGGAGAATCACGTGAATCACGAAGGAGAAGGAATGGGAGAAAATGTACTAACCGCGGGGGGCTCGGGTGGCCTTGTCCCTGATGACGTTGACCTCGTCGACGAGAGCGAACTCCTGGAACAAGGCGAGGAGTTGAGCCTCGTCCATGTGCTTCGGCACTTGGCCTACGAAAAGCTTCACGCTGGTGTCGCTCTTCTCCTTCTTCGCCTCCGCCATTAACGACCTTCCACCCACAGAAACGCGCAAGTCCCTCCTCTCTCTCTCTGGAAGTCGCCCGCTTGCTCTCTCTCTCTCTCCAACTCAGTCCTCCCTTCTCTCTCTTCCTCTCGACGACGAAGCTTTCTCTCTCCAGAAAACGGTTTTCCTCTCTCTGTACAGAAGAATGTGTTGGTTTTTTGGTTTCTTCGTGGAGTCGTCGCTTTGCCTTTCTGGTTTTTTTTTTCTTTTTACTTAATTTCTCGGTGGGTGAGAATTGGAGGGAATTTTTTAATCTGTAATCTAAATTGATTAAAAAATTCATTTTCAACAGTTCAATAATTAAAAAATAATTACACTTAAATATTAATTTTCTCCATTCACATAATCAATTTAAGACATAAGGAATATGTGAAATGTGAACTGATGCATTTTGTTATTAGGAGGAATTTTTAAATTATTTTCGGCTTCAGTTCATGCGTGCAAAAAGGGGCTTGGTCTTGGAATTAATTGCGGTTTTGCCATTTTACAGCTGGGTGGGACTCTCTTGGATCCGGAGTGGATAAGAATTAAATTGACAGTATCTTAAAACTTTTTTTTGTCCTGAAGTGGAAACTTATGCAATAAGGAGACATGAATCTCGACGCTTTTTAACTTTATTTTCTTATAACCAAAAGGCAGAATAATTATCCTAACAGTACAAAATATTGATAAATATAATATTTTAGTAAAAAAAATTTATCACTCTTTGCTATAAAATATTTTTAAAATATAATATTTTGATACAAACTATCAACTTTTCATTAACACTATTAAGTTTACTTATGTGAAAGCGTGACGTTGAGGTTGACTCAGCGCCACGTGACAACTTTACTGACTGTAAAAGAATTTCAAGCTGTATAAAAATAAATAATAAAATAAAAAATTAATATTAAATATAACAAATTAATTTTAAAATTTTAAAATCTCTATACCCTCTCCCTCAATCTCTCTCTCTCTCCCCCCTTACTCTATCACCTCTCTCCCTATCCCCCTCTCTTGCTCTCCCTCTTTCTTGATCTCTCTCTCCCCCTTGCTCTACCACCTCTCTCGCTCTTCCTTTCTCTTGATCTCTCTGCCCCTCTCTCTCTCCCCCATCCTTCCCTCGCTATCTCCCCACCTCACTCTCGCTCTAGATCTCTCTCTCTCTCTCTCTCTCTCTCTCTCTCTCTCTCTCACTCTCCTCCTCTCATTCTTATTTTTAGGAATGACTTCCGATTATACAGATTAAAAAAACTCAAATAATAAAAAAATTAAATAGATTTTTATTTAAATTTAAGAGTAGATAAATCGATGTTTTTAACCCATGTAACCAGAAGCCGTTCCTAAAAACAAGAATGAGAGGGGGAGAGTGAGAGTGAGAGAGAGAGAGGGAGAGGGAAAGAAGGATAGAGATCAAGAGTGAGGCAGAGAGAGAGCAAGGGAGAGAGATCGAGAGATTGAGAGGGAGAGGGAGAGGGAAAGAGCGAGAGGATAGAGCAAGAGTGAGGTGGAGAGAGAGCGAGGGAAAGAGAGGGAGAGGGAGACTCAGAGAGAAGGGGGAGGGAGGGGGAGAGAGATTAAGAGAGGGGGGGATAGGGAGAGAGGTGGTAGAGCAAGGGGGAGAGAGATCAGGAGAGAGGGGGATAGGGAGAGAGATGGGGGGAGAAGGGGAGAGAGATGGAGAAAGATTTAAAATTTTTTATATAATTTTATTATTCTTAATTTTAATTTTTATTATTTTATTTTAATTTTATACAATTCAAAACTCTTTTATGGTAACACGTTAGCGAAGTTGCCACTTGGCGCTAAGTCAATGTCTACGTCACGCTTCCATATTGGCAAACTTAACGACATTAATGAAAAGTTTATGGTTTCTACTAAAATCTTACATTTTGAAAATGTTTTGTAGCGGATAGTAATAAAAAAAATTTTGCACCAAAACATTACATTCATCAAAGGTTTTGTACCACTAAGACAATTATCCCACCAAAAAGCCACCGTAGGTGAGAACCGGAGACAATATTCTATGAAATGGTGTCACACATGATAGTACTAATGAGATGACATTAATCAACAAAATTAAGTATTTTTAATTTTTAGGTTTTATAAAAAAAACTTAAAAAAACTTGAATTTATTATACTGTATAACCACATTAATAGTGTTAAGTTATGATGAATTGAGAATTTGTGCCATGGAAATTCACTTGACCTCAAATAAAGATACATTGGTTTGATTTTTATTTTTTCATCCTCTCTTGGTACTCTTTTTCCTTCCTATTCTTTTATAAACTTATTGGTCTCCTTTAATACATAAAGAAAAAAAATTATAAATTTTATCACTTCACGTTCGGACAGCATTATAAAACTTCTAAATATCAATTGTATATAAAAGTAAACTCTTTTATTTTTGCTGAGATTACGGGTGCATGTCCAAATTATAAAGGGAGATTAGGCACCGCCAATGGTCGTAATCTAATGATCTAAGACTCACTCACACATGATTTGGTGAGGTCGGGATCACATGTTTGAGTTTCACTCTAAGTAATATTACCAGAAGAAACTCTTGAACATGCATCTTGGTTGTCACAATTTTCTTAGACTATATTAGACCTTCGGTCGGTATTAGTATTGGTTGTAAGTTAACAGAGTCTGTATTAGCACTAATTGTTCAATTCATCTGACACGATCGCAATTAAACATGATAGTCCGAAGATTACGCAGTTACCAAAAAGGAATTTTTTTTTTCCAACAGACCAATACACACGCTCATAAACGTAAAAGACATGATAAACTCATATATATTTATTATCTTTAAGAGAATTCAAACATGAGATTGAGAGGATACTTACACTTCTCCGAGCAATTTGATCAAACCCTCTGACTAATTTACAAGTGAATTTATTTTCCGTGGCACTACATTTTTTTTCCTCCGATGATAAGCGCCAAAGGATTGATTATATAAGTGGACTTCGTAGTTTTCTGGGAGGCTAGCTGCAATGACGGCTTTACCCTTCCGGCTTTGCTTCCCGTGAGGTAGGGGAGCTACCCGGGGCTAGGACGTGGATCCGCCAATTAGACAGAGTTTATAGGGATAGCACAGCAATTGCTTGAGGAGTTAATTGCACGAGGTCAGCTCGTACTTATTGTACACGTGGCACTCTCTCATTGGACGACCGTATGCATCCCCAGATTTACAATAATGTTTCATTAATTCTGTGTTTCTGTGAACTTGTACCGTTCAATACTGTGCTTGATTGTAAAATATAATATGATATGAGATTTAATATATTAAAATTTTTATAATACTAGTATTTCTTATATTTAAAATGCGTGAAATTCTTAAATTATATCTAACTTATAACTGATTTTACAATCAATTTACACCGGCATGGATTTGGAAACCTCATCCAAGGTGCTAAACTTAATGAGAAAATAAATGACATGTTCAAGGATAAAATAAAATAAGTCGATAAAAATAGATAAATTTAACTAAAATTTATATATTAATTTATTAATTTTTTCTAATTCACGGGGCAGTGCGCCTGATATCTCACAAATAAACAGTATTTTCTAAACCTCACATTTCACCATTTTGATTTATAACTCAATAAATTTTTCTATTATCAAAATTTTACTCGTAATCTTAATATTTTTCGTAATTTACAAATGCTCAATGAAAAATAAATAAAATCAATGAAATTTTTACATCCTTTTTATCGAATTTTAAGAGGGTGATCTTCTATCTCTCCCATCCCTCCCCCTCCAGCCAAAGCACTATTATTTAGCCACTTTAATTTTTGTTAAATTTAACAGTTAGATGGTCATCATCATACAAAATTAACCGTTCGCATTTCTACGAGTTACATAAAATGTTTATGCTAAAAATGATAAAACAAGTCCAATTTCTACTTTTTTTCAGCTAACGCTAAATATATTGAAATATCTATATGTTCATAAATTTATAGGTATTATTAATGAAATATATTCGAACAAATTATCCGAAATCATTAAAGTAATACAAGGGGGGGGGGGGGGGGGGGGGGGGGGAGTTTATCGAGATCCCTTCCGAAGATCCCTTCATCGGGTCCTTTTCAAACGAAAAGGTCTGGCAGTGGCTCGAAGTGCCGCCTGCGTGTGGCTGTTACCGTTATAATTGTTTGTTCGTTTGTTTGATAATACCGATGAGGAGGAGGGCGGAGAGGGGTAGGACCGGAATTCTACATCTGAATGAAAACTGGCACAGATCCAGCAGATGGGCTGGAAGGTAACGAGGGGCACAACCGTTATTTTCAGTTGAATCCGAGGCTCAAAAACAAGCCCGCCAGCCTGTCCCTCGCCTAGCCCCCAGGTACACCCACTTGCTCCCTCACGCGGCATGCTCTCTCGTGGACTTCACGCGCCCGACCCCACACAGCCCCAATTTGGCATTGCCGCCGCTGCCTGCACGGCTGCACGGCCGCAGTGACCTTTTTTTTCTAAGGGTTAATTTCAGAAGTAATAACATAAGATATGTGAGCGTTGACCCTCACTTCTCTTGGGGAGATCTCATCATACTACCCTCCACTTCAACTTATCTGAATTTGAACTCTTTTTTCCCTCAAAATTTGAGGCGTTAGGTGATGGTACTCAATTTTATTATAAATTAAATTTCAATTTACTAATTCTTCGATGTGATATTCATTTCTCAGTACCCGCCCTCACATATTAGTGTGACTTACACTTGTCACGTGCCATTAAACACACGCACTCAATAACTAAACTCGAGCCATGCATTTTTCTTTCGATCTCGGGCGAGGGGAACAAATTAACACGAGCTAGGCTTTTTCTTTCACCCCTGAACTAACAAGTATATGACGAGCTGTGCTATCTCTTCCAAACTCAATAATCCGGTCACAAGTCAGGTACTTTTCTTTCGGTCTCGAGCATAACTGGCTATGAGTTACACACTCGGACCTAGCCATGATGTGAGTCCACGTGAAAACTCGCTCCGGTACCTTGTAAAACATATACCCGCGCCTAGAAGAAGAGATTGAGCCCATTTCTGCCTAAAAATCTAAGCTATTGGGAGACAGCACCCAATTTTCTCATAACCGTGTTTCAATATCTTAACTATTCAAGATGAGATTTATTCCTCAACAACCTAATATAATTTTATTTAGTAAATCATACTAATAATATTTCTAGTTTTCAAAAAAAAAATATTTCTAATAGTCGTCTTCTCTGTAAGGCTCAAGAGCACCCTCTTTCATTCAAAAATCATATTTTTCAAGGACAAAGTCGTATAAAGCGGTGGAGAATTCACCTTAGAGCTTTGTGGGATGAGGAAGAATAGTCGTGCTTTTTTTTAAAATAAGAATTAACTCTTTCTTATTAAAAATATTTTTCAATAATAAACCCGTGCAGATCGTCGGCAAAAGGAGGTGAACAGTATAACTTACGACCTCTCACTCGTCACAGACTCTGAATCCATCAAGTTTAACTTTGACGAACAATTTAAAAAAAAAAAATCAAATCCGATTTTCCATTTGTTACAACCTAAGCGTTTCAGCTGTACGTGGAGTAATGTAAAACCACAAACGGAACGGACCCAGACATTTCATCATCCCAACTCCTCCCGCGACCGCGATCTCACTAGGCCGGTTGGCAAGCGGCAGGTGAGAGTTGCAGTTGGTGAAATGTTTGAAGGCAAGCACTTCCCCGAGGACTAAAGTAGTTTACTAATCCTTTTCTGGTCCAAGTTGTCTGTATGATTACGCTTCCCACCTGGACGGATCCACAAAATTTGTCCAATAGGGAAGAAACTCGGTGGAAGAGTAATAGTACAGATTAAAAATGGTAAAATGAAAATAATTTAATAAAAAAAAATGAAGTAAAATATACAACTTTTTAACTAATTTTCTTGAGTTCAGGAGTAACATCGCTCCGTGCACACCCCTAAATTCATCCCTACTTCCAATCCAGTGTAGATGAGAGCATGGAACCATTCCTCGGTGTACCCATATTTTTACACCTTCTGCTTGTACGAGTTCCAACACAAGCACCACTCTGAGAGTAATGGTCTAGTACCATCGAGAACGGTGGTTTATTAATCCAAAACTTAACAAATATGAGTTGTTTCAAGTGATTAGACACTTGTTTGCCCCTCTTAAGTATAGGCTTTGAATTTGAGCTTTTATGAATGGAAAAATTCATGTTAAGAGAGTTTTGTCTCTCAGTGGACCAACATGACTCGGACTGGATTAGTTAGAAACCTATAAGATTTTTGGATGCCAATGGTGCAGACCTAAAAAAAAAAAATTCAAAACTCACTTAAATGTGATTTGTTGGGTTCGGAGTTCCAATTCAAATTCCTTCCACGCATCTGACAAAAATATTTGATAAAAAAATGTATTTTTCGAATTTATACTTTGAAGACACCGGCTTCTTGAACTACACCAAGCACCTGATGGTAGTATGTTGATAGTTTATGTGATATGTTTGTGGTTGAATACGAAAATTTTAACATTATTTAATTGATTTCTTTCATGAAAATAGAATTCTGGCACACGTGATATACATATTAAGTGGTTGAAGGAGAGGTTGCCGTCAACCTTAGAGGTTCAAACCTACCTCGGGTTGAAGCCAGCGACCATGCAATCCAGCTCTACTGCCTCACTCCAAGTGGAAAGTCTTACGTATGATAGTGTCATCACATGTAATGTTGATATGTTGATATCAACCAATCAAATTCAATTATTTTTATGATTTTTTTATCTTATAAATTTTTTTTAAATGAATGAATTTCATTGGTTAGTGGTGACACCATTACATAAAAGACTTACTCCACTCCGAGACATCCAAAAGCTAATAGAGAAATTCTTGATGATTCTGCACGTGATAAGGAGTAGAATATCAATTGTATACGACAGAAAAGTAAATTCATACTGAACATCCAAATAATTATTATAGTAATTACTAATTAAAGTAATTTATTAAGCTGTTTCCGAGAAAATTCCATAATATCCAAATAAAAGCTGAAAAGCACACAATGCCAGAGTTATGTACATTATTCAGCTGGAAAAAAAAAACACAGTACCAGAATTATGTAAATTATTGAGAAGCTGTCTCAATCAAAGCAGTCACACGTGCACAAAAACTCGTAGGAAGTAAACAAAAGGACAGATGGGAAAGGTCGTAGATGGGCTGACCAAAAGGGGGCCACTCGTTTTAAGAGAAACAGCATGATGCATATTAAGTAGTTGATGAAATTCAACTCCGTGGATTCCCCTTCTAGAGATTTTTGTCACCCCTTCCTTTTTGAATGGATCCAATCTTTTTGGACTAATACTACTCATACATAAGTGATAGGTCCTTCGGATGGACTTTTTACTGATGGTGGTGAGTTGCTCCAACGAAGACTCCATGTGACCTGCACAAAGCCGAGCCCGGGGTGATTCTCCGGAACGGCCTACCGATGCCTAAGTTAGAGAGGGAGTATAAGAGTATGAAAGGGAAGAGTATGTGGTGGGAGTAGAATATTCGTCCCCTCACCTAGTCCCTCAATAACTTATTTATAGAATCGTTGATACGGTTAGGTGACGTCACCACGTTCTCCCGCATTCGGCACGTGAGGAGTAGCACCATTGACGTGCTTTGGTGACAGGCGTCATGGCAAGTCGGGTGGTGGAGTGTGTCAGGGCAAGTCGGGTGAACGAGTGTGCCAAGGCAAGTCGGGTGGGGGAGATGCGCACCGGGTGGAGTTGGGTATCCATGGATCAGGCCTGTATGTTGGTCCATATCACATAGAAATTCAATGGAATTCAATTAATTCATTTCGAATTGGGTCGGCCCATTAAGAGATGAAATAAATTTTCTCTATTGACAAAAACTCTAAAAAAAACTTTTGTTTAAGGGAAGATGTACGCATGGTTTTATCATTAAAAAATTAGTCAAAATGAATAATAGATTAAATGAAATTTTAATCAAGGAAGTTGCTAGAGTTAATTTGTATGAGAGAAGATTGAAATTTAAAAGAGTGAGAGGGGATAGAAAGGGTAGGAGAATCAAGAAAACGGACAAGGGAATCGGATGGTTAATAGAATCGTGGAAATTGTTTAGAGGATCCTGTGAACGGTTAAGAGAATTGTGAGAAGTTGGAAAGTATAGATAAACACATTGAAATTTTGGAATGCCAATAACACATAATCTTCTATTATTTTATTATAAATTAATTTTGAGAAGGGTATTTTTGAAACATAAAAATGAGACCAAAATCCTCGTGTGTTTACTTAAAGTAATAGAAATGCGTCGAACCATCTCTACAAGCTCAATTTGGTATATGGATCAGATCCTCTTAATGAAGAAAATTTATGGTTGAATGAGATTTCACTAGTTCATAATTTGTTTAAACAAACTAGAATATTCGAGACTCCTTAAATTTTCAGATATCATATTATATATACATAAAAATATCTGCAAGGTGGATATAGAGATAGCATTTAGCTGCTATTGAAGAAGCGAGCAGTCAAGTGGATTGGTTGATGTTGTGGAGCGTCTCTTCTCCTTAAGTAATATCTCAGGTTTACATTGTGAGAATTGTACCCCTTATTGGTCCACCCGACTCAAATTGGATTGGTTAGATTTTATTATACTTTTGGATACTAGTGATACAGAACGAAGACAAAAGTTTCCCTCTGAACATAGAAAAATAGTTGGAAATTTCTGTAAATGCATACTCAAATACATATAATCAATAAAAGAGGAATTGAAGTTACATAAATAAAGCCAAATGAAAATCAACTGATTCAATCAAAGTGGATAGGTTGAGATGGTATGGTACCTCTTCCCTTTAAATAAGATCTCGGATTTAAGTATTGTGAATGAAAAATCATCTTGGGAGAGCTTTACTCCCCAGTGGACCTTCCCAACTCGAATTAAATTAGTCATGGCATATTGGATTTCTGGTTATCAGTAATTCAGAGCAAAAAAATCAAATGATTCTAACCAGTATTGTTTAGTTTTAGTTAAGATGATTTAATGTCTATTTTTTAAGTAAGATCTCAAATTTGACAATTTTCCCGCCACACACCATTTGATGCAACTCTATTGATGTTTATTCACATCAAATGATTGTGTACGTTTGATTTGGAAATCGGCTCGTTGATCTCAACACATAGAGAATGTCTTGTATGTAGTGGAAATATCACGTGATAGTGCTTACATGATAATATCAACTAATTGAATTCAATTATTTTTAGGATCATTATTTTATTTTTATGATTTTATTAAAAGTCCTAAAAATAAATGAATTTCATCTATCCGTATCACCACACAAGTACTGTCATATGCCATTGTAAGAAGGCTTTCTCCTACATATCTTAGAGCAGCAAGTAAAATGAAAAATTTAAGGGACTTCGTTAAGAATCCAAGTCGCATATCAAAGGTTAATAAGAAATTACGAAAATACAGGAAGTGAATATCACCTCTCTCGTAATATCACCTCTCTCGTATTAAGTTTTCAAGTTGGAAATGAGCTCATATTTCTTAACTTCAATGGAATTTACAAAGCGTCAACGCATGTTAGTTGACAAGCTCATATTTCATCATATCATAGTGTGGAACAGGCGATCATTAAACACCCAAATGTGAAAGAGAGAGTTTGTCTCACGTTCATTTATACTCGCGCTTGAGCACGAGAGAGGAATCGTGGCTCGAAGTCAGTTATTTGGAGCACGTGCTTACGGAAAGCAAAAAAATATTACAAGTCTGAGAGATTTCGAAAGTGTCGCATCTCGGTTCAAAATTTTAAAATTAAATACGAGTTCAATATCTTATAATTTAAGCGGAGAATTTAAGGGAAAAGTGAAAAAAAGAAAAAAGGTGAGAGTCTGATGTATCTTAGAATTATTGAATTCACCTTCATCAGTGAAACTTTTTTGTATTTTTCAAAATTTCTCTCTTTATTCCATTTTTCTAAATTTATGGACATGCTTTGCAATTATAGAAAAGTTGAAAAGAGAAAAAAAAAAAAAAGCAAAAGAAAAGTATAATAATACCTGAGACGTGCTATACGTAGATGAATTTGGTATAATAGTCTAAAAAAGTTACTTTCGACCTACCATTACATTACATCACAAATTATAAAAATCGCCCATAAAAATATGAATTTTAGAAGATGATCGAATGATATTACAAACTAAAAAAAAAATCACCCGATATCACTGTCTGTCACGTGGGTAAATTAAGTGTCACGAATGGTTTTTGAAACTCCTCACTGATCGAAAGAGCTTATTATCAATGTCATCTCAGACATGATTTTCGGGAAGATTGACCAGTGGATTGGATTTAACTAATAATTTCCAGAGCTCGTTTAAACATATCATCGTAATTTGGCAGAGAAATCAAAATTCACCTTATGTGACAGACGGCGGTAACGGAAGTGAAATTATGTATTTATATGTGATTTTTATAACTTGTGATATAATCTGTTCCTAGTCTTATAAATAATTTTACAGTTAGTGATATTTTTTTTTATCTCTAAAATATTTTCAGAATGGGGGAGGACTTGGCATCCACCAGGCAACCAACCCAACTAATTATTACACTGCTTCCTGAAAATGTTGATCGAGACCTACGCCCCAATTCAAGTGGGCTTATGATGACATCATCTTTTTTTTTTAATTGAAAAGTCAAATTTTATAGAGCAAATATTTGTAAAGGGAAAAATGCCTTTTTGATCATCAATATTTCAAATGTTTGTTATTTCCGTCCTAAACTTTCATTTTTACCATCTACATCCTTAACCTTTTGAGTTTTTACTATATTAATCATACTGTTATTTTTTCTATCCAAAAAGTGTATTCCATCCAAAAAAATATTACATTAAAAAATTATTTTACAATGAAAATATTTAAAAAAAGAAAAGCATATTTCACCCATAATTAAGAAAATAACGGTTATTAGTATTGTCTCTTCTAAAATTAGAACTCATTTTTCTCAGAATAAGTCACGATTTTATAATAATAATAACTATCAATCGATTTTGACTCAGGAAACGCGTCTTATTTTTGAAGGAGATATGACCATCATTAAAACCTTAGCAATACTTTTCATTTTTATTTTTTCCCTTTTTTCTTTATTTTTTGAAAAATTATTTTTTGTTGAAAAATAATTGTTGGATGAAATATGCTTTTTTGGATTGAAAAAAAGTAATGGCAGGACTAAAGTGGTAAAAACTCAAAAGGTTGAGGACATGAATAGTAAAAAAATAAAGGTTTAGAATGAAAGTGGCAAAATTACGAAAGGTTGAAGACTAAAAGTATTATTTATCCTGTTCGAAAACCTACTTGCACTCTTCTATTCACAAGTGGAATGTTGATTTTTTTTCTGGTGTGACACTGCCCTGTTAAAATTGAGAAAAAAAATATTAATATTGCACTGACATTGTGGTTTCCAAATAACTAAAACGAAACTAGCAAATGACTTGTGCTACTCACAGAGAATACGATCGTCGTATATAATTGAAGATGATTATTGTTACATCCAACATATTGCAGACGTAGAACGACCCCTTGTTCATAAATACATTCAAAAAATATGTCATCCGGAGAGTTATATATAATTTTAAAATAAAATTTACCGTGGAGAAAAATAGGGATGAAAATATCGCGAAGAAAAGGCAAGAATGAATGGTGAGGCAACTGCCTCAAAGCTTTTGAAATAACAATACCATATTGGGAGATATAATATTGAGTAAATTAGGATACATGAAATTCTTACCATCATTTAAATTCTCAAATCCCGATTTCATCCAGATTTTTAATTCAATTGTTAGGCCTGCTAAAAATTGGCCGATTTAAATTTTTTACATGGAGTAAATAATGTCAAATTTTACTAATGTAACACTACCACATTAACATTTTTTTTTTTAAAGTGTAAGTTGTTAATTGCAGTGAACATATAAGTATTTTATATTTTTCATGAAGTAAGTACCCTACTCTGCATAGAATTAATGTCTAAGCTATAGATCTGAGGTCTATCCACATTGTCAGGAAGCTTCTCTCTCCCTCTCTAAACCCTCACCAACTTCCTCCGAACAAAAAGCTTTCTTGGCCGGCACGCCCGGCTCCAGCCGGGCGTGTCGGCCCCCTCCTCTCAAGCCTAGGCCTGCAGCCTCCACCAATCGCTCATCTGTGGCAGTATATAAGTCTACCGCCGACGTCGGTGGCTTTTGCCCGGACGACTCGTTTGTCCTCTCTTCATTTTCCCAGCGGTTCGTCGTCTCCTCTCCCCCTTTTTGCGGAATCCGTGTGTCGATCGTACCCTCTATATCACAGCAGCTCCAACAGGCTTGCTCAGCCCCAGTTCTGCATCCTCAGCCCACCGCTCTGCCACCGTGCTCGCCACTACCCCCACCCCCGGCAGATCTAGGACGGCTTAGCCCAGATCCTCCCAAATCTGCCCACGCCCCCACTCTCGCTAGATCCACTTTACCATATATGAGCAACCATCGCCTGCTTCCTACCGTCTCTGTCCACCCACCGGCGCCTCCCACCTCTGCCTCCGCCTTCATCCACCCCCTCCCGTACAACCGTCCCCACCTATCTGAGTTGAATCATGAGACCCTATTATGTGGAGGAGTCGAATGCTCAAGTTTGGCTCAAGCCACCCACATGTTTTGCTCTTGTATGGAGATTGTCAAATCTCTATATAAGACGACTGAGATCTACATGAATCAATAGTTTGAGGACCCTCTCAACTCGGTTTTTACTGGGGTCCATGTAGACCAGTAGGAGGTTATGATCGGGATTATGGTGACCGACAGACTAGTTATGATTGTACAGTGCATTCTTTGATGTGATTCACATATATTTACATTTATAGTTAGTCCCCGAGGATTCCTCCTTTGTAATATGATCATGTAATTTTCTTTCTCTTGAGCATTTTACCCGTGTACTCATTTTTAAGTAATAAATAAATACATCCTCATTATTGTCGAGAAAAAAAATCTGAGGTCTATCCTATTAAATGCACAAACTTGATCCTATCCAAAACCTTTTTTCTTATCGTGTTCGAATATTTTGATGGAATTTGTTCGTTTTGTCTTTTCATCGTACCGATAACTCTATGAATACATAGTTACTAGAGGACTACCCACGCTAGGTACAAATTTTTTATAACGATAGTTTATTTTCCTCGAACCTATATATACCTCACAGGCACATAAATTCAAGTAAGTTTATGTATAAAACACATGTACATGATCCTCTAGCCTCGTGGAGATTCACACAATTTAGACAAACATCTTATCCACTTGAATTTACCACTTGGATTAACTGTGTGAATAATCAATAGACATTCGCCCGTATATTACAATTTAATTATAATATTTTCTTATATTTGTCGTTGTTTAACAATTGTTAATGAGGATTAGAGTTTTTGGTTAGTATCAAACAGGAATAGGAGATTTCCCAATCCATTCTCCCTTGCTAATGAAACATCACATCTTAGGAAAAAAACATACTATCATACTAGTACAACATTAGGAGTCAACATTCTCTCTGCATGGCTGATTTGATATCCCACACCCACCATTCAATATCTTCTTCCCTTCAATCACGCTTAAATTCTTCACACAACCTTTCATCGAATTTCGCCACCCGAAACTTCTCCCCTTCGAATCGGTTCACTTATTCATCCCTCAAAACCAGAAAAGCTTCTATTCCTATCGATTTCACCCTGCCGTGTTTTCTTTGAAGATCGCTCGAGCCCGGCATCACCAATATCACATGCCGTACCGCGAGGAAGAAAGAGAGAAGATAACATGAAAGAGGTACCGAATAAAACAATGAATATCAAAGTCTATGACACATTCTAAAGACTGTGCCGAACATATGAATTGCAATTGCAGAGTTGCCAATTTTGCAAGAAATACAGAGCCCGCCAGCCCCAGAAGTCAATATGTTTGGTTTTGTTGTACCTAAAACTTTTCAATCAGGCAACGTGAGCCAGCACTTCCGACAATTTTAAATTGGGTCCATAAATAAATTAATATAGTAAAGCCACAAGTTGCTCCATAACAGGTCATCAGCTGACAGTTCCAACACCCCACAGACCTTTTTTTTTTCCTCATAATTTCACACCACACTTCATGGAGATATTCTTGTATATAATGGATATATCTTATGGTAGCGTTGGCGTGATATTACGAATAAATATGATTTAGTTATTTTTAGAGTTTTTTTAATAAAATCTAAAAGGAAAACAAAGACTAAAAATGGTATACCCGTTATATATAAGACTTTTTCCACTTCATGGGGTCAGAGCAAAATCACAGATTGAAACACCAGAAAATATTAGATAAAAAAAGAAAATTTATCACCCATTTATTTTTCCCAGATTGTGACAAATGAATGAAACGAGATGGGATCTCGGAACAACACAGATCTTCTCACAAAACACAGAAAGATGGCTCACAAAATTTATATAGGAAACATGGGAGGGTGAATGAATGGACCCTGACATTAGGAAAATGGGTAGGGCACTGCAGAACCCTAACATTCTAATTTTCAGGTGAATCAAATACGACAAAGACGGGTCACCCAAAGCATGGAAGACAATTTGAAGAATTTTCTCACCATGTGACTCTTTGTTATAACAAAGTCGATCCGTCGATCCGAATCGTACATCCTTCTGCAGCCTATGATGAAGGTACGTTGCCTGAAAAGCTAAATGGACTTCAATCCAGCTAGCTCGCGCAGTTTCTCACACAGTATGAAAGTAATTGTTGTTTGAGGACCCAGTCGCGCGAAAATTGCGAAGCCCCTAATTGCAGTTTCAATGTCAGCTGATGCTGGTATTGTTACAAGCCCATGCACTTCATTTTAAGTTACCAAACTTATATTTAATTATTCAACTGACAACTGATGCAGTGTAAAGCATGCCATATGAAGCTAAAGTGCGTGCATAGCCTAAAATAATTTCTTACCCTTTGTACAGAGCCCTTGCCCCTTCTGTATGTGCAACCTGAAATTATGATAAGAAATGGGCAACATAAGGGAAAACAACCAGTTCATAGAAAAAGGTATGAACATGCAAGTAAACCCTACAAAGATATTAACCAAGTTTGAAGAAAAGGAAAGGAAATGATTTCTAATCCATGATGGATAAAAGATTACCCAAGTTTCCAGCAGAGACAGAAACTAGGCCAAGTCAATTACTGGAAAGGATGGAATGACACAGTTCCTAAATGAACAAAAATGCTGCTCTTGGACATGGCAACAATCCTACCAGTTTTTGAATATTCCAAAAGGTGAATGGCCATTTCCAGAACATCATAGTTATCACTTTCTTGAACTAAAGGTATTTCAAAGGCACCTTGTTTGTCATTCCCCGTAACAGCCAATTAAGCTATTTACATCTTTGGCCAGAAGAATGAATTCCTCTGACTTAGGCTTAAGATAAACGTTTTGTGCTAAGGTTTGTCTTTCTCCTCCATGTCATAGAATAGACAGATCCTTAAAATGACCTAACAGTAAAGGTTTCAGGGTTATTCACAGGTATACAAATAGGCCAACATTTACTCATTGATTGACCATACTCAAAATGATTGCTCAGGATCTTAATACTCTATTGGTATTGTTGTTCCCTTCACCTTAGATGAAAACTGGTTGACAAATATCACGTGCTGCCACTATATTTCTTGAGTTCTTTTTGCTGATTATATTAATGACCTTCTGCAATCACTAGTTTTGAGTCATTTACCTGTCACTTTTATGTTTTTCAGGAGATTGAAATAAAATATATTTGCAAAGCCCCAAGAGTCATCCCAGGTGGATAAAATGCACTTATGGTTCGCAAGTAATTCATGAGGCCGTAGGTTTGATTACTCTTGCGCATGCAACTCTTGGTGAGGCGATCCCAAATTTGTTGGCACATGGACTTACTTGGATCCATGTGCCAGAGAGAATTCCTCATTATGAAATACATACATATATACACAGATGTATATGTACCTAAAATCACACAAATTGGCCTCTCATAGCAGCCATGAACACCTAATAAATGGTTATTTCATAAGACAGATTCTGGTCACATTTACTAGCAGCTTTACACCCGTATATATTTTACATGAATTTTATTAGTACACTTTGAATCATATCACATAACAGGAATACTGAAAAGCAAAAAATGAGAAAAGAAATTCATGTGAAATAAAAATAAGATCTAACCTGGTAAGCACAATGGAATCCATTTCTGTACTTTGCTACCCCTTTTGATTCTCGCTGAAGCATCAGACGGGTCTTAACCATGTCCATTGGTGCAGTTATGAGAGTGCTCACGGTGCCTGCCACAGTGCTTGAGCTACATATAAAACAACGTATATTCAGTTTGCCTCTTAACTAATAAAATTAGGCAGCAAATTAGGCAAGCAACAAGCAACACATTACATCAAATGTAGATGAAACCCATCTTCCATGCGTGTCCATCTCATGATCATCTGCATTATTAGCAATAAAGATAGTGAATATATTACAACAGCAGCAAACAAGTGAAGCATTTCCCTGTTATCTAAATAAAATTTTACTTCACACAGATCTGCAGTTTACTATGTGAATATTGAAAGAGATACATGTAATGGTTAACCCACATGCTTGGATTCATCATATGTTGCCAGCTGTGAAGCAGTCAATGCAGCTGCTCGAACCATAGCAGGGCCAACTCCTTTCCAGAGAGCTTTTACCCCTTCTTCAGACACTATTTTACGCATCTCACCTAGTGGCCCTCCCTCTCTTGAATTCATCTGCAATCTCACCTGCACAGAAGGAAATACATTAAAATCTTAGATATATACTTTTTATATTAAAATAAGAAGCAAGCAATAATAGTGCCTTAAAACTCAAATAGGGTGAGATAACCTTTATCACTTCAACAGGATTTGTAAGTGCTGTGGCAAAAGCACCAGCAAATGCTCCAGATGCAATCTTAACCAAGAAATTGGTAGACCCAAAAGCCCAATCACATACATATTTTGAAGGTTCATAAAGACCTAGACGGAGACCTCCATAAAGAACCGATCTGGTCAATGCAGGTGTCAATCCCAGATACAATGCCCTTGGTCCTTCACTCTTCACTACCTGAAGAAATAGCGGTCCCTGCATGTGAAAGGACCTCACATGAAATCATTTGCTAGGTCCCACCTCACAGCAGAGTACTTGAGGACAGTAAAGGTCCATAGACCGTACAATACCATTCCAGTTAATGGACCTCTCTGGCCAACAAGTTGCATTTGAAGCCTAACTTTAAGAACATCTGCTGATAAAGAGTACACATGAATAAATATCCAAAGCAAAATAGAGCTTCTTCTTTTGCTTATGAGGTAAAAACAAAGAATGCATACAAAAGAGAAGAGGGTCGATTCCACCTTCATTTTTATGCATCTTTTCCATAGTTTCGGTTACCTAGAGGCAATCCAAGGATTAGTTTAACCAACCCATATATATCTGAGCAAGTGTCCTTTCTGTTTCCGTAAGTGTTATTTATGAATGTTGTGTCTTTCAGAGACTTGATTATTTTAACTTAGAGTTTGTATCTTAAGCTATTCGGGCCAACATCTTTTGAACAAACAACTGTTTGAGACAATGCTACCTTCTTTCTCAAGTTGAAAACTATAGAATCCATCTTTCAAAGTCAAACATACAAGATGACAGTAGTGTGCAGTTTTGAGCAACAGACTGATACTTTTACTCCGAACAATAAAATTGCACATTATTCTCAGGGTAAAGCCCTGAGGAGCTAATTGATCAAAAACACATAAAATCCTAATTGAACCAGTTAATCCAATTTTAACAAGGAAGAAACTCGAAGAGATTCGACTTTTGCAGCTTTTGTTGTACCCCATTTCCTGCTCCATGATTTTAACATTTGCTCATAGTCACTCGTCACTTGCATATTCTTAAATAGACAACTACCACAATCAGCTATTCTAAAAGCTTGAATTGTTTTCACCCAAAAAAAGGTTGAATTATGATTCAATTTCAATATTTATATTAAGCAGAAACGCAGAAACCCCACGAAACTCGGAAGCTCATGAATTAGACTTTCTGGTTGCCACTCAGAGCACCAATCAAACGTAGGGAATGTAAAGAAATTTTATTGACAACAGAGAGGACGTATCTAACAGTAAAGGAACCCGCAGACAAGGTTTCAAAATGGAGAGAAATGACAGCATCCTATTGCCGGAAACTTTGATAGATTGATGCAAGGAGGTAGAGAAATCACCTAGAGGATGAGTTATCCCCGTCGCAACAGCGACGGATGTTCCGCTAGTGCCGAAGTGATAGAAAACTTCGGACGGCGATGCTGCCCAGTTGTGGCCATTGTTGACCTTCACGGGACCTGCGCCAAACGGAATCGAGAAATCAGTGGTCACACAAAATGGAGCAAGGAGACCGCAAATTTCAGAATCCCATGTAAGAGCTGGATGAGATTCTTCCAGTAATGAAAGGGAACGGTAAAGGAGTCTCGCGGAAATGAGCAGAACCTGGGAGCGGAGAAGCTCTGAGGCCCGAATCGCCGCCCATATTTGGTGGCCTCGCTTTTGGCTCCGCGGGTGTCAGCAGCGGGAAGAGGCGTGCATTGATTGGAGGGGGAAGGAGAAGAAGAATAGGGAGGACGGTTTTTGAATGGAAGACGCCATTTTTGAACGGGGTAGGCAATTTCTCCCCCTCGTCTGAAATTAGGCAATTGATTTTTCTCCGGTAAACTAATAGCCCCTTTTTGGCCGATGAACAGAGCCCATAAATTAAAAAGAGAATATAAAGCACGTGGATAGATGCAGTGACCCTTATAATATCAGCACACAGAAGTAAACATACTCCTAGAGGACAAACTGCAAGGATATGAGTTCTTAAGGGCACATGAATTATTTGATTCGCCTACCAATATACACAGGAGTTCTGTTCTTTCAGGTATACTTCAAAAGAATGATCTAATTACCATACAAAATACTGTGAATATCTGGTAGGACCGCCCTGTGCCATCCCATATCATCTGGTTTATCTTGAATTGTACATGCTACAGCCTCTGAGTCCACTTCGCGTATAATTCTCTGAAATCCCACGTTTCAAACCATCCGGTGAGTGTGTTTATGGCCGCAATTCAACCACTACTGAGGATGTGATGCCTATGTTTTGCATAAAATCTCACCTAATATTTTAAAATTCTTAATGTATCATAGTGCATTTCTTGAAGTTCAAAAGTGAGACAATAACTCTCACTCTTTCCATTTCATAATGGAAGATATTACAAACAATTCTGTGAGTAACTATGTCTTGGAAGATGCAGGTTGGGAATGGCCAGCATTTTCCGACTTTCTTTCGTCCTGAGCTCTCTCTGCCATTACCAATACAATGCTTCTCCGCATTGTCTAACGAATAGACTCGACCTACCAATTCGGAGACTCACTACAATAGGAGTTTCCTCTATCAGTTCAGCATATGATTTATTGTTGTCTGGGCGCTTGTTGGATAAGAAGTTCTGGAAGCTAGTGTGGAAATGGTCAAGTGAAAGGATAAGAAATTTCTTTTTGCTCTCCGAACAAGATAGACTAACCGGAAGCTTGGATTAGCAGATAATGATCGATGCCCTCTCTGCTCCAATTATCCTAAGTCAATCCTGCATGTTTTGCTTGATTGTTTGTGGATGAGACCCTTATGGATGCAATTAGTGGATCACACAAGAATAGTAACTTTCCTTAATCAGGACGTAGAGGCCTGGCTTGTAGATAATATGGCTCGACATTTCCTAATTGAGCTGGTCCCTCTTGGTCTTTCATCTTCGGTGTTTATTGTTGGTTATTTTGGTGATGAAGAAGTAAGGCGGTCTTTGGCTATCAATTTCATGGCCAGGGATGGAGCTTAGGTGATTACTCTGCTGTCTATTAATACTAGGGAGTTCTCATTATGTGGACACAGGAGGAATGGGAAGGAAATGGAGGGAGATAGGGTGGTCAAAGCCTAGTTCGAATTGGATTAAGTGAACACTGATGGGGTGGCAAAAAGGAATCTGAATTTGGTAGAAACAAAAGGTTTGTTGAGGGTTGATGAAGGCCAGTGGTTGGATAGTTTTGTTTAGTCTCTTGACATCACGAGCTCAGTTAGAGTTGAATTGTGGACAGTTAAAGCGGGACTTGAGTTGGGCTGGGACATAGATACCACAATGTTGCTCTTGAGGTGGACTCGAAGGTCAAAACTCGAATTGTCTCCAATCGGCATATCATGGGGTAGTATAATGCCCTCGTTCGGGATATTCGTGACCTTGTTAATCATGACTGGAGGATGGCGATCCAACACATTTACAGGGAGAGCAATTCACGAATTCATGTATAGATTCATTAGCTAATTTCACCCTATCCACAGGAACTCGATTTATTTCTATTTAGTGAGATAATTAGGCTCACTATATATACCTCGTCTCTATATTATTTAATTTCTTAGTGCATTTTGACCATTGGATCTCCGTACCATACCGAAAAAATAAATACATTTCACTTTCCTAATGTAATACTTGAGCATTAGCCTTTTTTGCATTGTATTGCATTAAAACTATGCGTGAATCAGTTCCGATGAGGCACTGCGTGCCAAGTGCTGGACATCGGCCATTTCATTCCGTTATTATAGAACCCAAAGGTCTTAATCCGCCATGCAACTCCTAGCTCCGCACGGAGGAGCCCAACATTCGATCCCTTCAGTGTCCGGTCAAGACCTTCACAGGAGCGACTTGATATCCTCGGCGACGTTCTGGCCATCGACCGATGCTCCGCGTATGCCTCTCCTCGCAAGTCCCACGCAGTACAGCCCGTTCTTACCCTTCCAGTTGTTGGCTGGAAAGCTCAGTTTCGCGAAACCATCCTCATTTAGAAGATCATCACCTCCCTGCTAAAAATTAAAAAGGACATAAAAAAAAAAAAAAAGCTTATTTTTTCCGAAGAATTTCTATGGAGAATTGCTGGGAGCTATTCGAAGAACAAGAAGTGTCTTTTTATGTGCCTGAAGCCACTTCTTGGTGGAGCGCTTGAAGCCAGTGGCGAAGACGATGGCGTCGAAGGAGTGGGAGTTGCCGTTCTCGAAAACCACTGCGCTCCCCGTTACGCTCTCGACCGCCGGCAGAACCTGCATCCATCCGTCGAAATTTTCCTGTCAGTAAAGTCTTTACTTCCAAACACGTGAAATTATTAAATATTAATAAATTTTGTATTTATCCTATAATTATCAGACGTAATATTACAATTTTACCTTTTTTCTATGTATATATACTCCATGGTTTCGAGATCCAATGGACCCGACTGATTTCTATTCGAATTAGATCAGTTTATTAAGGAGATAAAGTTATCCTAATATGAACTTTGTTCATATATAGGATTCGAACTCGAGATCTAGTTTTATCAATGAAAGATGGTTGTAGCGGTAAAAACCTTTTCACTCGTTTTGCGCCATATTCAGGATTTTCATATTTAACAAAGAACACGTAAAAGGAAAAGGACAACCAGCGCAAGCACCAGCCAAGCCAACATAGCACCACCAAAAAATTAGTATAGTTCACAGAAATTGGTGTCCAGCATGCTCAGTTCCAAATAGCACATTTCTAACTAATATTTTGACACAAATACACAGTAGAAATTAAAAAATCGATATTTGGACAAACCGGCAATTGCTGATACGACCGGCGTAGCACACAATATGCATATAGAATCATTGTCACGTGCTAAAAGTACGGTCGCAAGCGTAATACCTGGATCTCGCCCGACCGGATCTTCTTGCAGGTGCCCACGTCGACGACCGGGAACTTGCCGTACTTGATCTTCATGGTGAAGGGTCCCTCGGGAGGGGTCGGGATGCCGTACTTGCTCATGTCTCCGAAGACCAGCCGGCTTACCAGCATCGTCCCCTTCTCCACCACGTTGAACGGCAGGTACATCGCCAGCACCACGGCCCAGTGCATCATCTCCCTCGTCAATATGCTCATCTGCAAATTGCATCACCCGCTATTTCTATTATTTATAAATTCATTATTGATTTTAATGTCCATGTCCAATGCCGCCTCCGGACTAAGACACGTAGAACTAGAAGGGTATGAAAGGAGTAGGAAATTAAAAGGCATAGAGAATTTCACTGATCAGAATTGAACTCAAGACTTGTTAGTTTCAGGACCTGTGCGCACTAATATGCTGAGGTTGACGCACTCTTAAAAGCTTTTGAGTGAATAGGAACTAAGCCACCCATTGAGTTTGGTAGAAATTTTACATGGAAAAAGTCTTGTATTTAACAAGTATATTGATGACGTAGTGTTCCAAACCAATATGATTCAATTATTTTTAAAATTATTATCCATTTTGTTTTTAGGATTTTGTAAAAAAAAAATTTAAAATGACATAATATTATTGACTTGTGACACTATTTCAGCATTATCACGTGTTATACTCGTTACACACAAATACTATCTCTTTTACGCACGATAGAGAGAGGTGTATGATTGATATACCACATAACAATACTTACACGGTATCACAAGCCAATAAGATTCAATTATTTTTATGATTTTTTTAATAAAATGTAAAGGAGAAAAAATAACCCTAAAAACGACTTGATTTGATTGATTTATGACACAATACTAGTACTGACACTACAAAATCTTTGTCCTGAAACTGCTCATAGACCAGTTGCAATTTTAATTTTAACATGGTACTAGAGTACAGCAAAACCCGTTAGCAAGGTGTCCTGCAGGGCGCACTGTCTTGCGTGCCGTTTAATGCTCGCAGCTATGCATCTCTCACTCTCATGTGCCATCTTTCATATCTTATCTGACTGGCATCCACGCTACACTAAAAAGGGTAATGTAATGTTGAAAAATTATCGAAAGATTCTAGAAATATAAGTGACATGGTACTACCCATGTTTAACGAACGGAAAGTTTTCCTTGTTAGCTCGGCCATGAACTATGAATGTGTGTTTCGGAAGTAAACCAGAAGGCGAATTTAAGGAGGGAAAAATCACCGAGCTGCGGACGACAATGGAGGTGGAGGCGCCGTGGTTAGCGAGGTCGAGCGAGATTTCCATGCCAGAGTTGCCTGAGCCGATGACTAGGACGCTCTTTCCGGCAAACTCCTTGCCGTTTTTGTACTGCGTGGAGTGAATAACCTTCCCCGGAAAGCTCTCCAGGCCCTCCACTTCCGGCACGAACGGGTCGCAGCTCTCCCCGGTGGCTACCACCAGAAACCTCGTACTGTACTCCTCTGTCTCACCTGCTTAGTAATTATTGAGATTTGAGTGCCGCGTCCGAGTCCGACAGGTAGTGTATAAGAAATTATGGATTATAAGAAAAAGATGGATACTGTCACCGATAAATTTAGCATTTTAAATGGGTACTATGAGGGACACTTCAGATAGACTAGAGCAGGTTATTACATGCGCTGGCATTTCACCAAACTTGAGCGTGTGACTCTGCTCGATGCCAATTTATCGAGTTCGGAAGCAATTTCATGGGGAGAAAACTTTACCCTCTTAATCAGTTGACCATGATCGGACCTGAATCGGTTAGAATTCATTAAATTTCTAAATATTAAATAGTGAATACCCAAAAAAATTTACCTCATATTAGTTATTAGTCTGATGATAAAAGAGAAAATTCATCTCGTGATCGAAGTCAGCTATCAAGTGCCAGCATTTAAGACCATGTGGCGAAAATAAACCGGCACCGCCTATAAGTTCAATTTTTTTTTATTTAGGTAGATCTTTTATAAGAAAAGTAAATATTCGAAAGCTATCCTACTACCCAAAATCCCTTCAAATGACTTTCATCAATGTGAATATAACGGAGGCATCACCTGAGAGTACGTTCCTGGCCACCACCCGCCACCTCCCGGCGGCCTCGTCGAAGCTTGCGGACTCGACAGATCGGTGGTAGAGCGGGCTGATGCCGAACCTCGAGACGTAGTCAGACATGTAGTCGACGAACTGCTGCCTGGGGAGGTACTTGGGCCAGCTGGCCGGGATTGGCTGGTGAGGGAGCTCGCAAGTCTCCTTGGCCAGGTGGAGGTGGAGGCGGTCGTAGGCGTACTTCTGCCACAGCGGGGCGAAGCAGTCGTCCCTCTCGAGAACCGTGTGGGGGATGCCGAGGAAGCTGAGGCTGCCGGCGGCGGCCAGGCCGGATGGCCCCGCCCCGATCACGACCACCTCCGACGCTTCTCGATCTGCGCCCATGCCCGTCCTCGTGTTACTTTCTTTTGATCCTTCCGGCCGGAGTTGAGCCTACCTTTGGAATACTAAGTATTTACAGGCTCTCTCCCACTCTCCCCCTTTTTCACTTCATTTTTTTCAATTAAATAGCATAATTATAATCAACTTTAATGGATTAGGATGGATTGGAGTTTTGTGAATAGTATAAAAATATTTTAAAGTAAAAAAGGAAAATAATTGTAAAATTATTATAAAAAGCCTTTTGAGTTAAGGTTTTTAAAGATGTTGACTTCTTCAACTGTACTAAATTTTTTTCATGATACTACGTTAATGAAGCCAGCATTATTATCGATTATTCAATTCGTTCGATATGTTCAAAATTAAATATACAGACGTTACTGTTACGTAACGGAAGGTTGGATCATTGTTTTTTTCCTTAAAAGATGAGGCAAAATATCAAAACACTTCCCCTACACGCTGAAGGAAGAGGATAATATGAATGTGTGGCTCTTATTGACACATCTCATGACTGTTTTCTTTCAAATTGGAGATAGTCTAGAATGTCTTGATTTTTCTTGGAGCAGCTACCAATAATGGCGAGAGTAGATGAACAATTTTGTCCACGTGGCAAGAACTGCTTCATTCTGTAATATTTTTTAAAAAATTTTCTCATCATTTTTATCATCATGTACATTAATTTAGCCTCCAATATATTATTTTTGTGTACAATGGTAGTGATGACTGAAGTACCCTTAGTCCCGGCCACGGTTCAAGAACCGGGCAGTTCCGGTTCCGTGGCCCCTTGGAACCGGCCCTGAACCTTTCTTTGGATGGTTCAGGGGCGGTTCAGAACCGGACGGTTCCAGTTCTGAACCGCGGTTCCATCCGGTTTCGAACCAGCAGCCTGGAACCTGCGGTTCGGACCCTTGCCAGCTGGGGGTTAGGCAATTTTTTTTTTTATTTCTCTACGGTTCCGAGCCGGTTCAGGTTTCGGTTCGGAACCGGCGATTCCGATTTTTAAGGCAGCTGGAACCGGCCTTGAACTTTAGAACTCACGGTTCAAGGACGGTTCCGGGCCCAAACCAGCCTGTGGCCAGCACTAAGTACCCTATGTTATGTAATAAAGTTCAAGCCTTTATGTTTAATTATGAAATTATAGAAAAACTAATGGCACTGATTTCGTCAACACAGTACCACAAAAATTCAAGTTAATTTGAGAAGCCGATGTCCATCAAGAACTAGGGGGTGTTTGTTTCTATGTAAAATGAATACTTTACATTGAAAAGTAGTTCTTTTACATTGTAATTTTCATTGATTGGATGTAAAATGAAGGGAAAAATGAAATTCCTGGGCCACGAGGCTATTGTCGGCCTTTTCAGGAAAAAGAATGCCGGCTCTTAGGGAGGAATTCTTGGATTTCAGTAAGAAAATACAGCCAGGCGGATGGAGCCCACCTCTGAAAAAATTCAAAAAAAGAGTAAAATACCCAATTTACACTTTCTTTCTATAAAAATTCAAATTAAAGTAAGGACATTATTGTAAAATTATATTTAATTCCAATCACATCAAATATTATAATATTATTTTTTAACAACTTTTCCACCAATCTAAAATATTTACCAGACACAACAATTTTATTTTACAATCTACTTTTCATGTAAAATAATAAATTTCCATGTAATCCAACTTTCTCTCGTAATCTAAGATTACTTGAACCAAACACACCCTAGGCTCAAGAGTCACGTCTAGCAATTTTTCTTAGAGGGGGATTTGAATATGAGATCTCAACCTCACCAAATCACATGGCAGCGATTAGACCGCCACATTTCATCGTGCATATTAATTTAATCTTTTTTAGAATTATATTCATCAACGAGGATTTCTACTTTATTTGTGCATCTTTATTACTTTAAGAGAGGAATACGTAATTTTGGTCATTTTTTCTATTTTTTAAAATTATCCTTCATCCTAATTTAGTTATATGATAGTTTGAGGTCCTTTCTTGCCGTTCGATTATTTCAAAAATAATAATAATTTTTATTTTAAAAATATGTATATATCTCTTCACAAATGTATCTTAGTACATTTTATCACTTGAGAAGCTTTGGTTTGTGATAATACGAACCGTTTGGCTGATTTATTTAATTCACGTATAACAACATTTTATTTTTCAATCTTATTCAATATTGTTCACCGTGCATCGCATGAGTTATTCACTAGTATTAATCTCATCTTCAACGTACGAGGAAAATTTGTTCACCAACCGTTTGATAGGTTTTGTTTTCCCACACGACCTGTGATGGCCAAACCTTTTTTTCTATTTGTGCCGCACAATATTATCGGATCAGTCGAAAAGTGCATCGAGACTAAGCTGTGGTTGGACTGGGATCCCTGTGAAAATTCTCGTCGACCCTCCTGACCTAAAATTCGCTCTTATGACCATCCATTTGGAGGTCCAGTAAGTGAACCATTGGGCTAACCCCAAGTTGATTCGATGGCCAAATCTTAGCGGTTTGGTAGGAGCTTCACAATGTACGATCTCGTTACACTGAAAAATAAACTGATTTTAATTTGCCTCGAAAATCCATAGGAGATAGTTATTAACTTGTATTTGGAAAATTATGGATTTTTTTTTATATTTTTTCTCATTCTAATAACGAAAATTTCTAATTTGAAAAAAAAAAAAAAAGAAGAAGAAACTTGCAATTACCAAGATTTTTTCGCATAATAAGAGGACAATAAACTACAACTTAATGGGTGTTCGCTACCCCCAGTGCCGGTGCTGACGGAATTACGAAACTCTTCCCGATGTCTCTTGTGTGCTCAATCAAAAATCTAATACTTTCGATTGCAGAAAAAATTCAATTCGATTCCGTTAATTAAGATTGGCCAAATTATAGATATCGCGTAGAAGGCAGAGCCATTTTAGGTTGAGTTTTGAATCAATTAAGATTTGGATAATAAGACTCTTGGCCTTTTTTTGAGCATCCTTAATATATACCATTTATGTAAAGAGTCTTGAAGACATCTGGAGGGCCCCCTGTCGTAAATAAGGCCTACCAAGCATCCTGCCAACTTCGGACTATTGACTCATAGCTGTGAATGGTCCCCTCTAAATATTCGACATATATAATATGTAACAATTTTGTTAAATAAAATTGACCTTTAAATTTTGCCTTTTATAAAATTATGAAAATTTTATATGTATTACAATTTATATAATAAATTTATTATATATTATACACTAAATATTATAAAAAGGTTTTATGAACCTAAAAAAAGTAGATAGTAAAAAAGGGAAATGATATTTTCAGATATTTTATTAATAAGAATCGAATCTATGACTTCTTATATCGAACTGAGAGCGATACCATTGAAGACAAATACCTATTTTTTTTTTTCCCAAAGTTATAATCTTGCCTTTGCCAATTGAATTTCTGTATCTTGTTTCCTTTATGTTAAAGGTTAAATCCTTGCAAATACAAAAGAGTTAGGTGCCGACATATATATATATATTGGTTTCTCAATTGATATCCGGTACTCGAAAGTTAGTTGACTAATCCGAATTCGGGGTACGGTTGAGCAGCTTCCCGGGGACCCCTCCCAAGGAGATCTTCTGCATCTAGAAAGATTCGAAACCGGATCCTCTGCTTAAGCGGCTAAAGCTCCTTCCATTTCAGTCATCTTCCGTTAGTTGTGCCGACATATATTATTAGGTTATGCTTTAGGTTGGATACGACCATATCTTATGAGATTCGCTAATAATTTTTTGGTATATATTGCTGTTATTCAGAAGCCTAATAGACCTGATTAATCTAATTCGAGCTTGCCGCACCCACTAGGGGGTAAAACAACTCCAAGATGAATTGTTTCTGTTTACAAGATTTAAATCACGAAATTTTACCTAAGGATAATTCTTAGCAAAATAGCAGTCAGAGGAACACATCTCGTTGAAAGAGACTCATTTAGGACGGGAAATCTATCTGTGTTTTTAAATGCTTTAAACTTAAGAGCTTTATCCACAAGTAATGAGAGGCTTGGCTCCTTGAAAGTAGTGGTGGCCCGGGCCAGTTTGGGACGGAACCGACCTCAAACGGTGAGGTCCAAGGTTTAAGGCCGGTTCCGAACCGGACCAGGAACCGGTTGGAAACCGATAGCTCTGAACCAGAGCCGGTGAAAAAATTAAAAATAAAAATTCGAATTGTTTGATTGGATGGGAGCAGACTACCCTCCACCCTACCCCCAAAACCCCACCGCACTGCAGCCTCCCCACCCCTGTACTAACTGAAGCTGCCCCTGCACACATTGCAGTCTAACCGTCCTATCCCGGCCTATTTAAGATTTGACTTTTTAGTAGATTATTACAAAATGATCAAATGCAAATAATAAAATTATTAAGGCTTTGATTCCTCTAAATTTTAAGAAAATAAATATATAGATAACTACCAACGAAAATTGGCGCAGATGAAAGAAGTTTGTGTCGCTTAAGTAGAGGTGTCGGATTCGAATCGCTGTGAACGCAACAGACCTTCTTGGCAGTGGTCCCTGGGAAACCACCCGACCGTACCCCGAATTTGGATTAGTCGGTCAGCTTTCGGGTACAGGACATTGGGTGAGAAACCAACAAAAAATGCATAGATAACTTAATTTTTGATAAGATAATTAAGTTTAAGTGAATTAATTTAATTAATTTATATATTTAACTATTAATTTAATTTAATTTTTAATTATATGTTTTTACAATTATATATTAAATTTAATTTTAATAGAAACCAAACCGATTAGGTCCGAACCGCCCCTAAACCGTCCAAAGGAATATTCTGGATCGGTTCCATGACTCCTTGGAACCAGAACTGACCCGTTCTTGAACCGTGGCCACCCCTACTTTGAAAGGTGCTGAAATTTGGGACGATCTTAAGCAACTCGAGCTCTGCTTGACTCAAACTTATCAATTAAACGAGCCCTGCTGAGTCCAATTATATTCGCTCAAAAAACTCGAGAGCTTAAAACAATTTTTTTACATTATAATTATTATCGTTGCTATTTATTTTTAGAAAAACAACGAGCAGAACCCGATTTTGAAATATAATGAGTGAATAAAATACATATCTATCTAACTTAAATAAAGGGATATCCATGGTGTGGTCTGATTGGAAAACAATTTCGAACCAAATCGAATCACATAGTTGATTCGATTCAATTCGAAATACAAGTCCCAACTATAAACACTTTACTGCAAAATAAATGAGCCATACAGACTGATTTTTACAGCTCAGTTGACCAATTTTTATAAAATTAAATAGAATTTAATTCATAAAAAATAATTGGTCCAGTTCGGTTTGAAATCAACCAAACCAAGCTGTTAAAAAAATCAAATTAATTGCACATTTTAGTCTAAAGTTGCAATTTTTTAATTTTGTATTTTATTTTATTATTAATAGAAAAATGTTCTATTCGGTTAATCACAATTAACTAAATCAACCATATCTAATAAATAATAGAAACTCTTCTCAGTAAAAAAAATTAAACCGTCACAAAATTGATTCGAGTGGTTCAGTTATTTTCGAGTCAGTTTAGATTTTTTTTTTTTTTTTCCTAACACCCCTACTGAAATAACATGCACTCTCCTGTCTTCCACTGTCATGATCAAAACCTGGACTAATACGAGGATTCCTAAAACTTGGGGTCAATTTTCGGGATTTTAACGCGTGACATTGATGGGAATTCTTTACCGACTCTAATCTCAGCTTGCAAACATCGATTTCTTTTTGGTTTTATTTTTCACGCGTGGCTCGGGTTTATAAGAGAATTGAGCATTGCCATATATTAGCTTAAACTTTTAGGTGAAAATGAGCTGGAAACACTTATAAGCTCAGGTGAAAATTTAACATAGTACTGAAGCGGGTTATCGTGTGGGCTCACACCACAGCGACCCATGAGCCCAAGACCGGAAAAAAAATGATCGGTTTGTAGTTAGTTGTTGAACCCAAGTATGAAACTTATGTGATTATAGCGCGAGAGCGGAAGAATAATGCTTGATTAGGGCCAGTTGTTGGCCCGAGGGCAGAAAAGAAAGACCCGCCTCCTTGCCCGAGACCGCAAGAGAAATATTCGGCTCGAGATCAGTGGTTGAGAAATGGTGTTTAAGAGCACATATAAAATGTGAACGCGTTGCGACGTGAGAGTATATATCAAGAATATAATCCCATATCGAGCAAATTAAAGAATAAATTTAAATTTATAAGAGAATTGAGTACTACTACCTATCGGTTTAGACTTCTAGTTAGAAATCTAACCATAGACATTCACTTGTTTGGATTCAAGATAAGCATGCACGTCGTCCTTTCCAAATGTCGACATCAGATCTGATTGAACAGTAGCAAAGTCCATCTCGGAATACTCAGAAAAAGAGTTTTAAGAGTACGAGACTTCTCCATTTGTAGCTCCACGCATCCGTCTCCATCCCGGGAAGGTTTTTTGTATCGTATGATCTACTTGCGTGGTGAGACTATTTAATGATATTCACTTAGTTTTAAAACTTTTTATATAAAAGTTTAAAAAAATTTTAATAATAAATAAATTTAATTAATTGACATTATGAAATAAAAATTACCACGCACCGAGACGTTTCTCACCTGTTCCGGCGTTCTTGCCTTGATTTCTTCTACAGCCAGGGCGGGTGGGACAAGAAGTCTTTGGCTGCGCCCTTCGATTCATCTGCGGAGTGAGACCGTTTCCCATCCATCCCGCGACCCGTCTATTGTTGAAACTTTTAGTTTTTTTTTTCCTTCTCTTTTCTAAATTAAAAATTTCAAAAATATTGAAATATTATTAAACTAAGAGAGTCAGTTACGTGATAAATAAAAGGAAAACAATATATAAAAATAGAAATAAACAAATTTTTATTCCCAAGAAAAATCTAGTAAAAGAATTTATATATATGGTAAAGAATTATGTTATGATAAACAAAAAGTTTGAAAAAGAAAATAATTAACTAATCACAGTGAAAAAGCACAAAAAAATATTAAATTCGCGTACAAATCTGAATAGTGGGAATATTATAAACAAATTTCATTTCTCAATTAAAACATATTTTGTTTTATAGTTTTCCACTTTTAGAAAAAGCAAAACATATTTTGTTTTATGGTTTTCCACTTTTAGAAAAAGTAAAACATATTTTGTTAGAAAAAGTTTCCTCAAATATAAAAAATTGTCTAGATCTTCTCACAGAACAAATAAAAAAAATCTAGTATCCACATGTCCACGTGGCCACTGGTTGATTTGAATCCAAAACTTGGCCTGAAGAGGCCCAGGATCATGGGGAAGCGGTTCCTGACCGATTAACCTTTTATGGAGTCTGAACAACATTATCAAGTACGAACATGTACGCCTGGCCACAGATCATTCCAAACCCATAACTAGACGGATCAAAACTAGTTCAGAACTGAACTGTATAAGTAATTCCACCCTAGTTTCCACTTGAATAGAGTAGGACCCGCGATTTTGAGAAACCAGCTTTTACTGCTCCAAACCCTCAAGAAAATTAATATTTCACATCTTCTTTAAATTAAATAAAAATAAATTATAAATATATGAAAAGGTTAAATTATCTAAGTGTCCATGAAAGCGAGTTTTTGGGAATAAAAAATTTGTGTTTAACTTACAATTTATTAACGTTTTCATTTTGTGGAACCGGCAAGTACTGTAAACTAGAAACAGACTGGCGCTCGACCCCGACAGTTCATGAATCAGGATCGCTGGTTCACGTGCCATGAACCGGTCCGATGCACATGGAGGAGTGCACGGCACTTCCTCATTTAATGATCGTGCCACGGCATGTAACAGAACCATATTTCATTTCAAACATCACATCATTAGCACTGGAGCCTTAGCAATTCATGCGGGAATCGGTCATGTGCCTTCCCTGCAGAAAGTCCACTTTATGAAATCTTCGAGAGATCATCTGGTCCATATCCTCATGAGAAGTCCGGACTAAAGTGGGCAGTGCACTTCATTACCCTTAAGGGGAAAAACAAATCCAGATGCAGGGACTAGAAGGAAAATGAGGCGATAGATGAAAAGAACTACCAAATAATAATTTATGAAAATACATGAAACAGCTAGAAGTGACCCTAAACTTATGTATCCCATCGAGGCAGGAGGCTAGGATTTGTTATTATGTACAGTCGTTAAAACTGTGCTGCAGCATGTAATTCACGATATCGTGGCACTCAAGATTCAATCTAAAAGCGTAATCTAATCCTAGAGCAGCAGTAACAGTTTCATTGGAATACCTACGGTGTTGATAGTGCCCCTCCTCTTTATCGAGACATCCAGTTAATGGAGTACGCTCTCTGAGGGTGAGCGTGGGACGTGAGGAACAAAGCCCCTTCCACCGAAGACTGGGCGCATGCAAGAGTTGTCGAACTTACGCCAGTAGTGGTGCACGGTGTGTGATGGAGTTGTCAGAAGCATACGCAAACTTCCCACTTGGTTCACTTCACAGTCGTTCACCTCCATTTGTTCATCCTGCCCGTTCGGCAAAAGCGGCACCATGAGGGGCTTAGTTGAAGATAGCTCGGACTCCGAGGGACCGGATAAATGGTCTTGTGGAGGAAGCAGTATGCTTATTAGAGGCTTTGTGATCAGCCCGAAAACCTGAAATAAGAAAAACGTGAAATAAGACTGGTATAAACAATGAAAGGTGTCCATGATTAGAAGCCCGAAGCTTTCGTGTCAACAGTTGCCTCGAGACAAGGGCAACCTTGGGCTCGCACGGCCAGTCCAGAGCTGGCCTCATTAAGGACAAAACTTGCATAATCCCTGGCCAATGATGGCCAGAGTTGGCTGTCATAGCTTAACAGTGTGCAACTGGGACCCTTCTCAGCTGCGACTGGAGTTGGCTAGTTAATGGACTTTAATGTTAAGTGTGAGGGACAAGAGTATCAAATGTTTGCACCAAAACAATTTCAATTAAACGTTTGCATCAAAAGACGGATACTGCTGAAGCCATGATCTTCTTTAATATATTATGGAACCTTACCATCGTACTGAAGAGAACCACTGAGATGGTGCTGGTGATCATGATAGCATTGCCCAGCAATTGTGTATGTCCGGACCTGGTGAACTGCACAAAACAGTGTCATAGAATGAAGGCAAAATGAAACATGAGAACACCATTGAGATAATATGGGGTAATCAAACCGCAGATTGTGTCTACGTACAGACAGAACATCAACAGTATGACTACAAAGGTTAGTGAATGGAAATATCTTTATTATTTTACCTGATTGTAAGCAAGTGCCATAGAGACAGCTCCTCGCATGAGTCCGGACCACCATATTGTGACCTGTTAAGGAGCCAGTTGTTAGAGATTTGCTAGGAGTACACAAGTTGAAGGGTGAAGATTACAATTGGATACCTGATGCTTAAGCCCAATTTTATCGCTTGCTGATTTCCGAGTTAGATTGGAGATGAAAGATAGGGGGAACACAAAAGCAGCCCTCCCCACCATTACCAGGATTAGTAGTATAGCACTTACTCCGGCTGAGGTCCCCGGACTGTATTCAACAAGAGAAACTTTAGTAAGCAAGCCAGAAAAAGGGGTATTCCTAAAAACAAGAAACAAACAAGGTGTTAAATTTGTCTGTGTTCCCAGTAGTTTGAAGGCGTTTTGGAATATTCCCCACGGGTTAATTGTCCAATAATGCTGCCATTTTACCAAACAATTCCGACTTCCCCCAAATACATCATGGCATTAAATGAATTGAATGGGATTATGTCATGTGCTCATCTGATGAAGGCAAACTATGCCAATGTTGCCACTTATTTATTCTTATAAGAATGCTACCTCTTGCCAACGACTTTCCACTTCTCGATGTCCAAAGCATCCATGCCAACATACATGAAGATGAAAATCTCAGATATAAATGACATCGCTGCGAAAGCATGCCTGCAAAAGTCAAACAATTAAGATTGAGACATATGATTGAAAGTAAAAGCCCTACCATGAAAAAATGTTTTACATACTTTGTCGTAACTCTTGAATTGTCAGTCACATTGTGCCAAGTATAATGCGACATGACAATACCGCAAAAGAACACCGTCATAATTCCACTTAATGAGAACAGCTGCAATTAGGATGCTACAGCTTAGTATACAGAGTATATATGTCAACTTCATGAAAAAAGACAAATCAGCATGTGGAAGTCTTACTTCAGCAATCATGTACGAGAGGTAGGCCATTAGAATCATAAGAGCAACTTCACGATCAGTAGAGTGCCTGAAATTGTACCACCTCTGCTTGTTTAGTGTCATATCAACAAAGATGCGTAAAATATACCAAAAAGTTATCCTCAAATTCATTAACAATAAAATTATCAACTCCATCGTCCAGGATACACACTGTTTTTTTCCTTTTAACAGTAATGTTCAAAAAGGAAGCCTCAGACAAATCTATAGTATGTTCATTAGACTGGTGGCCCCCAAATAGGAACAACGAAAAATGCAATATTTCAAAATTTAAGGGAAAATAATTAACTAAACATGGAAGTGCAATGTCAGGAAATAGGTCTTTTGTGGTGAAAATACAATGTCCTATTGACAAATAAGTTCAGCATGACTACATACAAGATTTTTCAACCAACATATAGCTAACATAATTCAAAGTTCACAACTCAAAATTAATCATAGATGATGCATTGAGTGAAGGCTTTAGAGCTGTCTTATAAAATCAATGGATGGATGAAGGGAAAGAAGATAATATATTACAGATGACCATTGCTTCATTACCTGCCAAAGTAGAGCTTCTTTATAATGTATGCACTAAGTAATCCAACCTTCAATTGAAAAATCAAAATGTAAGAGCAAAATATTATTGAGTATCCAATAATAGAGTTCCTCTAGAAAGAACAAAACACGTCAAGATGGTAAATTTCAGGTGCAAGACTATTTTTGGTTTAAAAAGTCTTAGCTTCTTTCTTTCTTATGTACAGACTCAGTTCCCAGCCGTACAAGAGAGCTTTAAAAAGACACATCTGCATATAGTCAACTTCTTTTCCGGGCATTCCCCTTTCACCACTTACTATTGTTTTCGACTTTCAAATCAACTGGATTCATGTAAAATTACATAACAGTATCTAAATCCTTAGGAAACTAATGAAAATATTACTTTTAAAGAGTAGAGTAAGAATTATGGAATTAGAAAATCTAACAGAAACAAAAAGCAGTAAGATCAATATCACTAGCAAGCAAAGAGATGAACAAGGAAAGAGTGAACTCACAGCGACACCAAGCAAGGTGCTGGTCAAGAATAAATAAGAAAGACTAGCAGCAAATCGCAGTGCCACATCCGATCTGATATGGGAAAGATCAAACTTTTGAAGTGCATTGAAGATGACAACAGAAGTGGCATCGTTAACCACACCTTCCCCAAATACAAGGCTGTATAGCAAGGGTGTCTCATCCTGATTGAGCACCTGTCTCATGGAAGTTTTTGCTGAGTCTCTCATCAAATTCAAAAATTTAGAAAGGAGCGTTCACTAAATCATGTGATAAAAATTACAGCACCAAATTGTCATTAATTTTACCTGCAAAGTGCAAACAGAGTCTGTAGCAGAAAAAATTGCTCCTAGTGCTAGAACATGGTAGAGCAAAAACAAGTTAGATACAGGATATTGAAAATTATATAACCCAGAAAGTTTTAACCTACAATGCAAATTCATATTTCAGAGAATTAAGACTCTCTGTGTTGTCTCCAAACAGAATAAGATTTAAGAACAGAGGATCATGATAACAACAAGAAAGGGGCTCTGTTTTTCAGTAGAAAATGAAAGCACATTGCAGGCCTGTGGCCATTGACCACTGCCTAGATCAGTATGGGGACTGCTAATTCTAACTAGCACTTAGAAATAGCAAGCATTCATTAACAAAGAAACATTAATGTGCCACACCTCAATTTGTAAACTAAGGTATGACTATACAAGCTGGACAAAAAGATGCAGATGTATGACGTAAATACATGAAATTATACTAAGAATCAGAAAAAAAATGGTGTACCTAGATAATCGCCCAAATCCAGAAAGCCAACGTTCAGGTGTTTGAATAACTGTGCTGAACCTGCATATGATAGCCTCTCAGTTCAGTATGATGTCTCATACACCCTGAATTAGATAAATCAATTTGGCAGCAAAAGTATTTAAGCTAAAAGAAGAAAATAGTAGCTTTAGAACTTTCTCCAAGTTCATTTTATCCATGTAATCTATTTTTAACATGCTTGAAATGGTTTTGTTGGCCAAACATGTATCAAGTCTCCAATTACTTGGAAGAGCTATGACTTTGACATCAATCACTTTTCTCAAAATTTTAAATAATAATCTTGATGGACAAGTTTCACCTGGATCTCATAGACTTCACAGAAATGTTTTACCCAATTATGATATCACTAACTAGAAAAGTTGCAACTTCTACCAATGTCCTAAAATAAATAATTGCCATGCAAAATTGAACTAAGAACTAGATTATAGACAGCTTTGAAGGAGCTTCAGTGATACAAGAAATTCTCCAAACAATAATTATTATCTCAAAAACAAGTGTGAGAACACGGCTTGGACATCCAAAACGAATCATGATATGCTTTTATTAACTGAGTTGCAGCACAGTAGTTCAACTGGAAACCATAATCATGCATATTCTAGAAAATTAAGAAACAGTCACAAGATGAATTATATGGGAACAATACTAACAACTGTTTCTAGTGAATATCAACAAAATATTGTTTTGGAAAGATATATAGGATATACCAAAGGATATAATGGCAAAGGAGATTAAAGTGCCAACGACACCAAACAAGGTGATTGTCATAAAATTTCTGAAGAATCGTTTCTTCTTCACTTGGAACCTGTCAAGAAAGAACGCATAAATCAAATACCCAAAATACCCAATGCACAAACTGCAAATACAATGATAGTAATTAGGAAGAAAGCTTCGCCTATTGTTGCCGATCCACAAAACTGTATAGCTTTCTCAAATAACAGCATAAATGGAATCATAGTGTAGAAGTGGAAGTTTATTCTAGAATATTCCAACAGTATTAATTTTTCATAGATTGTGTCATGAACAATGGCCCTGATGTCATGGTTCTAGAAATGGACGTAAAAGCTCCTGGCATTGGCAACAAAGAATCAGAGAAGAAACATATAGTTATCTCCTAAAGTTGAATCTAGGAGTCCCCAGAGTGTGCAAGTGGTATAAGGAACCGAGCAAAGCTGATAAATATAGCAAGAAACTCAGGCATTTTCAACAACTGAGTAGAAAATTTCAGTACTTGAAGCTATCTAGTAAAGAAGGAAAAAAAGGATTGATGAACATTCTGGTATCAGCAGAAATGCTCATATGCTAGACTTCAAAAACTCTTAATATAAGGACCAAAAGATCAAATACAAAGCATATATGAAGAGACTGAATTGCCATCATCTAGATCTGATTTCAGGAAATAGAAGTGTGCGAGAGCAGAACTACAATTACCCAGCATTAAATATAATTGGGGGAAGGAGATATATAAAGAAAAACTCCTCGTTGAAAACCAACACATGAGAGCTTCTTCCTTCAGTTGTGAACAGAAGGATAATCCCAGTAATCAGACCCTACGATGAAGATGGCATTATTCAATCAGGAATAGCACATCATTGTCCTCAATTAAGGAGTTAGACATGGGCAAAGAAGAAACTTACTATGGAAAGAGCAGTAATCGAGTCATTTATCCACCGGTTTTTCTCCAAGAGATGGCCGATCACAATGCAAGCACAGAGAAGAGCTACAAATAAAGTTATGGCAATCACGGATACTTGATCATTCTCCAATATAGCTCCTATATTAAGAGCCATCTTGCTTCGTCAATTTGGATCAATTTACACCAATATGATCCTACAAAAAGGAAGTTTAATTATAAGTCCATTTGTGACAATTTAAACAGAACAGACTGAAAGCATGGGCAATCGTGCAATGCAGAAAATCATTGAACAAAAGACAGCATGCACTTAGCATAAAGACAAAGCTAAAATGCAAATAGCTTCAAAGTGCAGATGTGAAAGGAAGAAGATAAAACCAGATTCAGTACTTCAAATTTCCGCCACTCTGACAATCAAGTGGCAACAGAGATGCACCAAACCAATGAATTCGAACAGTCAAAAGTTCACTTCTCCGCCACTCTTAAGCAATATCGAATCAGGATTCAAAACCTAGACTCGGTAAAGCGATGAACTCAAACGATGAAGAAGCTTGATGGACAATACTCGCATTACGTCATGCGGAAAAAACAAGCAACGAATGGAAAAGCCTCAGACTGGCCTCCACATGATCCTCAACACCAACACCATTACTCTCCTGTCCTAGAAGATCAATCCAAGCTATTCTCGCCGAAAAGCGGAGCAGCGGAAAGAGGAAACTTAAGAGCTAAGGTTTAGATTCTCTGTTCCATATTCTCCTCACATTGACAGAGTCAAATCGCGTACCTTGAAGATTTGCATCTGCAAGCCGCAGCGGTGCCGGACGACGGGAGAGCTCCGAGCCCGAAATCTGAGACTTGTCGTTGGGTCAGTGACTCCAGGGATGGCTGGGTTTTTGAGAGGAGACGACGAGACGAAGGGTCTTTGGAGCTGAAAGACCGCGAAAGGAAAAGCAGCCTCCAGGAGCCATGATAGAGTGCAGTTGGAGCAGCGGATGAGAATCTAGACAATCGATTTCTGGCCGTTGATTATGGAGATGTTAAGATCGTCGAAGGAGAGTGGTACACGTGGAACCCGAGGAGTGGCTTTTTGTGGAATCCAGTTTAGGGTTGTCCGCAGGAGAAGCAACTGCAGAGGGGATCTTAAAGTCTCTCCATGCTGCTTTCTCCGGGGACGACTAGGCGATCAGTAACAACCACCTGTCAGCGTTTCTTTTTTCATTTTTATCAATTTTTTTTTTTTCTGAGACCTAAAAATTCTCCCAGCGCCTATTCGTTTGCCAAAATAAATTAAACTTCAATTTATCTATGTCTATCAAGCGCACTACGCTTTTGGTTATCTTTTTTACTTTCTTATATTATTCCTAAGTATAAAAATTAACTTTTAATAATCATTTGACTAATAAAAAAAGGTGATATAATAGTAAATTTACCAATATTTAACTAAGTTTTCTCTTCACTCTCAATTTTTCTCTTTTTTGTTATTTTATACGTTTTTATTATGTATAAAATTACTCAATTTTTCCTAAATTAATCACTCATTTTGCATATTTAATTTAATAAAAAATCACTTATTCAAAAAATTAACCGTACTTAAGATTTTATTTAATCATTCGCGTACTGGTTTTTTCATCAATTTCATTAAATGATAAATCTATACATAGAACGGATCGAATTCTAGTCTATATCTATGTCAATCTATCTATACTCTTATGTGCAAAAGTTGGGGTCTTTGGTGTCTTTTTTATTTTTTAAATTTTTTGTATTTGTCATTAATCTAATTTACATATTAAAATATATACGACTTGTACATGCTTTAAAAAAAACTCAAAATTAAGTATAAAATAATAAATTTAGTTATTTTTCCTCTCACCTCATACTTGTGATCTTAACAATAAAAATCTTTTATTAACGACTTAGATTCACCTATCTACCAATTTAGCAGTATTAATCAATCACAATTTTTGAAAGAATGATCTGGAATTATAATTCTGCAAAGATAAATTGAGAGAATATACTGATAACAAAAGTAGATGCTCTATCCATTGCTCTAAATTAATGAATTTTTAGTAAATTAAATTACAATATATCATATAGGTTTATCTCAGTGTTTCATTTTTATTTATTTATTATATTTTCGTACGGAGTATAGATTTGTGTTTAGTACCATTATTATTTGCAAATGTTCGAGATTTTCCATCTTTTTCATCTTTCATATTTGCCCCAATCTAAATTTTGTATTAAAATCTACAAGATGCATCTATTTTATAAATTATTCCGAATTAATAATAAAATAATAATTTCAGTCATTTTTCTCTCACTCTATATATATGATATATTAATAGTAAAAATCATTCATTAATTGTTTAGATTTTCTCGTCCCACTCTATATCTTTCATTATTTGTAATTTTTCAGTAGTAAAAATCCATTATATTTAAAATTGTAAATATGAAAAGATTAAACTGACATAATATTTTAATGATAACCGAAAATGTTCTATCTATTACTATAAATTCTAATTACACAGGTTCATCCCAATATCACACATTTTTTTTATTTTCTTTTCGTGCTCTGCACGATCTGTGTCTAGTATTATATATGGGAACAACTCCTCTTTTTGGTTTATTTTTCACATTCTAAAATTATCTAAAGACGTATAGAATTTAATTTTTAACAATAATTAGATTAAAAAAGCATGTGATGTTAAATTTACTAATACGCAACTATCAAATTTTTCATACTCGCGCTTTCTCTTCCTCATCTCTTCTTTACATCTAATTTAGTGAAAAATTGGAAGAAATTGCACCAATGGTACAAAAAATTTTTGAAAAAGTTGCCACATGATACATAAAAGATAATTTTGTGCCTAACTAGGCCAAAATATTTCAAATTTATTCCTACATAGTACACGTGTCAAGTTCGAGTTAATGCTGTTAATTTTTGTTGACGTGACAGTCGATGTAGATGTCTTATATGCATATTTGTTGATATGACAAGTCTTTTTATATTTTTAAATAATATAAAAATATTTATAAAATGTGAACAAATCCCAAAAAATTAAATTATGAAAAGTTAGAAAAAGTGAAAATTTGTGCAAATTTTTTAAAAAATGTAAAAATTTTAGAAATATCATAATATTTAAGGGCAAAGAAAAAAATCAAAAGTTTAAAAATAATAAAATTAAAATGAAAATTGTAAAAAAATTATAAAATTATATAAAATCCTTAAATTTTTTAAAAAATTTAAAAATCATTCTGAAATGTTGAAAAAAATTGTGCATAACTGATACAAAATATTTTAAAATTGTTCCAAGGCGGTACAATCTGTCAAGTTTGAGTTAACACTATTAATTTTCATGAATGTGTAGTTGATGTCGATGTCACGCATGCATATTAGCTAAGGCGGGCTATTTAATATTCTTAAATGAAATAAAATATAAATTTTTTAAATACATAAAAATATTTAGAAAATTGTAAAAAAATTTAAAAGTTTGAAAATTCAGCAAATTTAGAAAAATTTGAATCGTATTAAAATTGTAACATATTTTAAAAATTATAAACATTATAGAAATATATAAAAATATCAAATTCTAAAAGGTTAAAAATTATAAAAAGAAATAATAATTATTTGCGATCTCTCCGGCTAATCCTGGTTGGAAATTGGTTAATCATAACGGGGTCGTGGATTCAAGTGGCTGAGGCAGGTGACTTGACAAATACCTCTTAAAGCCAACGAAAAGTGTCTCAGCCTTCAAGGCATCTGTAACATGTCTCACCAGCTTTAAGTGACCGTTGGGATAATACCTGTACCAAAACTTAGGGAATTTCGAGTGCAATAGCAGCAGAAAGAATTAAGAAGTAAGATGAGGAATACGAACACCAAAATTACGTGATGAAACTCTCACCTGAGAGAAATCTTCACAACGCATAGCAAACAGTTATCGAGATCAGCACATGAGATTATAACTTCTAGAGATTCTCAATCTCGTAACCAACTCCCCTTTTCAACCATTCTCACAAAAAGAGTCTGAAACCCGATCTCTTAAGTTCTCATGCCCAAAATTTGTCGAGAAGTTTATCGGAAAGATCACTCGCAAGATTCCTCACACTCTTACTAGAAAGATTCTATTTAACCCTACATATAGAGATCTAACACGATTAAAAAAAAAATCAGATATCTCCTAGTTATCTGCTGATTATCTCTTAGAAAATATTTCAATTTGATATAATATGATATTAATATTTCAAATAAAATATGTCTTTCCTTCACAGTCTTCGCTCATCCGGTCAGGTTTTCGAGTCCCACGGTGTCTAGCTTGATGTGAAACAATCTCAATGGTGATTTTAAGGAAGGATTCACTTCTTACGATGTAGCTTTTTCCGATCAAGGAAGAGGGGCGTATTGATACATGTTCTGCTTTGCCGAATCTTCTTATGATGAGTTTAGGGTATTTGTCGCATGCCGGCATTTGTCCTCTGCTGTTCGGTTTTCGGCTGATCAACTGTGTGCAGATTTGATTCGTATTTGTTGAATTATCGAACTCAAGAAATAATGAGCAGATTCAACCCAGTTCAACACCGCTACGGCAGGATTGCTCTCGGATCAAGTAACCTGTACGTCATATTTGAGAGAATGGATGTAACCTGATAATTTTTTACACGACACGATAACTCGACACAAGACGACACGAAGTAAGACGGGTTTGGGTTGATCCTAAATAGGTTTCGTATCTAAATGGGTTAGTCCACGTAATCTGTTTACATAAACGGGTTAAACTGGATTGAACCTGCGTAACTCAACACGACACGATTAAACTCGTTTAATTATGTCTATGTGTCAAACCCATTAATCCATTCAAATATATTAAGTTATAATTACAATTATACTATACATATTTAGTTGTACGAGTTAAATATGTCATGTCATGTCAGCCTGGTTTTAAACGGGTCGTGCTTGTATTTAAAGTTTCCGACCCGTTAATTAAACGGGTCATATACAGGTTGAGATATTTTTAACACGAATTCGTTTAAATAAAATAAGACATGACACATATTGTCTGGCCTACATGCGAGCCCTATTGCATTGAGGTTTTATGCCAACTTCTACTTGGCTGAGAGAGAATCTCGACCGAGCCTCCTCAACTATTAGCCTGTGGGCCTGGTTTTCTGGAGCCGTTTCTACACTGAGTGTTTGATATTATTGCTCCTTTTGCTTCCTGCTATTATTTTCATCGATTCATGACGCGCTCGATCCTCGGATATCAGTACCGAATCCCAACAACCTGAAACCAAATTTCTGGAAATCGTTCGTAGAATCATCCAACCGGATCTCTTCTACAGACGATTGGGGGATAGAATTTGCAAATGGCAAACTTAAATAACAAACTTCTCATAATTTCGAAACAGCTAAACTCCGGTTCGATATGAAAAACACGATCAAACAATCATCGAATCGGATCACGACTACAGATCGGAATCCACAAGTCAAGACGTACAGCAAACCAGTGCCAACCTATACCAGAGATCCCGTATTCTTCTCACCTTATTGCCCTTGCAATCGCTCTCAAATTTTCCCAGTAACCGAGCTGGAGATCGATCGAGCCTGATCGTGCGAAAAACAACATCCAGATCTCGTTTGAGGATTGTTCCTTCTGATGCAGGAATCAGCAAAGAACTTCTTCCTCAGATGAACACTGGACTGCATTTATTTTCCTCCAAGACAGGAAACATGGGAGGATGCTAATTGTGTGTGAAGAACAACGTGGGTAAATATGTAAGAAAAGTAAGCGCATCAGATCAGAAAGGAGGTCCTCCAGGAGGGCCGTACGGCCCGCGGGGCCCGCCGAAGCAGTCTTGGAGCAACCAGCAGCAACACAAGCAGGATAGGCTGCAAAAGAAGAAAAAATGTGTAGACTTCAGATCTCGAACGACTTGAACTCCAGTATGAAAGTCAACGCAAGGAAAACCGGTATCCGGAAACCGTTCATCTAAACAAGAAGCGATTGTAGTAGGAACTCTGAGGGCAGATCGGATAATTACCAGGAAGCAACCATGTTGCAGATGCCATCAAAGAAACCGCCGAAGAACCCAGGACCTCCAAAGAACCCAGGACCTCCGAAGAAACCCGGACCACCAAAACCAGGACCCCACGGTCCGGCTGGACCAGGCCCCCACGGTCCCCCTGGTCCAGGCCCCCACGGTCCTCCGGGGCCACCACCCCATGGACCGCCCGGACCGAACCCGGGCCCTCCATGACCAAAACCACCCGGTCCAAATCCGCCGGGTCCACCTCCTCCTCCCGGACCTCCAGGGCCGCCAGGTCCCATGGCTATCCGGCTAACTCAACGGCTCCGGGCCCCTGGCCACAGGCGTCAGCTCTGGGAGAGTGGGCTGTTCTGGAGCTGTGGCTGTGGAAGGAAAAATGTCACGGAGTGGAAGACGATGAGCTATCAATGAATCATCTGCCGTTACACATAATTATATATAAGTTATGGAAGTCGGCGAGCTTCCTTACAATCAAAGCCTCACGGTAAAATTGTCAGATAAGCTGAAGTAAATTTAATCTATAAATACTCGACATGTAAGTAAATATTATTAAGAAATAAATATTTTAAATGAATAAAAAAATATAATGTGATAGTTAATGATAATACGTGGAGTTTACAGATGACGTGGTAAGGTGAGCTCATTCAAGAATCTTTCAAGCTCACGGCTCTCATCCTTAAACCTGCTAACGGCATCGTCTCTGCCTGCAAATCAAAGGGGGATCTACCATTCAAACATGGGGTGGTTCCCGTCTTACCAGACATTCAAAATGAACTTTTCTAATTACATGTAAGTTGAAATGTCATAGTTTTGTATTTTGTAAGTATATCGAATTGTTTAGGAAAATGAAAAGCTGGTTTAATGCTAGAAGGGTATTAGCAAAATGATTGTAAAATTAATTGTAATATAAATGTACAGAATTTATCAACCATATTATATAATTTTCAGTGATTGTTACTTCGTTGATAAAAAAAAAAGGCTTCTGATCTCGGATTACAGTAAAATTGAGCACCGAACCCCACATCATATATCTAATAGAATTATACTTATATAACAAGAATTGCATACTGCTGTTTATAAATTTGGATTTTTAGATTGATATAATCCAATCTCTTATAGATCCGGTGAAAATTTTATACGATATCATGTATCCTCACATAGCTGTCGACGAACAGATAAACAAATTCCTTTGTTTCGAAGATAAAGATTTGACCAATTAACCAAAGTGGATTGATGTACATGGTCGGACACATCTTTGCTCTTAAGTAAACTTTTGAGTTCGGATCCTATGGACGAAGGGAATTTACATTCGGAGAGTTTTATCTCGAGTGAGTCCACTCGACTCGAACTGGATTAGGCAGGACCCATTGAGTTTCTAGATAAAAAAAGAAAAGAAGAAAGACCAGCAAGTTGGTTGGACCCCGTGGGAACCTCATAGTTAAAGATTTCAAAGTAGTTCAAAAATCTCCCACTACAAGTAGGGAACGTTCACTTTCTGGTAAAAGATCTCTTTTTGCCCCATCTCAAGGAACTGGAACGAAGATCTATTGAACACCTTATTCAATGAAGAAACTGTGCAGGATATCTGTAAGATTTACATCCTTAAAAATGATACTGATGATGAACATGTATGTATGGATGGCTAGTGAAAATGGCTCTCACTCAGTGAAAACTTTCTATGTTAAAGATGGAACATTGCTTCAGCAAAGGACTGGAAATGTTTTGGAATAAAATCTGGAAGCTTAGGATCAAACTCCATTTATGGAGAATTGCAAAGGGATGTCTCCCATAGATGATAATTGCTGTCCACTATGCAAAGCCTCAAAAGACACTTATCTATTTACTGATTGTATCTTTGCAAGAATTACATGGCATGAATCAAAATAGAAAGTTTGTAATGGTCCAGCATCTCACATGATTGAGCTGATAAGTCTTATTTGTGATCCACCTGATTTCCTAGTAAAATCTAGTGAAAAAACAGAGTTTACCTATTTGGTAGATTTAGGAATAAAGTCTTGTTTGCAGAAGAATCACCTGATTTGTTTGGGTTCTTATACAGAATTTAAAATTTTACTTTTACAGAGCACTTGAAATGTGATCTCAATTGCTGACAGTGTTGATGACCAAAGGACAACAGAACAAGTTCCTGACAAGCATCAGCCATCAACATCATCTTCGGTGGGCCTAAACTCAAGCTTGATGGATCACAGTGGATTGGATATTTTTGTGGATGCTGCTTGGACAGTACAAGGGGCTTGTGTCGCAGGAGTTGCATTCAAGGAAGGACAGATGAAGGCAACTCGGAACCAGAACTTAAAAGCCACCTCTGCAAACCAGGCTGAACCCTTTGCAGTGTTGATAGCAACAAGAGTGGTTTATTCGATCAACAAGAAGCAGTCAATGAAGTGGGAATCCCACACTATTCCTTTTGATTTAGCCGCTCTTTGGTCGACGTTTGAATTCTGCGAGATTAGTTGGATGCGAAGGAATATGAACTTATTAGCACACAATCAATGTCAGGCAGGACTTCGTCACTTAACTGATGATTTGTATTTTATTGAGTATTTCTAATACGAATGCTAGCTGAAACATTGCCAAAAAAAAAAAAAAAAACGAAAATACCATCATGTCCATGCTGATCTCCCGGTGAATCAGTTCCGTTGTCTCTTCTGCATGTCCGATTCCAAGAACCCGGCCCTGCCACAAGGCAGTAACACATTTTCAACTGCTCAGTTTCGCTTCCTTCAGGATGAATAATTGAACATCGTCCGACCATGGATCGAGTGTCACAACCAGGAAAAACAATTGGCTAAGCTGCACCAATAAAGCCTCTGAACCTAAGTGAAGATCTAGAACACGTTTTCATTCTCCTTTCACCCCGACTGGAGATCTTACTTGCTACCTGAGTCCTAAATATTTTGCAAGAGACGCTCGATCCGGTACTTCATCACAGGCTGACCCGTCCGGGTCCTCCTCAACATGTTCTTCCTCCCGGCCTTCCTCCGAGCTTCAGCTTTATCCCTCTCTTCTCTTCTCGCCTCGATGATCGCATCTCTTTCCATCCGAGCTCTCTCTTCCTCTTCCCGCCTCTTCTCGTACAGCTCCTGCAGGCTCCGGGAGCCGGTCCTCCTGTTCTTCTTATCAGTCCTACTGCTATCACCAAGTTCCTTGTTTTCTGCAACGTTGAGATTCCCATCGTCTCCTTTATCATGCTGCAAAAGCATCATTGAGAAGTAACAAGTTTTCAGTCCATAGAAAAACTGTGCATCTACCAGCAAATATTTTTCAGAAAGAAAGTGTGTGAAAGCTTAGATAAACCTGGGAGTGCAACATCGAACCCTAAACTTATCATAGCAACTGAATGTAACACCGTTGGTCCATTATCTAAATGGGGGCGTGGCAAACTCCCCTTAGAGATCCACCCAGTGTCCTCGCACTTTTGGACTGGATCAGAATAACTCATAACCGCTTGGGCTGAGGTCCAAACTATTCCCTATAATCCCGGTTCATGGTTAGCCTAACACAAACCACCAAAAATCCCATGGTTATGGGTCAGAATTGGCCCTGATATCATACATGACACTACGGCCTCATCACCGAAAAGTGCTAGATTTGGCACTATTGGACTCGCCCAGCCTGCGCATATAAACAACATCTCCTTGCGCAACCGAAATAAGATCAAGCCCATAAATTTCAATATGTACTATATAATACACCAACAATTACAACATTTCAAATTCATTTTGTTTAGTCCATCTTAGAAATGCTTACATCTACTACACTTGGAAAGTGCAGAATGACATCATTTTTTCATCATCTACTCTTTCGGAAGAGAAGATCATAGCTAGTATCGAGTTTACAGTTAGGTGTAAATTATTAGGGGCTAAAGACTTGTATGAAAATGTTAGATCAGATGAGCACAGACAATTACTCGATAACTGGGGTGTGTCCCAGTAATCACTTTGCTCTTTGTTCGTCTATCTTTATTTTGATATAAATAAATTCATTCTCAGTCTGTGAGCTCTGAACAATTATGTATATTTCTTACAGTTTCAGTAATTATAAAGAGTACACACTGGATTTATCTCATAGCAGCATTCAACACTGGCTCCATCAGAGCAAACCATTGAACACTCAGTATAGTTCAAGAAGTGGTGCACACTTAACTCGGGCCCAAGGTGTCATACTTCTAGCGGTTGTTTTTGATGAGTGCATAGAATAAATTTGAACCCTGAGCCATGCACTCACCAAACCATAGGAGCGAGTTTTGAATCACTAAACCGCCACCCACCCCACTTGGTTACGATAGTCAATGACTGAGTTGGGAGAAACATATGCTTTTCTTAACTTCAAAGGTTCTGAGGTCTCCATTACTCTAATACTGCTTTTCATGTTCATGCAACTGAGTTAGGATCCCCATCTCATTTAACCGACCAGAAACAATGTGAAAAAGAAAGAGCGACAGTGGTTTTATGCAGATATCAGATCACTCCGCACCCAATCGAATGAGATTCAAAACGACGAGACCGTGTCATGGACATAAAACTAGAAAAGCTCCCAACTTGCAGCTACTAGACACGAACAGAGCACTTACACACCCACACACACACACACACACAAACGGGCAAATTAACTTTGCAGCTACGATAAACCAGTGAATCGGCAGCATCAGGACGACGAGATTCCTAGGGCAGCAGTCAAGGAAGCTATAATACTAAACCAATGCATCGAATCCAGTGGAAAACATGAACGAGGAATTCGGATACGCACTGATCAGAGCCGGGTTGTACTGACTGCGACTGGACTTCATGCCAGCGAAGGCCTCGAGGGAGAGACCGCCGCCTCCCAAACGCTTCATGTTCTTCCTTTTCTGCTTCTTCTGGCGCATCGTCGACGCCATTGTCGAGCCCTTGAACTCGCCGCCCTCGCCGTGGGGCTCTTCATCTTTAGGCCTTCGATTCTTCATGCTGTCGAGAGCTTCAGCCAATGGCTGTAGAATGGGTAAACTTACGAGCAATCAATTTTTCCTCCTCCAATTATTTTTACATTTTTTATGATTTGGATTTCTAATTTACAAAAAAAATAATTTTTCTGAGTTTTCTTTTTTTTTGGAATTTTATTTAATATATTTTCTCATTTACAAAAATTTTAAGTTTCTTTTACTTTTATTTAAAAATATTATATGAGTGTGCCAAGTTAGAACCTACATATGCATGACGTCCACGTCAAATGTCACATCAACAAAGAGTTAACACTGTTAGTTATTCTGTTACACTTTGTACCGGTAAGAAACCTTTTTAAAAATTAATGTAGTTATATGCAATAAAAAAGTTACCGTACCAATGTGAAATTTTTAAAAAATTTATTTATCAGTCATGTAATTTACATTATTCAATTTGGAATCTTATTTATTTTCATTCAAAAATTGATCTCATTTCATTATTGTGATTTTTTTAATAATTTTAGTTATTTTTACAAAAAATTAGACTAATTTTATTTTTAATTTCGTATAAAAATTATTTACATAAGAATTTTGTTATAATTTATACTATATACCATAATTAAGTTATTTTTTAATTTAGTATGAAAATTATTTGTATAAGAATTTTGTTATAATTTATAATATGTCCATAATTATGTTACTTCAATATATGATTTCTGAATGTAATATTAATAATAAAGATAAATTATTTAAAATAATAAAATAACATCTATAATTTCTAGGAAAAATTATACGATTGGTACATATTCTTTTAGAAATATTTCATACTAGCACATTAACTTTTTCGTTTCACTATGATAATTTTTTTCAGAACTATTGTTTAATAGTACATTCCATCAATTTTGGCTTAACGCCGTTAAATGCTGCTGACGTGGTAATATGATATGGATGCCATGCAAGTACAAAAGCTAATATCGCCTGCCATATCATACTTTAAATAAAAACAATATTATAAAATTTTTAAAATATAACAAATTCAATAAATTTGTAAAATATTGTAAAAAATAAAAAATGTAATATAAATTTGAAAAATGATAAAAAAATTTCTAAATTTTTTTCAAATATTCTAAAAATTAGGAAAATATTATAAAATTCTTAAAATAATATAAAATATTTAGAAAGAGTTATAAAAGTTGTTAACTTTATTTTCTATAAGTTAAATAAATAAATTTATAAAACTAGAAAATTAATTTAAATTAGAAAAATCGTTAAAAAATTTACAGATTTTTAGAAATTATGAGAAAAATTAATTTAATTCAAAAAAATTTAAGAATTTAAGAATTATAAATAGAAATCTAAAAAAATATATAAAATCTAAGGCAAATTAAAAAATTTTGTGTTAATAGTGGAGAATAGCACAACTCTCAACCAAATTTGTAAAAATAGCACCAGTTTATAAAAAATTGTAAAACTAGCACCATTTTATGTTGAAAATCATTTTTGCCCTTCATTCCCTTGAGCTCTCTCTCCGCCCGAAGCTCTCTCTCTCCTCTGCAACCTTCACCCCCCCTCTCTCTCTCGCCTCTTCTTCCTCTTCCTTCTGCAGTCCACGGGGTGACGGTGCGACGTGCGTCTGGAGAAGGCGCGGTGGGCGACGGCTTGACCGGCGATGGCGCGATGGGCGTCAAGCAGACGATCGATGGTGCGCCAGTGCTATAGGCGGCGGTGGCGGCAGGAGGAAGAAGAAGGAAGAAGAAGAAGAGAGGGAGAATTTTGGGTGAAAATGAGGAGGGCATAGAGGAAATTATGAAAAAGTTTGTAAAAAGAATATATATAGTGATGCTAGTCTTAAAAAATGTTATAAAGTGGTGCTAATTTTAAAACTCATTATTTTATTTGTCCTAAAAAAATTTTCACCTCAAAAATTTTCCCCATCAAATTAAAAAATCAAAATGTACCATATAAAATGTTTTTGAAAGGAAATATACCACCTGCATAATTTACCATAAAATTCCAATCCAGTCACATCCCTTCACAAATTCTTCTAAAATCTCCAATTCCATCTCCATCACTGATTTTCCACATCATAAATTGTAATTCTTAATTGAATTTATAATTTCGTCTCATTCACTAATTTCTCAATTCCAAAACCCTAATTTGTAGTTCATTCCTAAAATCATATTGAGAAATAGATGCAAGGTGGGCAGTGGAGTCGCCATCGGCATCTTTGTCCGTGGATCCCTTTAGGAAGGAGCAGGTATGTCGTTAGGAACAATGAGTAGGGGAAGATGTTGAGGGCCTTCTTATTGTACATGTCAAAAATTATATTGAAGAAGTGAAGAATTAGTGATAGAGATGGAATTGGATGTTTAGGGGAATTTGGGAAGGGCTATGATTAGGATTAGATTTTTAGGGTAACTTACACGTGAATGATACATTTTCTTTTTAAAATGCTTTATGTTGGTACATTAGAATTTTCTTAATTTTTCCTATTGGTACATTTCCTTTTAGAAATGTTTCATGGTGAATTTTATAATTTCTAATCTATAAAATTTTTTAAAAATCTTATTAATTTAAATTAATTTCATAGTTTTATAATTATTATTTATTTAGATTACAGAAATAAATTTGACAACTTTTATAAATTTTCTAAAGATTTTTATATTATTTTAGAAATTTATAAATTTTTTCCTAATTTTTAGAATATATACAAATTTTAAGAAATTTTATATCATTTAGAAATTTATTTTACAATATTTTATAAATTTATTGAATTTTTTATATTTTTAAAATATTTTATATACGCGTAACAATATTTAAAAAGACATATATAATTTTGTGAAATTTTTTTGCCATTTTTAATTTTTTTACAATTTTACAATTTTTATAATTTATTTCCATTTTTAAATATTTTTACAAATTTTTCGATATTTGTAATTCATTTTCATTTAAATTCTGATGTGGGATCAACTTCTGCACTAGCATAGCATCCACATCATATTGCCATGTCAGCGACATTTAACAACATCAAGCTAAAATTGACGGAATGTACCATTAAGTAACAGTTTTGAAAAAATGTACCATAGTAAAACAAAAAAAAAGGTTAATATACCAACATGAAAGATTTTTAAAGGGATATGTACCAACCGTGTAATTTTCCATCACTAACATATGAAGTTCAATGTACCTGTATACAAATGTGTGTATATAATTATCTCTTAATTTGATTTTTCGAATTATAATGCTTTAAATTATAGCAGTTTAAATTTTTTATTTACTTATATATTCTATTATAGAAAGAAAAAAAAGGATTATGAAAGAGCAAGACCTAAAAAATGGAAAAGAGCTCAAAATGGAGGTCATACCCAAGACTGCTATACAAATATAGGACGGCTATCAAGATATGGACAGCTGGTGATGTGGAGCTCTTAGAAGAGAGTTTGTGACTCTTTCCCTCGGTGAGTCGACGTGACAATGCGCGTTGCTCTCTCTCTCTCGAACCCTCGATTTGTGCCCAAGTCTAAGAGACATGGAAAAAGGGCCATGGGGCCTACGACCATGGGCTTAAGTCCAAGACAATCAATGGCTGATATCTATTCTTCTATTCTTATATACTAAAAGAGTGCACTAAGACTCTCCTATTGATATGTGTCTCAATTGTCCTATTGACACATGTTCTAATTGTAACTAAAGGGAGTTACAAGGGGACTTTCTGGTACTGCCACGTCATTAATTGGATAAATGAATTGTGCTTCAGTTAAAGCGTCTTTATTTATTTTTCTAATTCTCTCTCTGTTGGTACATTGATATTCTCTACTTTTTATTTTAATGGGCATACCAGCATTTTGTTGGACAGAAAACCTAAACATTTGCCTCGATAATTAAGTTAAATGTTCCACGCAGTTATTATCCGTTATTTTATTTTTATAAAGCGTGTCAAACTTTTATTCTTCCATGTAATTAGTGCCTATTTCAATATAACTGTTACTACATAAATACTTGAGTCAGCTATTAACGCAAAAATATTTTCTGTTATTGAATGATCGACTCTCACTGCTGTGTAGAGTGGGTCCTTAAAACTAGTGAAATATGGAAGGGGGTGGAAAAAAAAGGACCCGCTTATGTGAATAGGTGAGAAGCTTCCGTTGGAGCCCCTTACGTGGATAGGCTAGGAAGCCTCCTTAGGAACTTTTAATTGAAATTAAATTATAAAATTTTATTTTTTAAATTTAAAACATTTAACTTTTTTGAAGAAAATGTTCAAACTACATTTTTAATGTAATTTGCCCTAAAAATAACTTATTAGAAAGTGAAAAATTATTAGCCATATCTTTCAAATTAAAGTTGTCACATAACTTGGAAAGCTTTCCAGGGCAATGTTTTACCTTAAAGTTGTCCTTTTTTCTTAGGTAGTACTTTCCCAAATGGAAGAATTACAGCGATAATTGTAAAAATTTATCATTTCGTCTAAATAAGTTCTATATGTTTAAAGTGTTCTTTTCAATCCTGAATGTTTTTCCATTAAACAATTTAAGTCTATTCCGTCATATGTTACGGATATATCACTGACAGTATCAAATAATCGTTTTTTCCATTAATTTGGCTGATGTGGTGGTAATATATTTAATTAGATATTTTTGAACCCAATTTATTTTAGCAAGTTCTTTTTACTGGGTTCAACCGGCAGTGAATAATGATTTTTCAAGTTGGAACCGTGATATTTATTTTATTTTTAAATCAATTGGATCAATTTTGATCTAGCCTACTAGTCCGACCGGGACACAAATTTATTGTGTTCATTTTTCTAAATCTTAAAAATCACTTAAAATTTATTTAGGTCCCATAAAATGTCTTTTATATGTGTCACGTCATATATTTAATATAAAAATGCCAACTCATGTGCCTTGTCAGCAAAATAATAGTAAAATTAAAAGAATTAATAGTGTTAATGACATGCCAGTGATATTCTAATGATAAGTAACGGAATGAACTGCACACGTCTAACAGAGCAAACATTTAGAACTGAAAAAACCATTTTAAAATTTAGAGGACTGACTTAAGAGAAATAATAAACTTTTAAAACTGTCAATATAATTTTCCGCTTTCCCAAACTGTCACTAGTTTCATTACTTTCACAACCAAGACTTTCACCGCAAGAAAAGTAAGAGAATAAGAACTCACGTCCATACATCCAATGATTGAATAAAGAGCAAAAGCCGCTCAAGGAATGCAATACCCTTTGCCTGTCACTCGATACAAAGTAGAAGAATATTTGTCGAATATGCCCCCTCCAATTGAAGGAAAAAGATGTGGAATTTCTTTTCTTTCCTTTTCCTTGTTGGTCTTTTTGCAGGTGCTGTGGCTGATTCGTAATGTATGACACAAAACAACCTTGGTTGATTCAGGATGGTTCAGCGATTCAATGTCTTTTCGTATCGAGTAATATCTCGATTTTGAGTCTTATAAATGAGAAAAACTCACGAATGGACACAAGAGTTTTACTCTTAATTAGTGGGCCACTGTATCTCTAGATGAATTGGGATGCTTTAAATCTCTAAATATCACGTGATATAAAAAAAAGAAAAAGGAATATATATGTATACATCCATGCATGTGCCTGGGAATTTTACGAGAATCCAAATCCCCACCTTTGTGGACTCATCATTTTGACTGATGTGTGGCCATTTTAATCGAATCTTATTTTGTTTACTGGTATCTTCCATGGCTACGCACAGAGCAAGCATATGCGTAGCCGATTTGTTTTCTATTTTAAGTAATTCACCTTTAGTAATTAGCAGAAAAATACACCTTTAGAAAGGGATTTTAATTATGACTGCTTACTCTCGATATGAAATTAAAATACTACAGATTTGACTCTCGTCAATGAAATTTTTTGTGCTCTTAAGGACCCTTTTTATCATTGAAAAAAAGTAGTGGATCTCTTATTATAACTATATTGTCCGTACTACATAGTGTACATTCAGAAAAATTCTAATGTGAGTTGAACTCATCGTTAACCATTAGGAGAAAGTACTTGTACTATACGATTACCTCTTTAAAACAAGTTAAAATACCGGTACTTGTTCCTAATGATTCGCGGAGAGCTCAGCTCAACTTAAAATTTTCTATGCACTCGTCTGATATATAGATTATGAGGTTATGAATCGATTGGCATGACTTCAAGTGGTGATCATGATAGAAAGTTCAGTCCATAAACTCGTGTTTAAGAATTCCTTTCTTGCTGGTCAAAGGCTTGAGGATCTCACTCTGCTTAAATTGTAAAGAATTTTACACACAAATTAGCAATTTTTTGTTAAGTGCCTACAATCGACTATCCGCTTCCATAGCACTTCAAATTACCCTAATTCAAACGATTTTAAATAAGTGACAGATCTATAATAGGTTGACTCAGATAGTGCGGGAGTCTACTTCTCGGTCTCTTGGTCGATTCCTGTTAAGTGGACTGGCAGCGAGTGTTATTCCCTTAAACGCGGTAGCATCGAAGTCGCTCAACTTCTTACACAGCCTGACCGAAAAAGGTTGCTAGCTCAAAGTTCATATGGTTGTAAATAATAAATCACAGAGAAACTGACAATGAAAGCCTTTTATGTTTATTACTCTTGACAGTTGAGCCCAATATGATTGAAATATTTGATTCAGCCCTATAATATCGGTTCCGTCACACTTTCGGTGCAAATTGTCGCTGTTTTATTAACAAAACCGTTAGCGGTATGAAATCCATGTCGCTAAAATGATGATCATTCAAACAAAAAATATAATAGAATTGATTTTATATACTTAACTTGTCGTTTTCCAACACATATGGCTCAACTATCACCAAAAAAAAAAAAAACGTGATTTCCATTGTTACTATCCCTTTATTTACTAAGATTATTGTTATCCCGAAATCGTAAACAGCAAAAGAACTATATGTACATATAGTAGCTGAGACTGCATTATGAGAAGGAATTAACTAGAAACAGATTGCACACGGAAGTAATTCAAATCTCCTTCAACAGATGTACATAAGGACTGACTAACTAAAACCCTAATCAGAACTAATTCACCAGCTTCCACTCATTCTTCTAATTTATGCAAACAGAACCCTAATTTTATTTTTATCATTTTAACTTGCTTAATATCTGCATATACAATGGCTAGCTGAACTAGCTGCGATAAGTAACACGTATGTACTTAAGACTGGGCTTGTTGATATGGCCTGAGTAGTGGGATCAGTGACCCGCTGATGTGAAGGGTCATGACCTCGTTGGTGGACCCTATCAACTTGCCGCCGATGAACACTGCCGGTATGGGTGCTCTACAACCCATCCGGATTAAGGCCCCTTCAATCTCCCTGCGGTCTGGATCATGGTCAATCTCATACACCACGGGATTGACCCCGAGCTCCTGGAACAAGACGCTGACCGTGTAGCTCAGGCAACAAGAGCTCTTGCTGAATATGACGACCCCTTTGTCAGAAGCAAATCTCACCACCTTATCCATCTCGAAAGGAACAACAAACTTCGTTTGCCAAAAATCGTTGGGTCGAATGGGCAAACCACAGACTGAATCCAAGAGGACCGAACTCGATCTGTGGTCGGAGTAAGGATGGGATTTGGAAGTTGTATTGAGGGTTAGGGTTTCATGGTTTGGTATTTATAGGGAAGGCGATGGTGTGGTATCATCGTTGTTCCCTTTTTGCCTTGACTGGGGGAAGAATTTTGAAAAGCTATTGAGGAGTCAATCCTACATCGGACAAATAAATAATTGAAACCTGGTTTATAAGAGAGCGGGTACCACCATTCTATTAGCTTGATCTTTTGAGATGGACATGGGTCCAACCTCTTGTGGGCCGAGTGGAAATTTCACATGGTATCAGAGCCAACTGTGTGACCCATAAGCCTGCGGCCGGAAGAAAAATACCTGGCTCGAGGTCAGTTATTGAGGGCGGGTGTTGAGGAGTCAATCTCACATCGGACAAATAAACAATTGAAATCTTCGAGCTTTTGGGATGAACATCAGCCTAATCTCTTGTGGGCCGAGTGAAAATTTCACAAAAGTGGATGCTCTTTACAAAGATGCTCTAACTTATTAAAGCGACCATGTGGGATAATGACTTCGATTTTCCATATTGACCGCAAAGACATTGAGAATAAAATGTCATGGAATGCAATGAACATGCTTAGTAGATTAGTCTAGGCCAATGGACACATCTACATTCTTAATATACTAAAATATAGTTACAATATCTTATCAGTTGCTACGAGATAGCTTGTGAAACTTTTTTTTTATTTTTTTGTGAAATAAGACTCACACAACTCTCACGTCGTCTTCCTTCACTTTTGCTTCTTGTGAAATTTTCTTTCTTTTTTTTTATTTTCGCTTTCATTTTTATTTTCTATGATTTTTCCTTTAATGTATAGTAAATCTAACCTAACTGTAGTTGATATCCATGATGTAATGGGCAGTTGTGCTAGAAATATTTTCATTATTCACATAATTATATATTCTTTTCACCATCAATTTATTTTGACAAATTATAAATATTTATATTCTTCATAATTTATATCTCCATTGTAAAGTGCACACAAATATAATATATAAAGAATCCTAAATGCAATGATTGACCGTGAAAAAGTTCTTGGGTTTTAGCAAGAGCAGACGGTTTGAAAAAAGTGCCAAATCTAGGGTTTCAATAATAAATTCCCTTCACAACCAAGAAGAATAAATACATAAAAAATGGGTTACTGCACTTGCGTTGATGATCCGAGAGTCGATTCTCGTCAGTGGTTCGATGTTTTATCGTGTCTCTTTATTCCTATTTTTCTCTTATTTTAATTTAAACTCATAAGTCTTCTGGTATAACTAAAACGAAGAGTATACACATAAAACAAATATGAAATTATGGCAATTTGGAGATAATTCCACTACAATACTAAATTGTCCTTCACTGAAAGGCTAATAATTGCCTTTGGTGAAACTCATTAGACCCACGACTTAATTACAATTAGATTTCAATGAGTATAAAAATGTATATGATTTGCCTTATATGGGGTGTTTTACTCCTATAACATTAAAATTACATCACATAACATCAAACATTGGTATTTGATGTATAATCATGAAAAGTATTGAAATAATCTGTATTGTAAAAGTAAAAGAATAAATAATAAAACACGAAATCTGTGTATCTTATAGATTTTGGATAGGGTCTAGTTCTAATATTCAATGTGTTGGCATTTGAATTTAAAATTTAAAAATCGATTTTATATAGGATAAAATCCAGATATCATGAAAAAAAATATGATATCCGAATCCGATCACCCCTAGTTACATACAAGACTCTTTTCTTTTCATGGGTTGGTCACTAATTGCCTTCCTTAGTCAGGGGTTTGATTCCATAAAATGCAATTTCCACCTCTTTATATATATATATATATATATATATATATATATCTTTGACTAACTCTTCTTTTTTATTCCTTTTTCTTACCCTGCCCCGAAACCCTAGCATTACGTCAGCGTAACTTCAACCCTCCGATTGTCATGATCGCAGCCTCCCTCTTCGTGACATATTGCACTGCAAGCCGAAAGCACGACAACAGCATAATCGTGACCATGAATTCAGGTAGGTCTATGACCCAACTCGCTGGGAAAACAAGAGCACGACAACCTGACCTTCATGGCTGAGCTTACATCAACGTTTGCAACTTGGATACACTCCGACTTGACCTACGAAAATGAAAGCTAGCCCCAGAAAGCATGATTCACAAGCCCATGGCCGAGCAGTGGGAGGCTGACTCAAGCGCAACCAATCCACATGCCATGATCGCAATCACCGCCATTTGCAGCACGTACATGGGTGCAATGGTTTACTCTATTAGGTATCGCCACCTCCTTGTGCTATTTGTGATAGTTGAATGCGGGGATGGATTAACTCAGGAAAACTTGCAGAGTTTTATACAAAATTTGTTGATATTATCTACATTTTTGTTAATTATCTTAGGGAGTGTTTGGATCAATATAAAGTGAAAACTTTACATAGAAAATAATTACTTTACCCCATGCATTACATTATTTGGGTGCAAAATACACATCATTTTGAAGTTCCCGGGCTGTAATTATATACCAGGTCATTGCATTTCCATTGTAAACACTTTACAATTGAAATTGGTGGAATTCTTGCTTTCCGTGGGACCTATCACTGCAATTACAAGAAAACCCACCGTTCTCTCTCCTTTTAGTGTAAAACAACAAAGTTGGTAAATGAGAGGTAGAGAAAGGACACAAATGGGTACAATGGTAGTATCAATACTGAAAATATTTTATTTTATTTCCTTTACACATCACTTACCAAATACAACAATTTCATATTACCAACTACTTTCCATGTAAACAATAACTTTTCCTGTAATTTGATTTTATAATGTAATTCAATAATATTCGAACCAAACGCCCCTTATTTCATCTCTTAATATCTGTCCTTTAACTCTTTCTTTGATTTCGCACCCTTGTCCCGGACTTCCAGATCCGTCCATGATGGAATCGTGGTGCTTAGACATATAGTCCAATCACAGTCCCAATAGCTGGAAGAATGAGAGACAGAGAGAGAGGATATTTTCATTAAGCCAAGCTAGGGATGGAGTTGCTGAAAATATTACCAACCCGATCAATCACTTTGCATGCAAACCATTCCTTAACTTTATGGAATCAAACGTAAAACCCTGAAATATGTTTGTGACAAACAATCTACATGAACCAAGATTATAACTGTCTGTTGACATGTCAAAAATTTGAGATCATGGTACAACTTTTGTAAATAATTAATTTGGAAATGTTAATATATTTCACCCGGACAATCGTGAAATGAAAGGTGACTCTAATACCACACATCAATTAGAAATCTATAAATTAGTATAACACAATAAAACAACAGAACCTTACCTCTGTCGTGGATGGCAGATGACTCTTATTAATTGTATTCCTTGATGTATTACGAATTGTGGTCTCCAGGACTTTAACGAACACGGACACATAGATCAAAAAAAGGAAATAGAAAAGATGACAAGTGAAATCCGAGAGGATTAATTTCCAAGAATTAGCTCAAGTGAATATGATGCAGGTGTAAATCGTGAGGAAATCCTGAAGGTCAGATTAATTTCCCCCTGAGCGCGTAGTCATTGGTAAGATCACCCATACATATATTTTGCACATGGATTATCTAAATTCATAAGTTTGTGGGGGTGTTCGTCAGTGTGGAGAGAATAAACTTCCCACTATCGAAAAAAATAGAAATTCGGGAGGATCTTTGAGCTCCTAAACTTACTGCGTGGGAAGTTTAAATGGAGAAACATATATTATCTTTCCATTCAAAGAATGTTATACATAATCAATAAGATATAAATCAAATACTAAATTAGATATTGTAATGTACCAACGTGATATTTGCTTAATAGTTCATTTACTAGACTCCAAATGGGTGATTCCATAATCGATCCCCGGGTGGGGAGGGTCGACGAGAATTTTTCTAAAGATCAGGTCCGATTACAAATTAGCCTCAAGGTACATTTCGACTGATCCAAAATATTGTACAGTGCAAAGTTAAAAAAAAAAAAAGATATTGTGATATGAAAACTAACCCATGAAGGTTTCATAATAATCAACTTTATGAAGATTCCCTGAGTTTCCAGAAGCTAGATCCATGGGTGTTGACCAGCTAACTTTTGAAGAATAAATTTCACCCTTAGAAAACTTAGGCTTTAAACATTAGTCTTTATCCAGGAGTAGTACATCACGTAAAGTTTATGTGAGATATCGTAAATTCATAAAATTTTGTTATTTTATTTTTTTAATATTTTATCAAAAATTCTTAAAATGACTTAATTTTATTAGTTTATAATACCTTATAAATATTATCATTTAATATACTCGTTATACAGAAATCTCTTTCTAGCCGGTGTAACCATGCCAGCACCGCAATGTGTGTACATAATACTTTCTCAATCTTTTCCTAACTTTCTCGAGTATCTGAATGTGCATGCACTTATGTAAAACTGATGAATAGTGAATGTTACACTGTCCACCGTGTATATTGGGAGTCACTAAACCCGATCTCAAGAAAGAGACAGTCTTGTATATCACGGTGGTACACATCAGCATGGCTAAGAAATATCATAAATTAATAAAAATTAGTTATATAAGTGAATTTAGGAGATAAATTAAATAGTAAAATAAAAATTTAATTCTAAATTATAATTTAAAAAATCCTAAAAATTCCAAGAAATTATTATCAAAAAAATTCCAAGAAATTATTATCAAAAAAATTCCAAGAAATTATTAAAAATTCTAAGAAATTCCTAAAAATCCAAAAATATTCATGTCCTATAATACTTAACATCATTTTGCCCTTTTTATAGTTTTATTGGAGGTTTTTAAAGGTTTTTTTAAGAATTGTTTGAATATATATATTTATATATATATATATACCGGACATGGATACTTGCTAAATACGGAAAGAAAATAAAGATAAATAAATGTGAAATATTGGAATAATTAGATCATTTATTTATAATTTATTATAATTTAATTCATTTAAAATTTGTTAACTTACATTGTTAGGTACGATATTCTCAATTTTCATTAGTATATTATATCAATTTTACCTTTTCAATTTATAATTTCAAGTCTTCCATTAAAAAAAAAAGACATTTTCCAGCTAAAATTCTAGATATAGAGCGAGATGGAGAAATCTGAATGTTAACAAAATATTTTTACTATTAAGATCGTATATATAGAGTGGAGGAAAAATGATTGAAATTATTGTCTTACCATTAAACTACAAATCATATACATGCCATAAATTTTAATATATAAATTAGATGGAGATTGTGAAAAACAAGAAAGACACCAAACTTCATAAGCTTTTGCATATAATAGTATAGATAAGATATTCGGCCGTCTAATTTTTATCTCATGAATATGTGATGTAGCTCAGTTCTATTAAATTGTGACACTAGCAAGTAATGCGACGTGATACATCCGTTACATACAAGACTTTCACTTTTAAGAAGGAGTAAAAAAATACCGTGGACAGAGAAAGTGGTTTAATTAGTGCAATCACATCTCATTTATTTAGAGGGCCAGAGATTCACAGACATCCTTTCAAACTGAGAAAAAGAAAAAGACTGGGGGAATTATATTCGTCCAGGCGTAATGGAATTCGAAGAACAGACACCATGAACCACGGTGGAACTTAAAAGAAAAAGGTAAAACAAATTTTTGGCGAACAGAACAAAAGGACGAACCAAGTGGGATATGGTCAAATTTATGCGAAATTCTCGCAATCTTATGAGATTCTCGAAACCACCTTCTCCCCTCTGAATCCTCCCTGCGCCAAAGAAACAGACGGTGGAAATCGTTGCAATGGCTTTCTGTGGGCTTAGATTCTCCATCTCTTAATGCCCACCAGCTTGCATGATCTTCTGCATGGGTTCCTCCTTTCTTATAAGCATTTCTTTATCTTTTCTAACCTTCTTTTGAATGTGATAGTGATCGAAGCTTACTGGTGATCTAGCGGTCTAAAAGTCACTTTCATGTAATTTGGTGAGATAGAAATCACAAATTCGAGTCTCGTTCAGCTTGTACCTTTGCAGATATCGGTTTCTTAGATTTTATTAGACTTTTGGTTGTACTTCGTTGATGAGACTGATGTTAATGTTGGTTATTCAGTTCGTCTGATATGTTCGCGGTTGAATATAAAAAACATAGTGCGGTTGCCCTCTTTTTTACCTATGAAAAAAGATAGCGATCGAAGTTTTGCAACTTTGTGAATTACAATATGAGCTTCAATGTTAACCCAAGATTAACTCAAGTCAATAAACTTCATGAGTAGCTCAAGACAGGAATGGATTTTGGGGACGATGACTCCCCGAACTCGAGAAATTCAATGAAATATTATATATTTAACTTAATTTTATTCAATTTTTATTGAATTATACATAACTTCATCATATTACATTCATATAGAATTCGCCCCTTGAACAAGTTTTCTGGATTGGTTCATGATTTAAGATAGAGGTTTGAATTCACCTGGGCAAGAAGCTCCCTGAGGCAACAGGCAGATGTGCTTTTGCATGTACCCTTTTGGATTCGTGAGGTTATGGAGTGTTCATGATTTAGCTGGGGGTTAGCTTCCTGCATCAACTTATTCAATCGATTTAGTGCATCCTTATTTGATGATGTGTGCAACATTTCCTCCGGGGGGCAAAAAGGGATGTCTTATTGGGCTCAAGTTCAAGAATCTAATTTTTCCTTTCATGACCCACTCAATAATGACCGATGCAGCTAAGCCCAATGTCCACCGGCTCATCAAACCAATAGCCCAACAACCCATGTTGATGCAATGGATCCATCGAATGCTCGACCATGAGGAATACACGAGGGAGGGTGATTATTTCAATAAAAAGAAGACAAAACCAAGTGAAATATACCTCATGAGTTTTTTGCCCCCGGATCCATCCCTGAATTGCATTTCTATGACTTATGATGGTAATGTTCGTTGCGAGGAATTCAGTATATGCAACTGCAGATCTAGAAAATCTATCTGAAGGATGTAAAACTCGAGAAAATTCAGAGGAAGAGTAAAAGGACAAACATCAAGGGAGTGAAATAAGATAATATAATATAGTATAGACAGGGCATTGGAGATTTTTCAAGTCCAAGAGTGCAATGGCGTCCGATGCCCCCTGAATCCTTCCCGAGCATATGTGGCTAGTTATGTGAAAATATCCCTTTTATTAAAAATTGAGGTATGTGAATACATGCGTATGCTTTGCATATTGGTTGATTATTCTGTAGTTTAAGAAATTGATATTTGAGGTATACCTATATTAAAGATCTGAATTATACGTGGAAGCATGTTCCCTCTTTGAATACTTTTTCGCCTTCCTAAATTATGACACGTAAAAATTTATGTTTAATAATCATTATATTATTTATCTACACTATCATATGCAAACCAGTGGAAAGTTTGGTGTCTTTTTTATTTTTCATATTCTTCCTTAATATAATTTACATATTAAAATTTATGACATATATTTATTTTTAGATTAAGGGCAAAATAATAATTTTATTCATTTTCCTCTCATTCCATATCTACTATTCTAATAACAAAAATCTTTCATTGGCTGCTAGATTCTCATTTTAGTAGCAAAAATTCGTCACGTTTTTTGAACGAATAATTTGAAATTTTAAAAATAAAAAAGTAAAATTGACATAATATACTGATAAAAATTGAGAATGTTATACTTACTACTATAAGTTAACGAATTTTAAATGAATGAAATTATAAGAAGTTATAAATAAATTATATAATTATACGAATTCGTCATAGTATATCACATTTTTTTTTGTGCCTAGCATGAATCCGTATCTTATATTATTGTATACAAACGTTTGAAAAATTTGATGTCTTTTTTATTTTTCATATTTGCCCTTAATCTAATTTACATATTAAAATTTACGGTATCTATATATTATAAAATCATCTAGATTAAGAGTAAAATAGTAATTTTAAGTCATTATCCTCTCACTTTATGTTTACGATCTTAACACCAAAATCTTTCATTAATTGTCAGATTCTCCTTTTCCACTCCAAATCTACAATTTTAACTGTAAAATTCTATCATGTTTTTTAAATGAAAAATTTGAAATTGTAAATTTGAAAGGTATAAAATTAACATAATATGATAATAATAATTGAAAATGTTCCATCTATTGTAAGTTAACGAATTTTAAATGAACTAAATTACATTATATTATAAATAAATAACATAATTTTATGAGTTTATCTTAGTGTTACACACTTATTTATTTTTATTTTCTTTCCGTACGTAACACAGGTCATATCTAGTAAAAAATTAAGGATTATGATTATAAATTCACTAGTACATAACTGTCAAATTTTCTATATTCCCACTTTTTCTCTCTCCTTTCTTCTTTTATATCCATTTATATCATATTTTCTTTCCACCCTTTTCATTGCTAGTCAATTTTTCCTTTTTTTTTTCAAATTTTACCACCTATTATTTCACAATAAATTTACCGAAAAATCACATATTTCAAAATCTACTACAATTATAATTTTATTTAATAACATATTCATTTTTCATAATTTTATTGAATAATAAAATTCATACGTAACATGAGTCGAACTTTAGTATCCTCATATGTATATCATTTGTCGAAACTAAAGTGCTCCATGAAATTTTTTTTCGGGGTTCATACCATCTGGTGTACAGAAAACCGGATGATACAGTGAAATAACCATTTTATTTATTTATTTGTATTTTTCATATAAGTTGGAGATCGACAAGCTGCATGCAACAACCATTTTATGTATTTATTTATTTGGGTGTTGAGGGAATCATGCCACGAAAAATGGTTAGAATTTAAAAATTGATATTACCAAAGGAAGGTGTCGGATCATCAATTATTATTGTTCTCTTTTTCATACATAAAAAATCGACTAACTTTACATTTCTCTATCCAAATTTAATTTAAAAAAAAAAAGGAGAAGAGAAAGAAAGCAAAATAGCGAATCACAAACGAAGATAAGACAGAGAATTGGAACATAACGATCACAGCACGCCCACGATCACAATCGACAATTAATGTGCAAATCTGCTCCAAGGAATCTAAAGGACATAAGCTTTTTTGTACTGCCAAGAGGATCAGAACAAATCATTTAGAATAACAAAGATATTGTTCTTTTAAGATGATAAGTTGAAAGATTGGTCTCGTGAGGAAAAAGAAGGTGTCACCCTCGTCCTGAATTTTCCTCACGTGTACATCTTTTTTCCGTCCGATGCATGATGCCTGCGCGACAACAAACTTTGATCTCAAGAAAAGCATCAAAATGCACGCATTTTCCCTTTTTGCCAAAGCGAGTTAATTTATTCAAATATCGATTCCGCATTTGGTCTATTTAAGTAAAGATATCGTATTCGAATCTTTGTAAATGGAACAAACTCGTACCATAAAAGTGGTATTTCTAACTGAATTAGTCAGAGGGTCATAGAGATTTTAAATACTTATGGTGCAAACCGTAAAATTACACGTATTTTTTCTCCTTTTCTTTCCTCCATATTTGTCTGCTATGTGACCGCTTGTATGCAAAGTAAAACATGTCTTGATAAATCCAAGTTTGAATCAAATCAGTTCAAGGATTAAAACTCCGTCGGTCAAGTTTTAACTTTTAACAATGACATGTGCGCGTGCTCTTTTGGCTATTTCAATGTTATTTTTGCTCTTCTAGGGATAAGTTTTTTCTTTTTTTTGTTTTCACCGTGCAATATCTCCGGATCATGCAAAACATACCTCGAGACTAATCTGCGACTGAGTCAGGATCCCTAGAAAAATTTTCACCAACTCTCTTAGCTCAAGGATCAATTCTGAGATGACCCATTTGGGATCTAGTGTTAGAACCACTAGACCAATCTTAGATTGGTAAGTTTCTCCTCGTTTAACTCAAACCAGCCTACCCATATTAGATCAATCCAAAATAAAACATCTAAGCTAGCCCTACTACATTCATGAAAATTACTTTTTCACGGCCAAAATTTTCCTTGTAGTGGCCGATTTGTGTCGAATCAAGATCGGTTAAGACAGTACCGAATTTTCTAGATATCAGATGGGGCATGCTGACAAAATTTTACTCTAAGCAAAAGGGAAGATTTCGTGAGACTTGCCTGGCAAGCGGAACGATTCCGAAAGGGAACCTGTTGATTCTCTCCCACTCGGCTGTGTATTGATGGTGGAAAATTTCACAACTTTCTAAGGAGGCATCTCGCTGAGGAGATAGCATCAAGTGAAGTCGTTCGTACCACGTGATATCGCTGATGTGACATTTCTACTTCGAGTAAAGTGCTGTACTTTTCTGATTTAATAAAAGTTTGTTCAATCAAAGCTTATTATTTATCTTCTATTATTTGGTAAAACACCAGTACATTTTCTTTAAAGATGTTCCACATCAGCCTTGGCCTTGCTGAGACTTGAGAGGTGTGTTCACTCTGAAAAAAGCTTAATAGATGTGCTTTTAGTTAATTCTCTCTTCTTCTTTCTTTTTTTTTTTAAATTTTCATCAATTTCATTTCCTTGAAGTTCATTGCTACATAACCAATATTTCATAATTTTCATATATTTCCCCAGATTTTATACAACTGGAGAAAAAAATAACTATCCTTTATGATTAATCAAAACAGCAAATTAAATAGAAAAAATGAATTGGTTAAGGTGACGTGGCACATATACTCTTGAATTAAGATTTCGCACTTAAGTCTTGTGAGCGGAGAGATTTCATATTGAAATAGCTTTACCCGTAGTAGACCATTCTGACTCAAATCGGATTACTCGGGACAAGTTGGACTTCTAAATACCTGTGGTTCAGATCGAAGAAGGGGTAGCAGATTAAATAAATAAATTTGCTGACGTTGCAACGTTGCAATGGCATTGCAATAAATGGTCTTTTTTTTTTGTGAATAAGCAAAAATGTCTCCTTTTTTTTTTGTCTACAAAAGGTGGTTAAAATATGATAAAGAGAAATTAAAATTCACATGATCGAGATAAGAAAATCTCAATCAAATAATCGAAAATTAATTATTTTTTTACTAAACAAATTTTCGATTAAAAAATATATATTCTTTTTTTTTTTCCAGAGAATGTTGCCCTTTGCCTTTGCAAGGAGCCAGAATACGTACAAGTGGTATTTCAAAAGGCATCAAACGCGTGGCAATATGTTCTGGCTCATGAATAGTCCTTACTTCCGATTTGATCCTTTTTTAGTACAAAAATGGCATTACTTCCGATAGTTGTTTTCTGCATTTAAAAAAGTTAAAGTCGGCAGATCCATTCTTTTTTTTGTTTTTTTCTGATAACCGAGGTATCCGTGCGCGTTTCGAGTTCGACAAGCGGTGACTGTGACACCTCCTCTCCGTAGCACATGCCACACGCAATAACCCACAAACCATGTGTATCGAGAAAATCAAGCGAACTTGATGGGCTTAAGGGCTATAAAATTCTTACCCACAAAGAAGCGCCCCTCCTAAGATTCGAACTCAGGATATCTACCAAACCTCTAGTGCCCGACCAGTGGGACTGCTCCCCATGGGCGTCAGCAGAACCATTCGACATGCTTTGTCATTCTCAACAAATCTAATTTTGAGAGGAATTTTTTTTTCCTTTTGCTGAGTAAATTTGAAAGGAAAATATAAAAAATTTTAATTTTTGCTTGCTACAAGGAAAAATTTTGATCCATTCATCATTCTCTTTATTCAGTCAAGTTTAAGCGGAGACAGGCTTGCAAGGAATAAATATATTCCAATTATAGATTTTTTCTTCAAATTATAGTAATCAAATTTAAAATTTTACCAATTAAAAATAGGAATTATTAATCATCTGAATTAATTAACTGTTAAATTATGAGTAAATTACATCAAAAATCATGAGACTTCCACTTTTTCTTGAATAAAGCCAAACATTTTAATTTTAAAATAAAAAATCACAAGATTTTTCAAAATCGAGCCAAAGTATTAAAGGTTTTTTTATGCAAATTGAGTGAAACCATTAAGTTAGCCTTTAAATGCTGACACGACAATTCTCATATATCAGTATTATTCACATTGCAATCCATAATTAATTGGTAAGTTAACATCGTGAACAAGGTTTCAAGTATCTCATTAATTATACATGGGTGAACGGTGATCAGGTCCCCACTGTGGCCACTGAGTTGGCAGTTGAATAGAGACATATAATGAAAGAAAATAACCGATAGACGTTTGATGGACTAGTAGGAAATTCCATTTAAATTCCCTTGTCAAAGTTAACTCTTTTTCAACCGATCCACCATGAACTCAAAGGAAATAGATCGAGTGATTGGAGTACATATATTGTTATCATTTTTACATTTGTCAGTCAATTTTAGAGTGTCATGTGGGATGTGTCACGTCAGCACTTAACGATTAACCTAACGATTTTGCTCAATTAAGGAAAATTTTTAATATTTTGACTCGATTTTGAAGAATTTTGAAACCTTGTGCTTTTTTATTACAAAATTGAAATGTTCGATTTTATTTGAAAAAAAGTGAAAAACTCATGATGTTTGGTTCAATTTACCCGTTAAATTTTTTTTTTTTACTTATAACTGTTTAGAACCTCAAGAATATTAAGTGCAACATTTTGATGCTTAATTAAAAGATTTCTAATGGTCGAAAAAACTTTTCGAATTAATAGAATAATATAATAATTAATTATATTGACAGGAATATTTGATGGAATCGCATTTGAGGAATAAGCTCCAACTTTCTGTTTGTTTCGACTTTCGATGTAAAATTTACTGCAATAGGTTAAATAAGTTAAAATAGTTAGTAAATCGTTCAGAAAATTTTCTGAAAAATTACGTGGTTTACGAAAATTTCCCGTATTATTATTTATTTTATTAATAATCTAGAAAATCATGATATTTCCTTAATTTCTCCAGTTTTATCACTGATCGGTTTTTCCATCGTCACATCATCAATGTTGCATATGTGACATCCCACGTGCCATTATACGTGACAACACTGACAGCTGTATAGTGGTTTTGCTAGCGTGGCACTGTAGAACACATGGCAATACATGCAGCTGTCATGCAGAACCACATATGCAATATTGACGGGATATAATGGAAAGATCGATGGTGACAAAACAGAGAAAGTAACAAGTATCGTACTTTTCTAAGTTATTAACAAGGTACATGATAATGTATAAAAACTTAAGTAAACTACTTGCTTTTTTTTTTAAAGAGAATTTACCCTAATTCCTTTATGTCCAAAACACTGGATTTCTTAGATTATATTCAACTTTAAAACTAACTTACCTGCTCTGGCAAAATTTTACTGTCAACTTTTATTTCTTTTTTAATATCAAAATCTCATATTTCAAAATATTATTTCCATAAAATTTCACGGACTCTACCGTAATTTCTACAATCCATCGAATCCAATGTTATACATTATTACATGGGAATTTTTTTTTATTTAATTAAGAGTACATGAACCCATAAAGGCATCAGAGAAAACCAGGTGAAGCTAGGAAAGTACCATTAATAGAGATAGCTTTTGTTTAATAAGTATATCATCACGTGGAAATATTTATCAGTATCATGAATTAATGAAATTCAATCATTTAAAATTTTTTATAAAATATTAAAATAAGTTAATCTTATTAATGTATAATACTACGTAAGTATTATTACGTGATGTATCCGTTACATGCTACACCTTTCCTAGTGATAAGGGTGATTTGATTTCCCTGCATAAAATACTTTTTTCACATTAGTATTTGGCAGCAACCTTAAAAGTCGACTAGGATAAGCTTTAATTGTACTGAGGGGGGATAAAAGCTGAATGATTTTGTTAACCGCCGAAAGCAATTCGATGCTGAATCAGCCCGTAATGAGTTTCGGAAAATGAGACTGGTAGGAAATTATTCCTTTAAAAAGGGGACGTATTTTTTTTTGTAACGAGGAGTTGATTTTCTCTGAATCTAGGTGAGTTCATGTACAAAGTACATGCATGAGTGGTCCTATTAAGGGTTACGCACTCTATGAAAATTAAACCTTCGATCGCATCGACTTGATCACGAACCAGACGTACATTCTATCTATTTGAACTAATCATTGGGACTAAAGGTGATTCATTTCTTCTTCTTCTTCTTTTATGATAAAAGAGATTCACGAGTTTATAAGTTGATAGAATGAAGATGCTATGAAAATTCTACCTGATAGGTTCCTAAGAGGGCCTATGAGTAACGACGGGTCGTTAGGGCCAATTGAACAAATCCAGTGCTCGAGGTAGAAAGGGGACTAAGTCTAGAGGAGAAAGGAACAAGGAGGAGGTGTTAGTGTCGGTGACTGAGATGGGATACTTGACCCTATCGAATATCAAATCAGTCATTGATAAAAGCATAGATAGTCTCTTCTTTAAAAGGAGATTTCATAGCTATATTCTCTTGGAAATGGTAATGCTGGTAAATGAGATTTACCCTTTCTGGAAAAAAAGTATAAAAATTGTATTGGTGAAAATTGAAATTAAAATCAATTAGTTTTAGGTCAAGTATAGTTTTTTCCGGTAATCCTCTAATTTCATTAATCAATCAAAAATTGTTCACTTTATAATTGGACCATGACGACGTATTCTTGTTAGTGTAATATCCTGCGTCCTGGACTCTCATTTTTCTCAGCTCACACAAAATAAATATATATGGTCCATAACGATCCAAAAAAAAAACAGCGCCGCCTCTACTTTTCAAAATGGCTCGATTTAACTCTTCATTCTACGAGGCTGGTCTTGGAGTTATATGGGTAATTGATTCAAGATTGCCTCCCATATTGTTCATGTGCTCCTGCAACTGAAGAAAAGACACTTGTCGTCGCTTGCTCCTCATCGCAGAAGACACGGGTTAAGGAAGGCAGATTCGCCCGTAGAGCAATCCATTGCCTTTTCAATGTGGTTGTCATAATCCAATATCTCAATTTCTAAATATTAATAAGATATTAAGAGAATATAAAAAAAGTGTTCTAATTAAAAAAATTAAAATTTGAAATAATTTACGAACCACACAAAACCATTTGGTTTTGAGATTAAATTTGTTGAGCAAAGAATTGTAAAATAAAAGATAAAACCAGATATTTTCAAAGGCAGTGACAGGAGATCAGCATGAGAGTTACTTACATGGTTGTAGAGTCAGCACTCTTAATTGTCGAGAAATCGATGCACGTTGTGAAAGTTCGTGAAAAGTAATTCTCGTGTTAAGTCATAGCTGAACCTGTTTTTAGTAACCTCTTTTTATTTACACTTTCTTATATTTAAAAATTTAGCGGATACTGATTAATCTTTAATCTCTTCGCTCAGCTTTAATTCTAGGTTTTTTGGAAGGAGTTAAAAGGGCGATTCTTTCATATTGGAAAAAGAGGGTAAATGTGATTTGGATAAACCTGGCATATATGTCTTTCCCTTTGTCGGAAGATTCTTCAAAAGATGTCCACAAAACGTGAGAAATTTTCTTCCTTCCTTTTTATGTTATTTTACTTCATGGTCTAACAAAAATTTTTGAAAAAATTCGAAGTATAATCGAGAGATTCTAAGTTCAATCATCGATAGAAGAATTTTCTATCATCCCTTAATTGTATAAACCTCTTTAATAACTGAGAATATTATTCTATATATCGTAAATGAATAAAGTTCATTATTCTCACGGAAAGGGAATCACACATATGCAGATTGGTGAGCTCATTGAGTTCTTCATCTTTGTCATGGCATTCACCGTTTTCATGAATAGCCTCCTGACATCGGATCGCTTATTATATGTGATATTAGTAGTGTCGTCTTACCCGACTCTCTTTTTTTTTTTTTAATTTGGCCTCCATATTCTTAAAAAAAAGTCCATTATCACTCTAGAATGTCGAAGATTTTTAACATAGTCCAAGAAGGCGGATAAATACATGAAGACAAACCCTCTAGAAAGAGGACTAATGGAAAGAGAGGCAAGGAGAAGAAGATGCATGCATGCAAATTGCCCTACAAGGGGTCATTTTCCCAGCAATGATCGGCTTGGGGCCAATGCACATATTATATATACGTATATGTATATATTACTCTTACAACATTCGAATCTTCTGAGGTGCCATTCCTCTTCCTATGAGGCGTACAGTAGCAGCAAATTTATTCCGAAGATTACATAACAAATAAAATGAAATTAAATAAGGAATAAACAAAACATAAGCATTTGTCGGATAATTATTTAATGGAACAGTTCATCCGAGTGATCACTATAAAAGGTCTCAAGATCACCCAATCTCACCTACCAGCGACAGCCAAAGCAAGCGCGTAGCTCATACACTACGTTTTCCCGACCAAGATGGTGGACGTCGATGCGGTGATGGGGATGGTGAGGGACAAGCCGGTCGTGATATTCAGCAAGAGCTCGTGCTGCATGAGCCACACGGTGAAGACGCTCATCGGCAGCTATGGGGCCAACCCGACCGTCTACGAGCTCAACCAGATGCCTAACGGGAAGGCCATCGGGCAAGCCCTCGTCCAGCTCGGGTGCAGGGAGGTGGTCCCGGCAGTGTTCATTGGGCAGCAGTTCGTGGGTGGGACGAACGAGCTCATGAGCCTCCAGGTCAGAGGCAGGCTCGTCCCTCTACTCCGAGAGGCTGGGGCCATTTGGGTCTGATTCCGACTAATCTGAGACAGAAGAATTAATGTTATGTGTTCTAGTTTTGGATTGACCCGAATTAGTTGCACTTACAGAGTGTTCTTCTATAAGGGACAAATTAAAGGTTTTAATATAAAGGTAGAGTAAAACGTTGGTTTCGTAGGATGCGTTGGTTCAGTATTTTCACTTCTCTAACTAAACGGCAGAGTTTGCAGTGTCTTATTGCAAGAAACGACACGCAGTCTCTCTCTCTCTGTATGCATCTTTTTTTTTTTTCCTCATTGAAAAGGGCGAAAAGGAACAGTGATCCAGCCATCCCTCTCTATGATAATTAGACTTGCATGTTCGACTGCAAACGTACGAGATAAACTGAACAATCAGTACTAACATTACCTCTAATCAAATAACATCATCAAAGGTCTAGTATAGTTTGACATACCGGTGTCCGCCTAGGTACAAATTCAAGAACCTCTCATAGCACCATTGCTTAGAGCGAGACCCAATCTTATGACCTCGACCTCGCCAAACTAAATCACACAGGCGTCAGTTTTAGACCGTTAGGCCACAACTCTATGCCGAGAAATTATGGTTCTTGCATTTGTCTTTCAATGTCAGATGATATGGATCTTTCAAAAAATACCCGATTGATCTTTCTGGGAAAAATGATCGACCCACCTTACAGTAATGCTCTAAGCATGGCATGCTTAGAATCGGATATAGCTAGTGACAAACCAGAAAATTAGTACAAGTGGACGAAAGTCAATAAAGAAACAAGATAATTTAATTAAAATATAAACAAAAAATACTAAATTTTGTGCAAACCCGTTAAAATTTTTACAAGTTTAGATGGGCAATCACCATCACGCCGACTTAAAGCCATCCCTGGAGCATAGTGTTTACGGTCACAAATATTTCTCCTCGTGGACAATGTATCCCGCGGTTAGATATTTCTATTGAATTCCTGCTGCAACTTTACTAGAAAATCATTATCTTCAAGAAAGTTTCTCGAAAACGTCTTACCCACAACTTCACTTCAGTACTTTTCATCTCTTGGATTTTCTTTATGCTGATTTGATTTCATGATTATATTCTCCAACCTTATGTTTATATTTATTAATCTCATTCCTTCATTCCAAGTTATTTCTCGTGAAGTACAGCATAAAGATGCAGAAAGTGTTTTTCACATTCAAATGTAAATCCAGCCCGACAAGATCCATTGTTTTTATGACAACGTTTCCAAACCAATGTATGTGCGGAGGACATGGGCACTAAAAATGGAAGTGCAATGATTCGATTATCATTGTTGGGCAACACTGGGTGGCAATTGAGGTGAGAGACCAAGGAGACCTAGTTAGTTGTATATAAAAATATTGCAACTATATGTATATTTTTTAACTCTCACGAGCAATCAGTGGATGCCGCCGTAACGTTGTCGGTGCCATTTGAACTCCTTGTCTCTCCGAGTCCATAGCTTTCGCTTATAAAATTGAGTGGATGTGTTATTTTCTTAGAACAATTTATTCTCAGAATCTCTCTGATTTTCCTTTTCAAGAAAAAGGATAAAATATGAATGTGAGAACAGATACAACTACAAATAAGATTTGTATTTGGAAGACATGCAGTGTACTTTTCAATGATTGTCGGTATGCTTTCCGTATTACGTACTACACACACTCAATGGTTCAACTAAGGTTTTGTTTGGACGAGGGGAGGGGGGCGGAGGGGAGAGAAAATATTTATATCATTTGGATGTATTAATGAGGGGAATAGAGGTGAAAATTTCACCGTATATGCATATAAATTATTATGAATAGACAAATATATCATTATCTTTATATTATACGTTCAAGTTTATTTCAAGAAAAAAAACTTAAATTCTACACATTGTGTTGGGATTGAGAAATGAAGAACAGTAATCCGGAAGAATGAGAGTGAAAATTTTTCTATATCTCCCTTTGTGATAATTACATGGGCCTATTTATAGGCAAGAATTGGTATAGATTAATCATAAATCAACGTGACTTGTGGGGCAAGTAATCTCTGGTGTACGGAGGTGTCAGGGGCGCAGGTAGCGTCGCTCATACGGGTCGGCGCTGGAGCTATAGGGCGGCACTGGTTGTACGGACGGCGTCAGAGGGGTGAGGGCTACTCTGGCCTAGGCGTTGAAACAGGCAAATGAGCTCTTGTTTCGGGCTTTGTCAGCTCGTCTTTGGACGGGGGTGTGGGCCCAAGGCCCGGACCCAACACATTGTATAACACACAATCACATAAACAAGACATGCATTTTTTCTAGATCAAATATATCAAGGAAGTTAATAATCTAAATAAAACATTGTTGTAGTCCCAACCAGAGCGAGAAATATAATTTTAATGTAAAAAACTAGTAATCTTCTGTAAATCACCAAATATCGTAAAATCTCTAGTTGCTTGACTCGTTCTTAAGTGATGACCAACAACACTTATACTCTTTGAAATACACGTTGAAAAGTGATAATACAAACTATTTTTATCTATTTTGTGCATGGACAATTAGGTAATTTTATTTTAGACCAATTTTTATAAATTGCTTCACCTTTATTCAACCCCAAATCGAGGTGAAAGAAAATTGGGGTTTTGGAGGGAAATCGGAGTGAAAATTTTCTTTCCATTCCCTTTCCCCTCCGTTAAAATTACGTGGCCAAACATGGAAAATTTTCCGCTCCTTTTCCCTTCCTCTCCTTTCACCCTCCATTCACCTCCACCCAAACATGGGCTGAATATCTTGAATTGAATCCTTTTGATAGGACGGTGACAGATATCAAAGAAGAGGAATTACATGAGATCCTCTCACGGATTGACAGCAACCATGATTTAAGAATGAGAGTTTCCGTTTTGATCCGCCCCGATCAGGTATTATCACAATAGTAAGGAGGTACTGAGTGCACATTTACTTTTCCTTAATGATATTGATGCATCTAAGACAATTTCTGAATTCTCTCTTTTTGTTCGTTCTTCTTGTGTTTTAGTGGAACGTGATTTGATTTTAACGGAGATGGGGTCAATCGGATAGAAATAGTTTATTTTTGTCGCAAATTTATGGAAACTGAATAAAGTTTTAAATTATGCATTACTGAGATATATGAAATTAAGAAATTAATGTATGCATTTTACTCTAAAATCTTGGGTGAATTACACAAAGAAAAAATCTCATAGTTGAACTTTTTTCCCATGAAAAAACCTAACTTCTCAAATTTAACGGACTAAATCATAAAGGTTTTAATTTATTTCAAGTTAGACCAAACATTAAATATATCCTAAATTTGTCATTAAATGCTTATGTGGCATATCCTACGTGGCCTTTTTGCCCCATCGATATGGTGCTGATCCTAATATTAAGTGCTACTGTCCACCTGGCAAAAAAAATGTTATTACTTGCACGTGGACAGAGTCATTCCTATCTTAGAGTTAAGAAGGGGCCAATCTTGCTCATCTTTCCTGGCCAACCAGAGCAGGGATCGAGCCAGCTACTGAGATGAGAAGCAGCAGCAACACAGGTTCAAGATCCCTCCCATCCCACGAGCAATCCAACTTTCAGATCTACGCAACATACACCACACGCCCTCAATGAGAAGAAGCAGATGCATAACCCTGCAGTTGCTGTTCGTTCATACAGTTTTGGTCAAAATGGAAAATCTGGGCAAATGTTAAAGGAAACACGAGTTTTTTAAATTACCTGATATACATATATGTATGTATGTAACTTCTGGTACAAACAAGATGATGAATTCATGTCGATTGCAGAATACCGCAAATGCCATTGACACTTATTTTTGGGATAGTATTGACAACAGCAACCTCATCAGAGGATGTCAAATGAAGGTGCCTTCCCACCCTAATGCTGATTGAATCAGACTGACTACCCAGTAATAATCTGCTGCCTCTACTTACAATTGCCCGATAATACATCATCATTATTAATAATAATATTATTATCATTAAATATAATAATAATAATAATAATAATCACTGATAAATAAAAAGAGAAATCTAATGGTGGTGCAGGTGGTGGATGTGGAATCTGAATGGATGGCTTGCTTCTTTCTAGTACCTTATTACCATCAGCTTGATATTCGAACATCCCCACTTTCTTTTGTATTTCTGCTGCTGCTTGAAGAGGCAGTGCCGTGGACCGGGAGCTGAACCTCGGACACTGATACAGCCCCCGTCTGAGAGAACATCAGGCCTACCGAGCTAGTAGTGCTGCTGCCTGAAGGAACAAGGACAGAGGAAGAATAGGAGTCTCTTGTGGAGGAGCCAGATATGAGTTCGGACCTAAGCTCTGAGGATGGTGGGGCCAGAGTTCCTCCGAGAAGGGACCCGACAGGGTAGTAAGGCGCTACTGGCATGTCAACGAGAGATGAAGCCGATGGGTTGTACCTCACTGGCCCGATCGGGTGGTCGAACTTGCATGTGGACCCGAACTTGCAGTGCCCGTTTTGCAGGTAGAAGCTGCAGGGTTGCACGCCCTGTGGAACATTTTATAAGGATGGTGAGCATCATAGGGATTGACAATTGAAGAAATTTATTTTTCTCTTAATTCGGCAAAAGACAAATTAAACAGCCACAAGTGAAATTCTGAGTAAAGAGCCAAGCTAGCCTTAAAGAAGCATGTAGCAGAAATTTAAGAACTTAGTCTTGAAGAATTTCATGGTAGGCCAAATCCTACTTGGTGATTTCAACATAATTATTTAAACTTTGATTTCCACGAAGACAATACAGAGAAATTACGCATCAAGCCCCAACAAGATGGTCATTGAGTTCCTTGAGATGTCAAAATTTGCTAGAATATACATGTTTTTAGACTATTGAGAAAGGGGGGAAAAACTACACCGCACTCTGAACCATTAACCCAGAGACGGGAAAAACTGATCATAGAAAGCTATCTTGGTTCAGGTTGAGTATGAATATGGTGCTCATTCAATATTATCTTCAACTTACCATGGGAATGACTTAAGAGTGCAAAATATATTAGGAAATTAATACTGCTGCAGTCGAGCAAAAACTGTCCTCAAAAGATTCCAGGCTTTGGGAAATATATTAATTGTCACAACAAAAGTCGCAATAATGATAAAGGCATAGAGTAATATTGACAATAATTCAGCGCTACACAGTCAAATCAACATAGCCCAGACCACAGGACACTACATATTTTAACCCTGAGTAGTAAGGGCTCATTCAGCTTGAGAAATAGATAATATATACTTCAAATTCAATCACTCCAAGAGAAAATCAAAAGTAGGTGGGGTTTAAAACAAAATATTTGGATTGAGTTTATCCATGGAAGAGCAAATTGAGCTGTCCAGTTCGAAAGGATATAATACATTTTAACAATTTCGTCGTGCAGAATTTCTTAATATGGTTGGAATTCACCAACATAGTACAATCTTATACTCATGAGACCATCAATTTATCTACATAAAGCAAAACAGAGGTGATTTACAATATTAGCTAAATGAAATTAACTAAGCAAAATTCTGAGTCATTTTACATTTAAAAAAAGGTTTACTCCAGAAGAGTATCAATGCCAAGAATACTTTTTTCATATAAAATATGAAAAAGGACAAAGCAGATGTTGAAGCAACTACAAGAATTGGCATACCGGGCGCAAAGGTAGACCAAGTGGACTGAGGATTATATTTGGCCCATGCAAGAGTCTGTCCCTAGGATGATGAAAACGACATGATGATCCAAATTTACAGTCACCAGTCCTCATGTAGAACTGACATTCCGGCTCACCAGGCCTCTCAGGAAACCCTTGTCCCCTTTGGCTGCCTCTTGAAGGTCCAGCAGGAGGATATGCTACTGTAAGTGCAGAGCTTGAGGAAGAAATCTGTGCTACATCATACAAAGAAGCTGGTTGAGCACCGGGAGACAATGCTGGACTTACAGGGGCCTGCAACAAGTAGGCGCAACTATAGTCATTAATTTGGTCAAGGACCTGATCTTCACAGTGTTAAGTATCCTACAATGGTTATTGGTTTTTCTGCCTATTTTCTGTTCCAATTCATGTTTTAAGTTTCTCTGAGCGGAGTCATATTTTTTACCCAAAAAAAAAACCTCTTGAATTTTAAGATCTACATTCATAAGAAGCTTTAATTATTTTCAAAAAAATAGCATTAACACAAAACTTATTTTTAGAAAAGCAATTAAAGTGCTAGATAACATAATTTAAAAAGATTGAACTCAGAATATATAGCAGGGGTTTCCAAATGGAAGCTCAGCATAGAATCCATTGCCTAGATTATGTACGGACAGCACATGGAAGGACAGTTTTGAGGAACTTTATGCCTATGGTTTCATCATACCGAGTAAGGACTCCAACCAGTCATCTGAACAACTCCTGGAGGAATCAGAACATGACCATATGGCCCGGGAACATATGAGCCTGGCAATAAAGTAGGCCTAGCCACTCTTAAGCTGGTTGCCGGCCCTCCATATTGTTCAGGTACCGGAGTAACCGTGGGAGACTGCACCGAGGGATAAAACTGAGGTGCAGAAGCTGGCATTGAGGAACCAGCAGGTTGAGGATGATGGAATTTACAAGTTATGCCAAATTTGCACTGCCCCGTTTTCAAATAGTAGGAGCATTCTTTCTCACCCTGGTGATTTAATGAAAAATGTCAAGAGACTGGATGAGTCAACGATAAAAAAGGAAAATGAATGGATGAAGCAAGTACCGGTCTCAAAGGGTAACCACTATTATTTAATGGGACACGACTCGATGATCCAGCAGCATGTTTAGGATGGTGAAACTTGCATGAAGCACCGAACTTGCAGGTCCCGGTCTTTAGATAAAACTGCAGATGCAGCAACAGCAGCCTCATGATTTAACATTCAAATGGAGGGAAACAACAACTGGACAGAAAATTCAACAGGAGTACACTTTTTTTGAATAGTTCAACAGGAGTATACTTCAAAGAAAAAAGATTCTGCAGAATTCCCAGTCAACAATGACAGACCAGCAAATCTCAATCATTATTAGAACTTTGAGTTTGATTACCAGACATGGAGGTTCTCCTGGTCGCTCTGGGTAGTCTCCTGTAGCTCTCACAGCTGCCATCACCTGAGTATTAGATGCAGCATCATATTAGAAAGTTATCCGGCCATCTAAGTCACTGACTGCAAATACTTTTATAACAATCCAGAAAATGCATAAACCATCAACATTATAAAACATACTTGTTGAAAAAACAGTAAAGCTCCCCTATGGAGAGCACAGATGAAGAAAAAGCAGAATATCACACTCCTCCACTTACAATTAACAGCAACTAGCAATTATCATTTCATCAGTTCGCCCTCAGCAATCAAAAACATCCACTCAACTACTCAATGAGATGATTTCCCCCATTGACCACTTTAATTATCAGTACCAGTTTGAAAACAGCTTTCCCTCTGAGGAAATCCACCAGAATTAGGAACCATGTATACACCCACAGCATTTATGAACAGATAGAACACATAAACGCACTCAAAACCACCTTGAACCATGTTAAATGAAGAATGCACTAACTTAGCAGTCAATGAACTTGAACAAAGCAACATTATGCACCTTCTACACTACATTAGTGACCAAAACACATGAACTATTAGGATCCGTGTAGATCTACATTTTTCCTACAAAAGAAAAGGATGTCCCAGCACCATAAAACCAGAAGTGAGTTCCCATATTCACTCTGCTGAACAGTGAAAACCTGCGCTTAAACATCACCACTTCGGGACCCACTAGTCAAAGCAAAAGCACCTATACTATATATTCCCAGAGTAGCCCAGAGACAAAGGAATAGAGACACATAGAACTCTAACAAATACATTGAAATTGGGCAGCCTTCCTCCTGCTAGGAAGTCCACACAATGACGAAAAATCAAATATTGCACAAAAATTAAGAACATTACCGCAGCGCGATCACGGGGATGATTATAGCGGCATCTCCTTCCATATCCGCAGAACCCAGTCCGCATATAATACGCGCAGTCCGGTACTCCAGGCCGCTCCGGGTAGGACTCGGTGCCGCCCAGCCCCAGCTGCCACATCGACTCTGCCACAGTTTCCCCCCGAATCAGAACGGAAACCCTAATCAACCCCCGCATTGCACAGGGCACACAAACAGCAAAGCCCAGAAAACCTGAAAACCAGAAACGGAAGGATCAGGGTTTACGAGAAGGGAACCTTCGAGCCCGGTCTCCCCGCCGGCTGGGGCCCACTCCGCAGGCTGGTGGCCCGACTGCCCCCCATTCCTCGCTGGGTTGAGTCCGTACATCTCCATGTCCGTAATCGAGCTAGCTATTCCCCTCCTCTGTGCACGGCGGAAGATCGACTCTAAGGAGGGATTTTCTACAGACAGCGGCAGAATGATTGATCGGAGACGTCAGATGCGTGGGAAGGAAGGAGGAATAGGGTAGATAGGTACAATGATACAATGCTCGAGCGCCAGACGGAAGGGAAGGAGGGAAGAGAGAGACTGAGAGATGCAGAGCTTAAAGCTGAAAGCTTTCTCTATCTCTCTCTAAAAACCCACTCTCCCACTGACCACTCTCTCCCTCTCTCTAACATCTCTCTCTCACTAAGGACTATGTACGGTCTCCCTACCTCTGGACTTTTTGCTGATTTTATTTTATGCTATTTCATCTTCTCAAAAAAAAATATATTTTCTTAAATAAGGTTACGAATTAAAATTTTCGGACTCACTGGTGGAGAAACATCGTGCTTGTCTTAATTAATCAAGACTGCTAAGATTTTTTAACATCAGATGAGACGAAAAATTTTTAGGTGATCGTACTCCGTCACGTAACGTGAAAAAGTACTAATTAAAGTATCACAAGTCAATAAACCTGTGTTAATTATGCTAAATAATTATTATAATTAATACTAATTAAAATAATTTGATTAACACTTTCTCGGAACGATGGTGTTAGAATTTTTTCCAGATGAGACACAACCTAAGCTAAGAAAAGGACATTTTTGCCTTCTTATTTGGGGTGCTTTTATGCGCTTTTTTGGTGAATTTGTTTCATTCATTCTTTTTTTATCATTTATTTATTTTTGAATGTGTCAATGGTATTAAAAAATTATATTATTATTTACTGATTAATTCAGTTTGAATTTAATTATTTTAATAAATGATAAAATAAAATAATTTTTTTATTTATAAAAATTCGAACTTGATAATTTTTGTTTATAGTAAACAAAAAGTGTCGAATTACTTTAACTTTTGTCAATTATTTTTAATTGAACCTTTTGTTATTTATTTTGGAGTAACCCGCCAAACGCAGAACCTGAATTTTGGGAAGTTAAATTAAATTTTTAATTCAGTTAAACACCTGTTTAGGAGTTAAGCAAGGTACCGACACTCGGCTTCCTTGCCCAGTAAAATTACCGGATTGCCCCGGCCGTGGACAATTGTACTTGTTCGGAAAGCATAATGTTAATAATAGCGTAGGACCGGGCCAGGTCCACGTGACCGTAGACCAAGAACGAGCGGAACATCCTGTGCTTAATACACAATAAATTTATTATATAAATTTTTCTCGGATCTTAATAAATATAAAGTGTTCATAATTTTTTCGAGTTGAATTTATACGTATTAAAATCTAAATAATAATTTATATAATAAATTCGTTATATATCACACACTGAATATTCTCCTAACATATGGGGATGTACTTTTTGTGTTTCCCGCACCCTCATTCAATAGGGAGGCCTCTACGAAACCTTGATTGTTTGGTACCGTGTACAGGTTACCGACAATAGCCGGCTATCCTGGGATTTTTTTGGGTCTTTTAGCACGGCGCAATGGCGTAAAACGACTAGCGCCAAGGCACAAGTGCAAATAGTATATAATTTCACTTTGTCTTTTAACTCGATGTCTTGGCGCAATGGAACTTGCGCTACGACAGAGGTGCGATTGATTTCTAAATAATTACAACTTTTTAAATAAAATTACATTTAATGGTTGTAACTTAATTCAAAAACTTGTAGCACACTAATTACACATCATTTATAATTTTTTAACTAAATTACAACTAATAGTTGTAACTCAGTTCAAAGAGTTGCAACGTGCCAGTTACAACTTTTTCAACTCAATTACAATTGATAGTTGTAATTCAGTTCAAAGACTTGTAACTCACCAATTATACACCATTTACAACTTTTTTAACAAAATTACAACTAATAGTTATAACTCAGTTTAAAGAGTTGCAACGTTCCAGTTACAACCTTTTTAACTTAATTACAACTAATAGTTATAATTCAGTTCAAAGACTTGTAACGCACCAATTACACACTATTTATAACTTTTTAAAATAAATTACAACTAATAGTTATAACTCAGTTTAAAGAGTTGTAACGTATCAGTTACAATTTTTTTAACTAAATTACAACTAATAGTTGTAATTCAGTTCAAAAACTTGTAATGCACCAATTATATACCATTTTCAATTTTTTTAAACTAAATTACAACTAATAGTTGTAACTCAGTTTAAAGAGTTGTAACGCACCAATTTTACATCATTTACAACTTTTTTAATTAAATTACAATTAATAGTTATAACTCAGTTTAAAGAGTTGTAACGTGCCAGTTACAACTTTTTTAATGAATTATAACTAATAGTTGTAATTCAGTTTAAAGACTTATAACGTACCAATTACACACTATTTACAACTTTTTGAACTAAATTACAACTAATAGTTGTAACTCAGTTTAAGTATGTTAGAAGTCGTTGAACTAAGTTATAAGTATTATTTGTAATTTAGTTAACAAAGTTGTAACTCACATGCTACAAGTCTTTCAATTGAATTATAACTTTTACTTGTAATTTCATTCAAAAAATTGTAATTATTTGGAAATCGATTCACACATCTACCGTGGCACAAGTTGTACTGCACCAAGACCTGACACTAAAGGACAAAACGAAAATTTTAATTATTCACACATGTGCCTTGGTGCAAGTCGTTATGCGCCAAGGCATCAAGCGAAAAGACAAAAAAAAAAAAAAAGGAACTAGCAACCTAGTAAGAAGGGAAAAGAATGAACAGCTCAGATCAACGCTCCCGATCCAACGGTTAAAATGGGCCAAGGTATAATACCTTGGCGATTTCTTAAAATTTTCCCATTCATTAGAAGACCCCACGATACAATATGAGCTGACGTACCGTCTATTTGCAATTTTTTAATTTAAAAAGTTTAATCTACAACTAATATTATAATTTTCGAGCGATTAGTTTTTTATATCGAAGTAATCGAGTTTCGTCCGACTGATCTTCACAATCATGTACGCATATTTACAAGCATACATAACAAAGTAAACACAAATATACAAGCCAATCCAAAGCAGATTTAAACCTTAGATGCAAAAGATTCACCTTCTCCTTACCACCGAGGAATATTGCCTCGCGGTACAGAGCATTTACTCAATGTAATGTTTTAGTGCAAAGACTTAAAAAAATAAAATACATGACTACAAAATCTTTTTAAAATGTAGCACTTTAATACTTTCCGTCACTTTTTTGTTAATACCATTAGCATTTTTTTTATTTAGCATGTCTACGTGCCTAAAACTAATGACATGGAACGCTTATAATGATGAATTGTTGGTGTGACACCAAGTAAGATATTTCTTGAATAAAAATTTTAAAAATGCAATTTTTTTTAAAAAAAAAAGGGGAGGCCAGCCGGGGGCTATCCAACGACCCCCTCTCCCTTCTCTCTCATTTAAAACTGCAAATCTGAAAAGAGGCAGTGGTTTTAAATTTGCAGTTGTGAAGGAAATTGTGGTTTCAAATCCTCCTTCGCACCAGTTTTGGGTTACTTTTGAGTGATTATTTGTTACTTATATCTAGGGTACTCAAATTTCGCCCGACCGATCCCACAGTCATGTACGCATGCTTACAAGCGCACAAGGCAGGATAAACCTAGAAATGCATACTAGTCCCAAGGTTATCTGAACCTTGGACGGGAAGACACTTCACAATTTTGGAACCACTCAGTCACAGAGTACTGCCAAGATTTAATAAGATTTTCCTCGACATCAATCAATTCATAATGATTTGTTTCATTTTCTTGAGTTCTTAACCAATTAATTGGTGAACTACGATAGCACCACGAAAGCTCCGTGAAAGCTGGTAAGTTAGGGACTATGCTCCCTGAGAGTTAACTCAAATAGATATGACATGCATCCAACTCATGTAAAATTCAAGAGGTTGAAGATTCGATTCCTCTTGAGTGGGTAACCTTGGCAGGGCCGCTGGCACGTATGCTTGATACATGGACTTACCTGGATCTATGGATCCGAAAAGAATAAACTCTTCGTTACCAAAAAAAAAAAAAAGTTCCATTGCACGAATTCCAAAAAACTCGAAATCGATGCTTCATCAGTAAAATCCAACTGACCGATCACAAGTCCTCCATATCGGCTTTTACTTAGTCATTTTTTTCCTCTACCAAAGGAAGAAATACTTGCATTTTGCTAATTTTTCTCGAAGTGGTTGGAATTTAGTGTACAGAGCTTCTACTACCTATGTACGTAAAAATGACACGTCAGCAATAAAAAATGGCAAGTCAACGACCATGTTAGCATTTAATGGAAAAAATCTAAGGAGTTAGCTTCATGATATTTCACAAAGAAAGAAAAATATATGACAATTTCTTGTATTTTTTTTAAGGTCGTGAAAAGGTAGGAAATTTCATCAAATATAAGTACATATATTTTTTTTTGTTGAACCAATTTTTGGATATATTTGAGGTGTTATATATATGTGTGTATTTGAATCTATATGGAAAATTAAAAATGTGGTGTCACAAGTTCACGTGAAAAGAATTTCTTGACGGGCGGATATTGTTTTATCTGCTGAGACCTTTTCTATCAAACATGGAAAGAGGAGAGAGCATCCCTCTAGAAGGTGAATGACGTGGCACTACTTACGCGACGAGAAAGGAAAAAAAAATTCAATTATTTTAAAACTTTTTAATAAAATTATAAAAATAATTTTAAAAAGAACCGAATATTATTAATTTGTAATGTCTGTGAGTATTATCACTTAACATATCCGTTACATGTAATATTTCCTCGGAAAAGAGGATGCCTGTTAACAACAGCAAGGTGCACTTTTATTATTACTTTTATTTTTATTTCCTTATGCGACGTCGACGTGCTAAATATGCCAAAATTGCATCTAAAATATTTGACGAACCCCGTGCTGTACGTAATTCAACTAGGGCCGGTGCCCACGCTTCGCGAGTAGCTTTGGCTGGAATACTCTCTTGCATTCACAGTAAACGCAACCGGTTCGTTGTTTAAATTATTCTCTGATCAGATCTTGACACTGAAAAATTTTTATAATTTTCGAAGGACAGATTCTCACACGTCAAAACATGAACAATGAACATTGAATATTTACACCCCAAATGGGATTATTCCACGTGGACTTGTAAGTTGCGTTTGTCAGAAATGGAAATTAACGAAACACTGGGAATAAAATGCAGCAGTACATAGATTATATTTGGTACGAGGTAACGGAGTGAAATGAATTTAATAGAATAGAGCTGGATAATATTAAAAAAATTTTATTTTTGGTTTCACCTTAAAAATATGGCCGGAAGTAGTTAAAATTCAATAGTATATAGATAATAAAATGAGTTTAATATAATAAAATTATATCTATTATTACTTCAAGGAAAGATTTTTCCTTTTTATGTCATTTTTTCTTTTCTATTTTTACCCGTTGGGTATAAAAATTGAAGTTTACATGCCCTTAACTTGGAATGAAATACGATCATTATATATAACTATTAACTTCTCACTTTTTTTCTCACCCGCTTGAAACTCTCATCTCTCCTCTCCCTGGCAGCATTCTTTCCTTTTTCTTTCCTAATAAATTTATTTTTAATTTTCACACTTCTCACTCTTCTACTAGCTATCCTTACAAACAGTGCATAGATCATTTTCTAATTCAGAAGTTAAATATATTTGATTTTTACTTGAAAAATTAATTAAAAATAATTACTCTATTAAATTGTACATAAATATATATATTTCTAATAATTTTTATTAAGACATCACAAACAGTGTGTAACACAAGTAAATCTCCAGTAATATTGGGAAAAAAAAGGTGACTTGTGGTTTCACCTTGACACTATGAAGTACGAACGCTTTTGAGAATAATGGCTCCCTCTATCAACCACATATAAAACAACATACGAAATCAGAGCAGAGCTCCTTATTCCAAAGCTCATACACCCATAGAAACAGAAAAGTTAATACCAAGGGAGCCCTCGTGAGATCCTCAATTGAGCCGGGGGGAACGACACCGGCGCTCTGCGTGAGGTATGGGTCTGAGGCATTCGGGATGATAAACGAGTTACTTCAAGAACCACTCTGCTGGCAGTTAGGTACCAGTAAAAGAGCCTATGCAGGATAATTGCTTCAGCTCCACTCCACTACTTCAAGATAGTTCCTTTCTCATTCACTGCCCACCTGAGTGCAAGGAAGGCTGTTATTTTGAAGAAGTTTGGCTCAATCTCAATACCACGCTTCGGTTTTGCCCGCTCGATCATCCCCACTGGATTTTGTGGCACGTACCAAAATATTCTGTCCTCTTAGCGGAAGTTCTTTCCTCTTCAGATGGTGAAAAGTTCAAGTTACCTGCTAGAAATGAAATCCAGTCACTGTTAGAAACAAGTAGTCGATTGATCGGCCAACCACTATTGCAATTCAGGTAACATAACAAGCTCCTCAATGTTGCCCGCTGTCCGGAAGCAGGCGCTGGGCTGTCACAGTTTGCCGGTTATTGTTAGTCATCGGCAAGTGGACCAATGGTCGAACTAGAGCTTCATGAATATCAGATGGTTATTTCATAGTAGTTCAAATTTGATTTGATGCCGTTTTAATAAAAGGCACAATGTTACACTCTCTTTGCCTATAATGCTGTCAATACACATGATCGGCAAGGCTACTCATGCTTACTGGAGACTGTAATGTAACACTGCCAGTAACTTAAATGCGGCCATCGAGCAGATTGGCCATCCGGATTGCCTAATAATCTAGTAAGACAATGGCACTGAATACAACCTTAAATGTCATAAGCTTGACATATGTAATGCTGATTAACAGAAATCTTGTGCATGCACTAACAATATATTGGCTACAAAAAGTGTGTTTTTTCTCTCTGTGTTTCCAGATGAAGATGCACAAGGATAATTATCATGAGTTACCAACCAGGAAGATATTATCGAACTTTGAAATTCCGGGGAGACAAAAAGGTTATCAGCCAGCAGTACGGCGGGGGTAATACCGATGAGAGGCTCGGGAAGAGAGTTAAGCTCACATATTCATTTTGAAGAGCCCTCATATTGATCCCGTAACAAATCATACTTCTTAAGCTCAGCCATGGACAGAGATGGGGAGAGTTCTCTCAAGACCTGTCAAATGGCAGATTACATGATCATTTGATGATTCATGGTAAGGTGTCCATGAATTGAAAATGAAGGAAAAAAGAGCCCTACAGTTTGTTCACAACCTCAAGCTCAAGAAAGAAGAAAATAGGATTCTTCTTCAATTTTAGTTTTTTGCTGAACCTGTAATTTTTCAATTATGTGATTGAAATTTCCCACCACCCCATCCTAAAGTCACGTAAGAGGTGATGGCCTAATTCAATCCCACAAAAAAAACTAAAGAGGTTTAGAGTCTCCGGTACACTGACATGACTAAAACTGAGAAGCATTTCAAGATATTACCGATAGGGGCAAATGAAATTATGAAACCATTAGGCTCTTTTAGAAATTAGCAAGAAACCATCCTAAACTAATCAGCAAAAAAATTTGTAAGCTCTTCAAAATGGCAAGCTATTAAATTCAACCCATTTGTAATCAAAAGGGACCAGCAAGCATTATATACCTCCACGAAGTCATCATATTCAACAATAACTGAGTCAGCTTCATTCTCCTCATTAGAACCTGAATTCGTGTTCAAAACCTAGGAAAGCAGACTGGAATTAGCAAAAATTAATTTACAGCTAAAAGATAACTTCCTTGTCAACTAGGGAGAAGCGAAACACTGTTATATACAGGCATTCAGTATCAAAGTAAACGAACATCAAGCTTCTTCTGGACTTCTCCACCTTGATCATTCAACCACAAGGCAGGGAAATAAGCAATCCCAGGTTCACAATGAACATATCAGGGGATCAGAACTGGACTGGATATTCAGTATTCAAGGCATTATTCAAAGGACTGCAACAGCTCATCCAATTATTATTTAACCAAAGCTAAAGGGTTATCAACACTAAAAATGCTAAATATGCTGGAACTGGTCCATTAATCAAAGAATCAGCCGGTTCACTTCAGTCTAGCAAATCATTATATTCTTAAGGATGTGTATCTGCACATAGACTGCAGACTGGAAATAACCAGCTCAATAGGGATGGCCCAACATATTGGCAGTTCAACGAAGGGGTGGGTGAGTCATTCTAAGCATGTATAACAGAATGATATAGGAATAAAGTTTCAGTAATCTCTGCTCCACTAACCTTGCGCTTTGCAGCATGAAACCAAGCATCAGCACACAAGGCATACATATCTGCACCAGTAAAGTTTGGGGGGCATTTCTTTGCTATTGAGTAAAGAGATACATCTTCATTCAACTTAAACTTCCGAGTGAGTGCCTTAAGCACCCTGACAAGAGTAAGATAATGATGAAAGAAATGACAGGTCATGCATTCATTTATTACGAGAAACAATGAGAAAGCTTATTGTGGAAAAGAAAAGAAAACTAACCGCTCCTTGTAGGATGTCTCACTGTTGACTCCAACATACAGTAACTTGTCGAATCGACCAGGTCTTAGAAGTGCAGGATCAATAAGATCAGGCCTGTTACTCGCCCCAATTATGAACAGGTCCTAAATAGAAAAGAATCATATGAGGATGATATCATTACTTCCCCAATGGATATCAAGACATCTGGTTATCTCTGTTAAGTAGAACTTAAGACTTCAAAGTTTACATAAACCAAAGAAAATAATCTGCCAGACCAACTGATATTCTGAAAACAGGATATATTAGGTTGCATTGCAATCAAGCAAAACTAAAGGACCGATACATATAATATATAACCTAACAGTAAAAGAGAAGACACATAGCATGTAGCATAAATCACCTGGCTGGAATCGCTTAAGCCATCTATCTCTGCAAGCATCTGCAGGTAGCAGAAGAAATTCCTCCCTTAAGTGAGTACTGGCACTACAAACATCAAAAAGGAAAATAAAAAAAGAGGAATTTGTGAGAGCAAGAAAAATATCTTCACCTGAGAAACAACTCTATCCATTACACCACCCGAATCTCCAGAAGCACCCCGAGCAGGAGCTAAAGAATCTAGCTCGTCAAAAAATATAACACAAGGGCGTGCAGATCTGGCCTACAGTAAGAGAAAACAAATTCAGAAAATGAATTCATTTGCCGGAATATAAGCTCTGAAGGAGTATAAAAAATAACAATGAAACCCTCACTTTTTGAAAAATGTCCCGGACATTTTTCTCTGACTCTCCAATGTACATATTGATGAGCTCAGGACCTTTAACACTGAGGAAATTGAGGGAGCATTCTGTTGCTACAGCTTTTGCTAGCAAGGTCTGAAAAGGAACAAAAACAAATGAATAATACACATGTACATGTTAATAAAAAAGGCATTTCTGAAACCAAAAACAACAAATAGACAAACTGTAGGTTGCCAAATTGAAATGGTTAGTCAATACAGGAGAACATACTTTCCCTGTTCCGGGAGGGCCATACAAAAGAACACCAGACCGCTTGCGCAAACCCGATGAGAACAAATCCTTGTGTAATAGAGGCAACTGCAGTCAAACCATATAGACATCATTATAGGAATGACTAGCTGACATACCAAACTAAAGGAAAATAGTGTAAGTGTACAAAATAAAGGGTCCCATCTTCTTTCACAAATGAAAAAAAGGAGGAAAAAACCAAGTCAATTAGATGTTCACTTAACACCATTTAGCAGTACGAACTTCTTACTGATTGTGCAAAGAATAATAGGCCAGTTTATTTTACTCAGCGGTAGAAAGTGGTAGCACAAAGAATAGTTTAGCAAAATCAGTTAGTGAAACAAAGTTCTTGAAAGTAAAATATTTCTAAATGACTGAGAGTAGGCAACCAATAATGGGAAATTCCAAAAACGTGAACTTCAGAGGGGTTGAACTAGAAACCACTAATCATGAAGCTACATTAGGATGCAAGAAAGAAGCAGCTTATTCATATGGAAAAGTTTAAGCACAATCTACTAATATCGTTGTGACGTATTAGACAAAGTGAGACTCTTAATAAACCTAAAAATATAATGAAATTCCAACCAAAATGAAGACCCTGCTGCTAATTGCAAGAATCTGAGTCCCTATATATGAAACAAAACACTAAAAATTTGTTTTCATTCTAACACAACCTACAACTTACAGGATCTCAGCTATTAATAAATGCTCACCTGAACAACATTCAAAATAATAATAATAATAAATGCTCACCTGAACAGTATCCAGAATTGATTTTTTCACGTCCTCCAGCCCTCCGACATCTTCCCACTTGACATTTGGAACCTGTACCAACAATACATTTACAGGTAGATTATGGTAAGACACTCACAGGAAATAATAGCAAGACCCAACTGATTGCCAAATCTACCTTTGGAGTGCCGAGAGCTGCCACATTCCTTTTCTTTGACCGTTCCAATGCTTTGCTTAAGTCTTCCTTATCAAGAACCCGGGCCTCATTACTACTTAACATATTATCTTCAACTGCTTGTTCCTTCGAATAATTAGTTTCATCTGCTGGGTCAACTTTGTCAGTCTTAGAACTACCTGTAGGTATTAAGTTTGCGCTGGCATCAGCAATTAAAGCACGTATATCTCTGGGCAAAAATCCAGATGTCTGTCCAACAATCTCCTTTATGAAATCCCCAGGACTCTTCTGCAGAAAAGAACCATCTGACCCATCAAAGCCAACATTCACAGGGGCAGATATGAAGAAACAATAGTGTACGAAGAAAAAAACTACAATTGGAACAAAGGTCTATCACTTGAAAGCCTTTTAAGTTGAAGTTGTTCCAGCAAATATATATAACACCCAAATTAGAGTCTCCATTAAAAAATGTACCACAATGATGGGTAATAACAGCTAAAAATACATTAAATGCAAAGTAAGAAGACAAGTCACCACTGGCACACACATCTGGAAGTATTTCAGAAATGCTCTGCAGTGACTGTGTTAACATTTCAATCCTTTGTTCTTCAGTTAAAGGGGCCATGCTAATTTCATGGCTGAAGCAACGCCTAATAGTCGGAGGAAGGCCTTCAGAACTGTCTGCAGCAGCAACTAATAAGACCTTATGCTTAATTAAGTTTCCAATACCATTCTGCAACAACAAAAGGTTCAGAGTCAACAACGACTAACATATGAGCTTTATTTTGCACTGTTTTCTACAAGAAAGAAATAAAAATAAAAAGAAATAGCCGAAACATTAAATCAGACATTTAGGCTATTTTCTTTTGGCATGCTTGTAGCTTTTATCAGGCTCAGCTGACGTCACCCTCAGCTAATTCCCTTTTTCCTAATCAAACTTTAGCTGGCTCAGGAGCTTCGTTGTAGGAGCCCATGTACTTCTTTATAGTCATACCATGTCAAGGATCTTAAAGTTAGAACCTAGCACTACAAGACATACAAAGTTTCTTACCACCCACTAAAAGCCACTCATAGCACAGAGCGAATTGTAAACTTCATAAAATATATAGATATTCAAAACAACCATGTATTGCTACATGCAACTTACATTACCACCATTTGACTCTTCTTCAAGGTAATCGTCCTCTTCATCATCTTGAATCGTATATTGCCTAATAACAGATGCAACTTCAGAAGCAATACCAACTTGATCACTTGTCAAACCTTCATTAGAACTCAAATTCCGGAAAGCGTGAAAATGCCGAAGAAGAAGTATGGTGGGGTAGTATCTGCAAACCGTAAAGATATTACGATAAGCAACTAAAAACAATCACATAAATATATGGAAGGTTGATAGTGCAGATAATAGAATCAATTTGACAAGGAAACCTAATTTTAATCAGCATTTATGAAGATATGCTTTGTGAGCAAATAGGGGATGTCAGAAACCAGTTACTCAGCCCAGTTATAATGATTATCATAAAGACTGTCAGACCAAGCTATACCTTTGAGCCATGTCAAATGCTTGCGCCAAAGCCATGGATGCCTTTCTCTCAGAAGAGGCCACTAAACTGTGACAGCTAACTTCCACTACATGCAAACCTAGCCGACTAGCAACGTGCCTAATAACAGTTCTCTTGCCACATCCTGCAAAAAGCACTGGGTGAGGACCCACCTTACACATGAATATCGGAAAATTTACCAGATATTTCAAAGTCCACAACAACTCACCTTCCAAACCAACCAACAGAACAGCGACTCTAAATTTAGCAGAAATTACTGATGGACATAGAGGGGGGATAAGTATGGATGCGAGTGTCTTGACAGTATCTCCCTGCAAAGGAGCATGTTTCTTTGGTTGCTCACATAAAAAATCTGGGGGAACTGCAGAGGGAACATTCCCTCCTAGAACAAGTGCAGTCTGAGAGTGATTGACTCGAAGAACCGGTTCCTCTGATGGTTCCATAGCCACTACCTGATTGTTTAAAGTCCCCATGAAAATAACCTTCATAACCAAATCCTAAACATGCAAAAGATGTGATATTATCTGACACACTTAGACAAAGACTAACCTTGAAGTAGATAGTATCACCAGTCAATGACTTTTGGCTGCAAGGTATGCAAATGGGGGAGCTGCAATTCCATTTGATGTGAATGCTAAAAACATCACCTCTTGTCATATATCTATCAATTTCAAAGTAATTTTGCAGTGCCAAATCAATAATTTCTTGGCGCTCTTCAGCTTCAACAGACGATCTGCCCACGAGAGATTCCAGGGTGCCACATTCTGGTATCTTCACAAAAGACACCCTTAAGTGGGAGGCGTACCTAGGTGACTGCAATACAGGTCTTAACTCCACATTTATACAGCGAATCCCGCTGCTCTTCTCCATTATGCTATCGTCAGCTTCAGCTTTGAAGAAAGACGCCAGAGCGTCCTCGCTATGCTGAACGAGGGTTTTGAAGCATGACAGATGCAAGCCAAGGTTAAACACAAGCAGCGGCGTTAAATAGGCTACTTCATGATGCAATAACTCAGGGTCGTTTTGGAAAAGAGTATGTGTAGGAAAGACAAGTAATTCCCGTCTGCGTTGTGAACACGGCAGGTTTTGATTTCTGTGCAATTGTTTTCTGTTGTTTCTTGGGGCATCCAGGACAACAACTTGCGCAATTCGCTCCACATTGGTCTCAAGACTCTTGGCGTGCACCTTATTAGTAAAAGAAGCAACAACTCAATAAATATCCAGGTTCCAGAATCAGATAATACTGCACGTATCACAAAATGTATAAAGCAAACTACTCTGAAACAATAGTTAATAACTAGACAAGGGAATTGACAACGATTGCTCCAAGCTAATCTAGAGTTCAACCCCAACTGAATTCTCTGCTGAAACAGGCATACTTATGCCTGCAATCACAACTAACACAAATCTTTCAGCTAAGCGAACTTCACTCGGGTTTGCACAAAATCACAACTACTCAACCTGCTCTCAAGCTAATTCACTTCCTCGAAAGTAAGAAAATTTCCTGAACACAATTGAAACCATTGATTAAACCTCGAAACCCGTGAAGAATTTCGTATTTCATGTTACAAATTACTGAGTTAATCACAAACCGATCACAAGTGCAGAACTTGATTCGAGCTACGTACCAGTGAGCCTGAAGTTATCGACAGTCTCTTGAGAGCAGAAGTGGAGACCCCGACCACAATTGAGCCGTCAAGAGAAGCCAACTTGGGGTCGGCAATGTCCTCCCGGCCCTTCGGGAGCCGAAGAATTCCAGCCGACAATTGCAGCCTCGCCGGCTCCTCACTGCCGTCTCCGTCATCGGGCCGTGACGAGTTCAGCACGGAGCTGACGAGGAATTTGGTCGAAGAGAGCACCAGAGGCTTCCTTCTTTCGACCATCGGAGGAGCGAAGGGACGAGATTAACTGCAGAATCGAGACGCGCAGTGTATGTATAGGCTATACGCTTCTCTGCCACACTTCCTCGGGTCTGGTCAAACGATAACTCAGCAGAAACGCAAATCGATGGGGCGTGACGCCATAGACCCCAGCCGTTGGTTCGCTCTGGCTCCGTTGTAGCTGATAATTACTGAAAAATAATTGCTTATTTCTGAAAAATGCCAAATTAATTAAAAAAAACAAAGGCATGACATTCACTTAGTTTTTTTTTTTTCTCAAAAGTAATGAGAATTTTATCATTACTTAAAAACGAGTACATAGGAAAAAATGCTCAAGAAATAGAAAATTACATGATCAGATACCACAGTGGGATCCTTCAAGACTAACTACAAAGGAAAATATATGTGTTGACCACATCGGATAATGTTCAATACAGTTATAGCTAGTCAGCCAGCCACCGAGGTTCTGAGCACAACCTTCTGCCGGTCTACATGGACCCTGGTAAAAACCGAGTTGGGAGGGTCCTCAAGCCATAATCCATGCAGATCTCAGTCATCTCGTACATAAAATTTTTCAATCTCTTTACAAGAGCAAAACAGGAGGGTGTCTTGAGCCGTACTCAGGCGCTCGGCTCCTTCACACAACAGAAACCCCCAAAGGCTTATCAGATCTGGGGAGCAAACCGGGTGAGGGCGGGGCTAGTTAGGGAAAGATGGAAGCAACACCAGATCTGGACAGATCCGGGCTGTTGGAGGGCGGGGCTGAGGCAGATGGGGGAGAAAACACCGGATCTGGTCTGGCGGAGGGGCGGGTGGTGGGTGGAGACACGGTGAGGCGGGAGGTGGCGGCGGCGGAGGTAGCGACAGATCTAAAGATCACCGGAAACTTCTGTGGTGGTGAGGTAAGGATAAGCGCACTGGTAAGGTTTCCGTAGAAGGGAGGAAAGGAGACGCACCGCCAGAGAACTGGGTGGAGGCGAACGAGCCGCCGGGGCAAAAGCCACCGACCTTGGCGGTGGAGGTATGTATGGCCATAGTCGAGCAGATGGTGGTAGCCGCATGTCTAGGCTCGAGGAAAAGGGTGCCGGACGCGCCGGCCGGAGGGGGCTTCTGCGGGAGGAGACTGAGAGACGGTGAGGGGAGAGAGGGGATGAGGAGAGGGAGAGATGAAATTCTTTTCCTTAGTTATCCTCTTCTCTTTTACTTTAAGGAACTAATACATAGTTCTGGTCTCTTTTTTCTATTATCAAAATTGTCCCTGAAACTAATTGGTCCCATAAAAAATTTATAAGATAAATAAGGTTAATATTGACATTTTAAACACTACAGAACAGTTATTTTCCCACTTACTATAGTGGTTTTTAATTTTTCTCATTCACTATCCCAATTGAGTTTATTATCTATTTACTTTTTCCAAAGTGATTGTTTACACAAAATGGTTCGTACTTATTCACACTATTTCGCACTTTTTTTTTCCGATTAACTTTCCATATTCCTCTCTTAATTCCTAGCTGACAAGAGTTCCGATAAAACCTGCAATAAACAATCTTTGATAGGTGTTTCGAAACTGCCAACAACGGGCGTCTCAACAAGGGTTCTCTCTTTACTTTTTCAACTTTTACTTTTTCCATAATTTCTACAACTTCTGAGTGAAATCAAGCAAGTATGTTTAATTATAGTCGAAAATATTTACTGTACGAAGTATAGATCTGTTCGCTAGTATTTAATAAATAGTAAACCTATAATTCGGTCCTCATTGCATAGTTTGACCTAAATATTTATCATTTTGTCACCATATCAGTCGAACGGTTAAAATACTGTTAAAAAAGAATCTTGCAGACTGTCCACGTGGTATAAAGACATTACATTTATATTTTTAAACGCAAACTTACGTTTTGATCTCTATTATAGCGAGTTAGCAATTGAGTATTCAATCTATTTTTGCTGCCATTTTAACTTAAAATCCACTGGTTTGCCAAAAGCAAAAGCAAAAAAAAAAAAATAATCCCTAGTGCCATATGTTTGTTCCATTATTATTATTATTTTTTAAAATAATTTTATGAGAAAATTTATTTTTGGACAAAAACATTTTTTGGATGGAAAATACAAAAGAGAATAATGGGTAGGCGTTAATAAATTTATAATCATATCCGCTTTTAATAGTTAATAACTTTTTTGGATGGAAAATTTACATGAAATAACCCGAGGAAAAGAAAGTATGCAAATTAGTAAAATTATTGTACAACTTAAAGCAAGTAATACAATGATTACCAATGGCTACAAAATTAATAAGTGTGATAAATGTATACACATAAAACGGACGAAAAGTAGTTACAACATTTTATGTTTGTACGTAGATGATATACCCATTGTCAGTAGTGATGAGAAAATCATCAAATTTACTAAAAACATGTTGAACACAAGATTTAACATAAAAGATATGGGGCTTACTGCTATGATTTTAGGAATTAAAATTAGGAGAACATTAGAAGGACTTATCTTAAGTCAGTCACATTATGTGAACAAAATTCTTGAGAAATTTAACAAGAGTGACTCTTGTGTCGCTATAACACATTTAGATATAAATCTCCATCTATCGAAAAATAGATAAAAGAGTATTTCACATGTGGAATACTTAAGAGTTATTGGTAGTTTGATGTATCTAATGAGTTGTACTAGACCATATATTACCTACACGATCAGCAGGTGGACTAGATATAAGAGCAACCCGAGTGCCGACCATTAGAAAGCAATAGTGAGGGTATTACGGTACCTTAGATATATTCGTGATTATGGATTGCATTATACCGGATATGCAACAGTACTTGAAGGATATGGTGATGCAAAATGGATATTTGATATAAAAGATTCAAAATCTACAAGTGGATATGTATTCACATTAGCGAAAGTAGCTCTATCATGAAAGTCCTCAAAGCGAACAGTGATAACTCGATTTACAATGGAACCAGAATTTATAGCGTTAGATAAATGTGGAGAAAAAGCTGAATTGCTACGTTATTTTCTTGAGAATATCCCAAAATAGGAAAAACCAATGCCATCAACATGTATTCATTGTGATAATCAGTCTGCTACTAGAAGGGTAAAATGTATATTGGGAAGTTTAGACATATACATCGTACACACAATACTATTAAACAATTACTCTCAATTGGAATTATCACCATTGACTATGAAGTTAAAGGATAATTTAATAGATCCGCTAACCAAATTGTTAAATAGAGAACTAGTTGAGAAAATGTCAAAAGCAATGCGACTGCAGCCCATGAAAGAAAAGGTTTTACGAAGGAAAACCCTACCTTATTGACTGGAGACTTGATGAACTCACTATGGTAATTATTCCTCAACCCATTCCTTGACAAGAAACAATGACAATATACATATGAGGTTAACATTTTAGATGTTTTAATGATTTATAAAAGAGTAAGTAGAATACTCTTTAGATTATAAATCTCCTATGTGAGAGAGAAGTGGGGCCGCTTCAAAGAAAAATAGAGAGCTTAATTCTTTAGAAACTCTCATAATACTAAGACGATGTTTATGGTCAAACGAACACAACTGTAAAAACTAAATAGAAGTGTAGTGGATTCCTGTGTGAGATACATGTTCTTTTACACAAGAAAGTATGATAGTTCAAGAATATTGTATTTACTAGACAACTAGTAAAGTAAATGTAACTTTATAAAGAAAGGTTCAAAGGGTTACACATACCTATCCTATGCAGGATTCACTTGTTGGAAACTACTACATAGTCAAAATAAAATAATTTTCATTCATTTAGGGATTGTTGGAAAAATAACTTTGAATTGAATGAGAAATTGTTCTCATAAATTGAAGGGAATTATGTTTAGGCTTAAATTCATGGACTTAATTTGTGTAATGTGGGTTGGATTTAGAAAAACCTACGAAGGGAGACCAAGCACACAAGAGTCCATTGTGGAATGGTGGGAGTTCAATCTCACATTAATAAGGGAAGACAATTTTAAAGGGTTTATGAGTAAGGAGTGATTTTATGGTTGGTAATTTTCTTAACTATATTATATGACTTATTCTCGCCTTGCACGCCTGCGCAGGGGGTACAAATCGAAGGCCGATTCAGTTGAACTCGTGTGTGTGCAAGCAACAGATGCGCCAAATGTTCGTCCTGGCCATGGGGCCTCGCGTGAGGCTGGGTTTTGCCATTTCTGGTAATATTTTTTTATTCACTTCAAATAAACCAGTTCTAGGATTCCTTTGTCTCTCGGGATCCCAAATGGGTGGTTTAAGGACATTAATCAGCTGAATTAAGGGTGCATTGAGGCACAGAATTAAGAGCCGACTTTAATAAGGGCTCTTAATGCCCTATTTAGCCTTTTTTAATAGCAGCTCGATGTAATTAAGGCCGATTTTCTAGCCTTTATTATCCTAGTTCTCTGTCATTGAAGTCCCCAGCCCTCCACCACACTATAAATAGGACTTCATCCATAGGTTCCAGCACACACTACTCGAGCATTCAAGCACTCTCCTTTCTCTCAGCATTTTGCCTCGTTTTCCTTGGTTTCCAGCTTTGATCTAGTTTGCTCTTCAGCTTCAGGTTTTGTGTAGCTTAGAGCTAAATAATCATTATATCCTGGAAGACTAAAGTCTACGCCTCCTTAGCACAATTAAGAGGGGATGGATAAGTCTTAAGGAAATTGTAGCTACCATAGGTCTCGATAATTAGTAACAATTTTCTTCAGTCCATTATTTTTGTATTCTTTATTTCATTCTTCTTCAATTTTATGGTAAGATCTTTCTAGCAAAAATTCGTGCCTAAAGAAAGAAATGGAAAAAAATATTTTGTTAAATATTCATCTTCTAATCGTTGCCATTGAGATTATTTTATCGTATTCGAATTACATCATATAATTGTGGCTGTAGAGAGATCCATACACAATTTCAAAATAAAAATGATTTTGGAGAAAATGGCATAGTGGATGAAATAACTATTTGAAAATAATTGAAATGACAATATAGATTTAGAACTATCATTATAATTAAATTAGGATGTATGACAGTTTTGGAATAGAAAAAGAGACCAAAATATTCACATGTCCCTTAAAGTAGTAGATTTATTAACATTTTTAAATCTATTATTATATTTGAGAATATAGTAATTTTGGTCTCACTTTCTAGTTTCAAAACTCTCTCTCTCTTATTTATTGAAGAATTTTTAATCCCTCTAAGAACTTCCTCCATTCAATTTGATTGGTAAAAAATTTTAAGGGACTATTTTATCACCATTACACTTCCATTAACTCATAAGAAAGTTTCTTCTATGTCTTTCTCAATTTATGCATTGGATTTCTTCCCTCTCTTCCATGACAATAATACATTTTTTTCATTCGTAGAATGTTAGCATCTAGCCACAAGAGTTTTGTTTGATTTACTCAATTCACACATAATAACATTTTTATCCTTTCCAATGGTAGTTGAAGATGTTTACCGTGCAAAACATGAGTCATCTGCTAGTGCCTATTATATTGATAAGAAATTGTGAGCCTATTGTATGCATCCAGGTTTAGTAATAGGGATAGTAATTTTGAATTGAACCCTGTACTTCCCTAGTTTGGGACGGGTCCGATCAAACCCATGCACAGGTTAGGGTGAGTATGAATCTATCTCCTAGCCTAATTGGTCCCTGCCCATGTTATATATATTATTATATATTTTAAAATTAAAAATTTTAATTTATGTATACTTTTATCTTAAAAAATTAAATAATAATCGTTCTATTTTATTAAAATTATAGAAATTCTAATTATTTTAAATTTATTTAAAGGTTAATAGTTTATTTAGGCCTGAATTTAGGTCAATTTGTCAGTTTTGACACGAACTTTTTGGCATGATCTAAAAAGACACGAACTATGAAATGTTATTCCCGTTTAGCACAAACCGTTGACCGACTGACGTGGCACGTTAAATTAGTGACATGGCGAATGACAATCCTACATGACCTTCACAAATAGATAACAAGTGACCTAGCCAGCCAAAATACCATTTATGCCCCTGACGTCCCTCTTGATAATTAAAAATTGAAGGACAAAATCGTAATTCTGTTTCCTCCCACAAATAGGGGTGCAAATAAAAAACCAAAACCCAAAAAATTGAAAAAAATTGTAAGGTGGAAAAAATCAAATCGGAAAATTTGGGCCCTGACTTGGAAAACCCGGTGGAACTTGAATTGAAAAAAATTGGATTTATGGGTCCCGAGATACATTCAACACCATTTTTAAAGTGGCAAAAAAACAGACCAGGATATTCGGGCGTGGTCGAGAAAACCTGATAGGGCTCGAAATTGAACCAAAAGTTATGGCGCCAACCCATAAAACTCGGTAGAATCCAAATCGAAAAAATAGGATTTATGGGTCCTGAGATAAATTCAAGATGGTTTTTAAGGTGGCAAAACCAGGC